>JAQFVV010006414.1:695774-838064 GCA_028023455.1 Epiperipatus broadwayi
ACAGACATAACTGTGTTTATAAAGTTCTGAGCTAGTGATTATTTTATTTAAATTATAATAATATATTTGATAGACTGAGTTAGATAACCCGGAATTATTATTAATGTTAATTATTATTGACCGGAAATAAATAAGTAAAGAAAATCCGGAATAGTTAGTATATTCTTAGCATGTTGTTATTATTATGGAGCGGGGGAAAGGTTACAATATATATATATATATGATGGCTACCAAATGTTATGTGAAAGTTTTCCAGATCAACTGTGAAAGTTGCCAAACCAGATGCTATTCAAATTACCTGTTCAGTTTGTGAGAGATGGATAAATTATTAAAGACACTACCTTGGAAAATGAGGCAAATATAAGAGATGCTGAAAATTCCCAATCTAAAATGAATTTTACCATCTGAAAGAAGATCAGCCTTTTCAAGCTATTGTGCATGCATTTTTTATGAGTGTTAATAATAAATGAATACTTTCATTCCCAACACAAGATATAGTATTTATGAAAGAATAAAATGAATCCACTTATTTTTTGCAACCCAAATGCTTAAATGGATTCATTTTATTCTTTCATAAATACTATATCTTTTTTTGGGAATGAAAGTATTCATTTATTATTAACACTCATAAAAAGTGCATGCACAATAGCTTGAAAACGCTGATCTTTAATGTATTACAATTTATAAACATAGCACTATAAAATAAATGCTTATTTACATATGTTTAAGTTTCATTTGAGAGTTATGTTTAGTAAATTCTAGATAATTTCATCGACGTCATTCATTCAGACATAGTAAACAGTAATTTAAAGTGAGTGGTCTATCCTCACACTTTCGTTTCCAGTACTTAAGATTTCCCCATATATAAGCATTTGGGTTGGAAAAAATAAGTGGATTTATTTTATTCTTTCATAAATAATATATCTTGAGTTGGGAATGAAAGTATTCATTTATTATTAACATTCATAAAAAGCACATGAACAATAGCTTGAAAAGGCTGATCTTTAATGTATTACAATTTATAGACATAGTGCTATAGAAATAAATGCTTATTTACATCCAAAAGAAGATACTCCTGTTATCCAAGATGTCTACAGAATCATCCATAAATTCATGTTATAATGTTATTGTTTGTTTGTTTGTTGTTGTTAACATGTTAATCTGGTAAATTTTGTAAGGATTTCTCTCCTCTTTTTTTTTTACATCCATATTTGAATTTTGAGAGGGAAGTGCAAAGAAACTTACACATTATACATATTTTATATAAAGAAATTAGATTATAATTAATGTATTGTTGATATAAACGACATAAATAGTTCTTTTGAAAAAAAAAGGGATTGAATTATGATAAAACTGAATATACAGGGAGGTAAGATTTATTTTTTTGACTTATACACAACATTCTTATACACAGAGTTAATTGTCAATAAAACTTTATTAACCATTTGTTAATAAGTTGCTTATGAATCATTACCTATAAATGTATGTGATTAATCTTAATAAAATTGATCGCAATTCTAGTTATTATACATAGTAGTAGAGTTACTAAGGGACCCATTCTTTTAAATATAATACAAAATAACAATTTACATGGTATAATGGTTATATCATATTTATTTCAAATTTAAAGACCAATGCCATTTGTTAGATGGCATTATTGATCGTAAATCAATATTTTAATATGATGGCATGAAATGTTGTAATGTGATGTGATGTGATGTATTGTGGCTTCTCCTTAAACGACGTCAAGAATATCTCAGCAATTATGACCAGATAAACATGTTAGCCACTTTCTTTTACATTCCCCACTCTAAATTTACCCATAATCTGCTCTATCCCATTTCCACAACATAATCTTTGTCAACTCTATAACCTTTATATCTAAATCCCCCTTATCTTTTCCGAAACCCAGCATAAAAACCAATAATTCACTTTCTGTATAATCACTCTTTTCATATTTATTTTTCCACAACTTCATTATATGTACCCTTTCTGTTTTCAAACATTTACATTCAATTAACAAATGCCTAATATTTTCAATTCCTTCCTTACATAATTTACAAAATAAATCACCCATATTTTTCCATTTACATGTATATTCTTTTGTAGCTAAAGATCCCATTTGAGCCTTAAACAATAAACTACTTTCCTTACTATTATCATATATTAACTGCCACCTAATATTCTGTTTATTTCTATATATATTTAAACTCTTTTTACTCTCCATACTATTTCTCCATCTCTCTAACTCCCTAGTCTTTATTAATAAATTTATTCTTTTATCCCATTCCTTACTACTATAACATTCAATAATCCTCTTAACACAATCATCCCATCTTTTGTACAAATATACTGATATAAATTCTTTATCCAAATCTTTTGCATACCGCATTACCTTTCTCACCCATCTTGTTTCTCTGCCCTTTACTCATAACCCAATTAAATACTATTTTAGCTATTCTTTTATTATCCATAAATTGCAATCTACCAAACATTTTCATTTTACTTTTTGCATCTCTCATATGAAAACTTGACCATCCCATTTCTCCTTGAATTGCCTCCCTTGCTGTCCATACTTCTGCATCTAATGCATGTCTTCCTACTTTCCTTTGAGCTTTTTCTAAATAATCTAATATCTTTTTACTAACATATAACGCATCAACCATATGTTAACCCTGCTACTGCAACTCCTTTCCATATAATTCTAGCTACATCATATTTATTATATGAAAATACTGTTAATTTCTTTATCAAGCCCTTTCTTTTCTTTGCTTCATTTAGCAATTTTTTCTCCCATTCATCCAAATAATTTTTCTGATTACTTAAAATAATTCCCAAATAACTATATCTATTCACCACACTTAAGTTAATATCTCCCAATAAAAATTCTACATCTTCTCTTTCCTCAGTATTAACCATCATTATATTTGATTTTTCTTCACTAAATTTAATCCCCATCTCTTTACCCACCCTTGCACATGTCCTCAACATAACTTCCAATAGTGACATCTGGTGGATGATATTTTCATTTTTGTTATTTTGATGAGATTCAGTGGAAGTGTTATAATTCATAGTCATTATGTTTTTAAGTTCATATTTTTTTCATTATAATATTTTATATTGAGTTATAATAAATTTGTTAATTTAATTTTATCTTGCATTAAGGGTTATATATGATTTATTGATAACACATCACTAACTTTACATATCTTTATTTATGTGAAAACATACTTGCAACATGAACCTAATAACTGTACCATATAAAGCAAAATGCCATCAGTGCTCACATTGGCTAGATATCCCTTTATTATAACTCATACCTGAAGAGAGTAGCTACCCAGATTACGATTGGGTTTGAATTCTGAGAAATTTAATGGATTGAAGTTGAGAGTGAGTGGTTGCTGTGAATGTTACCATATCAAAGGGATAGAGTAGTAAATAAAATCTACTTTGACTGTAATTTTGTTGGATCTTTCCAATTCTCCACAGATGGAGATTTCTTGCCATGGTGTATGTAGTGGTGAGTGGATAGGTAAATGGGTAGGGGGCTGGTCATCCATCCATTACAATATATATATATATATATATATTAAAAATTTTTAATTTTGTAGTTTTTATTCTGGTGAATATTGATATATATATATATATTGAAGCAGTTGATATATAGTCATATCAAGCTTAATGTTTTGACAACCATAGTTACTTCCTGTGGAGTCCACAACTCCTACCTCACTATGTATATAAAATATCCACCCACACACTGTACATGCATGGAATGACCAAGAAAGTCATAACATTAAAAATATTTAGTAAAATATAAGAGTAGTGTGCATCTTATCGATATATATAAGCAATAATCTTATCAATTTTATTATTAGACATTATATATATATATATATATATATATGCTTGTAATGTTTATATATATATATATATATATATATATATATAAACATTACAAGCATAATGCTTTATTAGAACTATTGGCAAGCTTCATCTAGTGATCACTAAATGCAAGCTTAAAAGCAAGTTACAAAATTTATGACTTGCTTTAATTATTATAAGTGTATCTTTGAAGTCTTTTGTGATGCTATATTGCAGAAACTTCTACTATATGGTGAAACAAGCTTAATTCAGACCCATATAGCTATGTGGTGTGTAAGGCTGGATTTGAAGGCATTTACATGTCTGAAAAGTTCATGCTTTCAAATTGATAAAAACATGTTTTATAAGTGCTGACTTTTGACTTAGTATTTTAGATCTAGTTTCTAGAGAACCAGCAATCCACTGAGGCAAGCCATAAGCTCAAAACTTCAGCACTTATAAAATAAAGTTGGTTTAGAGCTATTTGTAAGCTCCATCTAGTTTTTATGTTTATATATATATATATATATATATATATATATATATATATTACAAGCATAAAGCTAAACTAGTCAATATATAATTAAAATTACCCCAAATCCAAAATTCAACCAGACCTGCATATAAAAATTATATTAAAACACTACCAAAGGTTTCACTGCTACAAGCAGACTTTTCAAGTGTAAAGAACTACAAAAACTACACAAATATATATATATATATATATATATATATATATATATATATATATATATATATATATATATATATATATATATATATATATATATATATATATATATATATATATATATATTAAACATTAACCACAAATCCATTCACTTCCCATCCACCCTTAATATTAAAAAAAACTCTTAAAAAAGTTAATTGCTTCAGAATAATAAATTTTCAATAATAAAGATTCTTTAATTCTTCTTTTGATTTCATTTCTCTCAAAGAAGACAACCATAGCTTCATCAAAATCAATAGTGTGGCCTGTATTTTTTTCATGAACATACAAAGCAGAACTAAGATATCTATTTTTAACTCTACTTTTATGAACCTTTATTTTTTAATTTAAACACAAACTACTCTGACCTATGTAAACCTTCTTACAAATAAACAAGGGCTAAAATATACCACACCAGGAATAGTCTTTCTATCAAAAATTTCTTTTGTATTATTTAATAAATTATTCAATGTAACACCCCTTTTCCAAGCAATTTTCTTATTTCCAAACAATTTACTATTTCTACATACAATTTTATAAGAAGACAATTTAAATGGCAAAGAAATAAAATCATATTTTTCTTTAACCTTTACATCCTTACAAATATTAGTATTAAATAAAATACTTTTTACAAATTAAGATCTATAATTAAACCTGATAGCTATCAGTCTGTATCTCATAAAGTAGCTGCTTTAAAGAATTATTGTCATAGGAATAATAAATTAAATAATTCTAGTGGGGTAGCTTTGTTTCAGAAATATCAATTTTATAAAGACTACTTGAGTTGGTTACTCTCATAAATTTGTTAAAAGTATTTTATTTAATAGTAATATTTGTAAGGATGTAAAGGCTAAAGAAAAATATGATTTTATTTCTTTGCCATTTAAATTGTCTTCTTATAAAATTGTATGTAGAAATAGTAAATTGTTTGAAAATAAGAAAATTGCTTGGAAAAGGGGTGTTACATTGAATAATTTATTAAATAATACAAAAGAAATTTTTGATAGAAAGACTATTCCTGGTGTAGTATATTTTATCCCTTGTTTATTGTAAGAAGATTTACATAGGTCAGAGTAGTTTGAGTTTATATGAAAGAATAAAGGTTCATAAAAGTAGAGATAAAAATAGATATCTTAGTTCTGCTTTGTATGTCCATGAAAAAAATACAAGCCACAATATTGATTTTGATGAAGATAAGGTTGTCTTCTTTGAGAAAAATGAAATCAAAAGAAGAATTAAAGAATCTTTATTATTGAAAATGTATTAATCTGAAGCAATTAACTTATTTAAGAGTTATTTTAATATTAAGGGTGGATGGGAAATGAATGCATTTGTGGTTAATGTTTAATATTATATATATTGTGTAGTTTTTGTAGTTCTTTACATTTGAGAAGTATGCTTGTAGCAGTGAAACCTTTGGTAGTGTTTTAATATAATTTTTATACTGATCTGTTTGAATTTTGGTTTTGGGGTAATTATATATGGAAATTAAAAAGAAAAAGAAAAATGAGAAGGTTTGAAATAATTTTGAAATCGATAATCAGCTGAAATGATTTTATCTGTAGTCAGATTATTTTCACTAATTGTAACTAAAATTTAATTAAAATTATGAGAAATCTTTTTGTTAGTTCTTTTGCAAATCTTTACAAGTATCTAAAAAGGTATTTCAAGCATTATCCTTAATTTTTTTTTTACTAATTAAATTTTTCACTAATTAGAGTTAAGATTACAAGGATAGCTGTTGGCAATAGAAATCACATCCCTGGGGGGATTGAAAAAATGTATAAAAGAGCTCATAGAACAAAAGAAGTCATTCAGATAGTAAATTCTGTTAGAACATTATATGCAGTAAATACATTTTTAGAGAAAATGATCCAAGATCTTTAAAGTTTAGGATGTTAACACAAGTTTAGAACTATGAACTTTGAGTAAAAGAAGAAACACTTTTCTCCAGACCTTTCTCAGAAGACTGTCTGCCTGTTGCTGCCATGTTCCATCCATATGACCAGCCACACAAGATGACCATCTGAGTGCTGACCCAACTTCTGACTACCATACTGTGCCTGCCTTCTATGCTGTGTTTTCTTGAGGTAAATTCATTCCATGCAGAGGGTCCTTTAATTTAAATCCCTTTTGTAATTTCTAATAAGATGTAGTCAAACCTTTGTACTTTAATTCACATATTAATTTATAAGTGTCTGTTAATTATGCTCTTAAACTCCCTCTCTCTCTCTAAAATCCCTTACTAGTATAATGTAATTCTAACTATGCCCTTTCATGCTTACTTATGGCTCTATTAAATATTTAACTTATATTGTTTTATGTATATATATTTATATAATTTTATGTTCTTTAACTTGCAATTCTGAAAGAAAGAAAATAATTGTTTAATGTAGAAAGAGGGGGGGGGGGGGTTGTCTAAAATCTATCAATGAAAGTTTGTTTATTTTAAATAAAAAACCCTTTCTAGTTTGGTTTCAATTTAAATCCATTATTCTTGGAGTTTAGTTAAAATATTTTATTGTGGATGAATAATGCTAATTTTATTGCTTTGAATTTGTCTTTAAAATTTCATTTTTAAAAGATTGCTAACTTTATAATTAGGATAATCTCTTCATGTTGTTGCCTGTAGGGCTAATCCTAGCAGTTAATATGTATGTGGGAATCAAAATTAATTATAAATTTTGCTAGTTTAATGTTATAAGTAAAAGAGTTATTATTCATTATAATTTTTTAAATGACTCATGAATATAACAGATCATTGTGCAGAGTTTAGACCATTTCCAAGCTTCAAAATAATGTCTATTTATTAAATTCATGTCTAATAACATTGCTAGCATACGTTTTTTTTTTAGTATCATATTTTATTTTCCACTTCATTGTCATGTGGGAACTTTGAATGTCCTAAGATGCCTAGTTATCTTTCTCTGAATTGTTTATAATCAGAAGTATATGCTACTTTCTGTGGAAAGTGAGGTGTAAGATTTTGATTGTGCTGTGGGAGTCCATATAGCCTGCTTTTGCCATTGAATCCTAACCTCTCCAATTTGGTATTATTCTGAGAGGGTGCATGAATGTACCAACCCTATGTTAGTTTCAAATATTTTTGTAAAATGATAAAATATCCAAAATCGCCATGATAGTTGAATTTCTTTATTGTAGTGCCATTATTTTTCTCATTAGTTTTCTTACTGCCTGTCTAACCTTAGTTAGTCACAAGGATGTCTTGTACATAATGACTCATTTCATAAAATATGCAGTCATGTTAATTATTCATTTCATTTATTCGTTGATTTAAACTACTTTGTTTAAATTCGTTATTGATTCCCATAGATGTAAATCAATTTATATTAATGATTGCATAACTTACTTATTCTCATAAATGTAGCACATTGTTGTTCTTTTTATATATATTCCAAAGATGTCTTTTCCAATTGATATCAGTAAAACATATATAATGCTTTTCATATTGTCGATAGATGATTAAATTTGTATCTTCTTGCCTGATCACAAAATCATTTACTGCTAAATTGCAATGTACCCTTTATATAATTAATTATACAAACCTGTCATGATCTTTTATATTTGTTTTATACATCCACAGCATTATTTCTGTAAACATCTTTAAATTGGCATATTAATCCTGCACAAGCTATGGCACATTCCATAAAATTATATCCATTAAATAATTAATGAAGAGGGATTTTATAAAAAAGAAATCCCAAGATTGTAAATAGATGTCATCCCAAGTGTGAAACAATATTGTAACATATATATGCATTTGTTTAAAAATTTATTAAATATCTATATTTCATGTAAATCCTGGTTTTGAATTATTATTTTCATCTAGTAAATATTTAGAATTATTTTCTTTAGCTAATAGCTTAGCATTAATAAATAACTAATAAATGTAATCCCTGTGCTACTCTTATCTTGATTATCATTATCAGTCTAATTTTATGCTATACTGCTGTGTTTTGGGGCCTAAATTAAAATAATTAAGCTGTATCATCAGTATAGCTGTTCATAGGGTCAGGGACTCAAATAATAGGCAAATAGGTTAGAATTCAGAATTGCTCCAGACCTGTGTAACTTGAGCATGATCGGATTTGAGGCACTTTTGTCTGGATTATTATTCTTGTTGTGTGACCAGATGTTATCAACCGGTACAGGTTTTTCCCCAGGGTTGTACACCCAATCATGTTGCCTTGTTAACTATTTCACACCCTTTAAAAATCATTGATAATATATATGTATATTTCTTTCCTACCCGAGTTTGTTTTCTGGTTTTATATATATATAAAATGTGAAAATCTTTTTGCTTTTTTTAAAAAAAATGAATATCCATGCTTTACCACTATAATTACAATTTTTTATTTGTATCTGGTTTTGCAACAGTGGAAAAATGTTTGTTGTCCCATGTTTCATAACTACAAATGTAAAAATCTTGTTTAAATAAAAATAATACCCATTGGTTACATATTTTTTCTCTGTATCTCATTTTATAACCATATAGAATGTGTTTCTTATGTTATATATGCCAAAATGAAAATGATTTACAAATAAAACTCATGTCTTCAGCCATAGGTTATAAACCTTGAAATTATAACAAGGTATACTTCATGTGTAGTTTATTTTCTCTACATTACATATATGTAATAAGAATTAATAATGTGTAGCAAATATCTATTAATATTCACAAGTTGAGTAGCTCAGATGTAAGTGTTTTGAATTTTTTTTTTATATACTGTTGGCTGGTGACATAATTTAAATGTGTCAACAGATAACAATAATAAAATAATGTATCAAAATAAGTTCAAACCAGGATGTTAGGGGTTAACCAAAAGACTGTTTTCGACGAGGCTCCTCGTCGACATCTGAAATCACTCTAACTCAGCCAGTTTTTATACGAAAATATTCGTTAAATACTTATTGAATTCGTTTTTAAAAGTTCTGTATGATGGTGACATCTTCCGATTTATTTTAGAAGTAAAAAATAAAAAAAAAACGCATTTAAACCTAAACAAAGAAGGAACATTATTTGTGATTGGTTCTTAGCATGCTCTCAGCCGAAAGAGACATTCTGATTGGCTGGAAAGAACAAAGAAACTGCCTGATCAAAGAAAATAAAGAAAAACGCTGAGATTTTCATTTCGAATACGATTTAAATTATTATTAAATAATATTTATGGAAATTAAACATAATTTTCAGAGAGAATAATAAAAAAACAAAATTATTTTCGAAAAATATTGAAGATTTAAGTAAATATATTGAAGATGTAGTAAAAAGAAATATTTACTTTTCTATAACGTAAAAGTCGATCTTTTTGTTTACATTATAACTTTTATGTTGCCGATATTGAATATCTTAGAATAAATAAATAGCAATTTATTTTTGAAAGAACTTTCGTTATCTTCACAACATGAAAAATTAATTATATACTTTTTATAAACGTATCTGAGTTGAATTTAATATTATAGGCGAATATGTTTTAACAATAGGCTTTGTCTTCAGTTTGTGAGTTGGCCAATTAAAAGATTTGATTTTTATCTGATACAACCAATGATAAAATTAGCGGTTTAAGGGTTAAGAGAGAGTTATATTTTTTCTCACTGTTTTGACATGTATATTGTATTATGTATATATTTGGAATGCATGCATAAATTTATAGTTTAACTTTCAATATTTATTATTATTGATTCTTTTTTATCAATTATTAGTTCTTTTGTATTAAACTACATAGATGTAGCTCATATATATATATATATATTGAAACAGTAAGATTCGTATTCGAATCTTAAGTTTCACCTTTTTCTGTCGTCTTTCACTGACCGGTCTATCCCGCCCAAATTTAAACTTTTTGATATCGAATTGTGTGTGTAACAATATTAAAAATGTATAAATATATGTAGAATTCAGCATAAACATGCACACATTTCGATCTCAAATTAAACGCAATAAATAGGGATAAAATAATATAATTTAGATTTCTTTTAGTTATATAATTTTGTATAATTTTAATCATTTATTTTGGATTATAAAGTTCGTATTTATTGCTTTGTTTAAATTTCATTTAATAATAATTCTAAAAAAATCTGATGTAATATTTAATTAAAAGTTAAAATAATCTTATGTTCCCTTTTTGTCTTTGAAATTGAAAAGCATCGGTCAGTGATAGATATTAGATTAATTAAAGAAAAATTCCCCAAAGTATAATTAGTAAATGTAAAATGTAAACAATAGAATGGCAGCTTTCTTTAATTAAAAACCAACAAAATGCGTTGATTATCCTCAGGGCAGATTAAGTAGAACCTAAAATATCTTAACAAAAAATGTGAAAGATCAAGATAAGAAAAGAGGCCATCTTAGACTTGCTGGAGACATTCACTTAAACTTTAGCTTTGCTCTCGATCACTGAGAGTCTCCAAAAATATAAAATAATTTGTTCCTGCCAAGGTATGACCGAGTAAAGCACCTAGATTATTCTCCATCGGGAGATGGCCTGTCGGATGCTGAACTTTCCATTGCCCGTCATAAATTAACCATGAAGATCTGCTGCCTGAAATAAATGAGAAAGCTGCTGCTGCTGTGAAAGTAAAATGAAACGTCTAAATACAAGAAAGAATGGCCACTCATGAACTATTTGCTACTTAACCAATGGACTCGGAAAACTTCTTATAAAACAGGTACCTGTCTGTGTTCAAACTCTAGAGTACTCTAATAATATGCTATAGCTCTTCTTCATAATACTTATCTAAATTATAAAATGTAAAACTACCATTTGTATAACTAAAATTGAATAATTAATTTAATGTGTAAATTTCTTTACTAATCTAGCTTACCTCATTCTATCTTGGGTGCATATTTTTAAAATCTACATTTTATCTATATTTATTATCTAATTATTGCATGCTCACAATTGTCTCTATTTTCAAAGTTTAAATCTATGATCGTTTGAAACAGTGAATGCGTGTCACATTTTCATTAATATGTATTTTCCTAAATAACTTAACTTCCATATAAATCGACACGCATTCAATGGCATCATTTATTGTAATGCAGGGGTCTACTACTTCGCAAATGGCTGACGTATTAGTTACAATAATTCCCAATTTATATCTGTTTTGTATTTATTAAATCATCATGAATAATTCCAGAAAATTTACATTTCTTTGAGAGTCACCAACGTTCTTTAGTAAATGTTGATAATGTAGGGCCGAATTAGAAATCTATTTAAATCTCATCCTAATCGTTTGTACATTATACATGTGTTACGTTTTAGAGACGCGATGACCCATTCCGCCGTGAAATTTCCGGATTCTTCAGGGTTGAAATTAACCCCAGTCGTCCTACACAAGCGGGCATAATGGGTGCTCCCGTAGGACTTGACAATGTCATGCAGCCAGCCGGCAAAACTGCGACACGGACCGCTTGTCCCTGGTTATGCTTATGTGACACCTTACTTCGTCGGGCCGATGGCAGAGACCAGCCCGACATTCTTATAAACTCATTCACGGCATTGCAGTTTCGATATACTGCCATTCCATATCGCCTTTCTAAAGCGTACCACGTGTTCCTTTACTTAGTTTTATTATTCTAAACATATCACTCCGCCTCTGCATTATCTGCATAATTCACTCTCAAATAAATGTTTGCCCTTAGTTATAAATAAATATTTTAATTAAATAAATATATGTCTGCCATTACTCTTATAACCCATACTTTAGACTCTTGCATTGCAAAGGTATAAATCCCTCCAGGCATGCATTAGAAATACTCACTCGAGAATTTTAGGTAGCTAGATTACGCCTTCAAATAAATGTATTCCTTTTGTAAACATTTCAGTATCGGAAATACCGCTACTGAAATCCTCAATATAAAATAATGTCTAAATAAATAAATGTATTCTTTAAAATATAATCATGTCGCAAATCCCGCTACTGAAGCTTTAAATCCACAAATATTATTAGTAAATGATTGTTTTATTAAAATGTATTAATAAATAATTTTAAACTATACGTCTGCAGTTACGTTTCATTTATTCGATACCCATTCTATATAATATTTCCTCGATTATGTAAATATGAATGTTTAATTAATATTAGTTTGGTTATTGGCTAACTCGAGAATAAAATCATGAGTCTCTTGCATATCCCTGACCACCGTGCCTAAGGAAATCTTTACTAATGTCGCATCAGATGCGTTGTTTCGTGGATTGTATTGTGGAACCGATAAACTATGTTCGAACTCAGTACCACGGGTGGCTTCGCTACTCGATGGTGCTGCTGTTCTGTATGGTGGTCGAATTCTGCACTATGTTTACGAGTCACACGTTTTCTGACCGTTACATAGTTAAATTTTTTTTTAGTGTTTGGCGCCCAACATGGGGCTTTCGATACAAAAAAACCCATATATACCCTGAGCAAAATATAACGCATATAAATTTCTTTTAGCGTTCGTTACTCGAGTTAGCTAATTATTTTATATATATACGATTTTGTTTTGATAAAAATAATGAAAAAAAAATAAATCGAGTGAAATAATGTGGGTCGAGTGGATGAAAGGACAGCAGGCGTAATAACAAATTTAAGGAAAGCAGGGATGTGGGTGTAATTTAAGAAGGAACGAAAATACTTGGATCTAATGAAATATTTTGCTTTATATATATATATATGTCAAAAAAAAGTAATCAGTCGTTAAATGAGAAAGCAAGTAGCATTGAATTTTTTTTTATTAAAACACTGTTATATATATAGCATAGACAGCAGAAGCTTGTTATAAATGTTAATAGTAAATATTTTGTTAAAGTACAAATATATATATATATATATATCATAGACAGCAGTAGCTTATTATATGCGTTACCAGTAGTTCGCTATAATATATATGTTAAATATGTTAAATGCAGCAATATAGAGATAGGGCAATGTAGAGTAGGTGAGGGCAGCGAAAGAGTGTTTTAGGGCCAATATACCGGTGGGGAGTAGTCAAATGCTACTAGTAATAAATAAATAATATTAAGAAAAATGGAAGCAGAAAATGATAGAATAGCATCAATGAACTTCAGTCTAAGGTTACTTGAAATATTTAGAGAGAGTAAAGAAGAATGGAGGAAAATACGTGAGGAAGCAAGAAGATATGAAGAACCCAAAATGAGTCAGGAGGAGGAGGAGATAAGAGTTAGAGAGCGTCAGAAAATTGATAGGGAAATGTTGATATATCTTGAAATGATCAACGAACATTATGGAATATTCCCAGCTAGTAAAAAGGAAGATGAGATTAAAGATATGGAAAAGGAAAGAGAATTAGAGATACTTGACAAACCGATGATAGTAGAAGGGAAAGCAGATAGTGTAGTAAATATGAAAAAGTGTGATGAGCAAAGAAACCTCATTCCAGCTGATGAAGGCCCACAAGAACCGGAGAAGGAAGTCAGCATTAAAGAAGAGATGAAGGTGGACACTGTCATGACATCAACACGTTTGCATTTTGGTAAAGCAGACTCATTACTGATCAAGACGCCATTACCCATGGATGAATGTGAAATCAATATTGAAACTGACAGACACAAGGCACACCGCCGCCTTACAGAAAGGGCAGAATGGAAAGAACGAGCAGATCGGAGAAGCCAACATTTCCAGGTTGGGAACTATGTTTGGGTACGGAACTCTCAACAAAGTAACTGAGATAAAAGAGTATATAAAAAGTTCTTTCCTTTGTACCGGGGACCCTTTATAATTGATCGCACATGTGTCCCAAATGCATATTTATTAAAAAATGAAGATACCAGAAAAAGGACATACAATGTCCGTAATCTCAAATCATGTAGGTATTATCCGCCGGACCTGGGGTTGTAAAAATATTAGACTATTAGGATGGATTAAACGTATATGGAAATAGTAAAACGAACTTGATATAATGAACTTGGTTGAATGGATGTACTTTAGTCAAATAGGGTTTTAGATAGAAATTATATATATATATATTATTGTTTTAATTACTATTACTCTTTAAAAAAAATTTTTTATATTATACTAACTAATCCTATTCTAAAAAATTTTATATATATATATACATTCAGTTTAACTAATTATTACTATGATTTTAACCAGACATGGCCAAATTAGGCCATTTTAATTAAACTATAAATTCTAGATCCGGGTATATAAATTGTTCGTTGCTTCATGTAATCTCTGCTTTCTCTATTTCAATATCTGTAAAAACAATAATAATTTTTTTTCTTTTCATCTTTCAATTATGTAATGTAAATTTTTTTCTCTTTCTTGCCTCCTTTGTTCTTCCTTAATTGTTCAATATATATATATATATATATATATATATATATATGAGCAAAAAATTACTAACAAAATATTTATGTTTTAAATATTTTATTATAAGTCATTTTTTTAAAACTTTTTCTCTTTAAATTGCTTGTTTTTCTTTTAAACTGTATATTTTGTAAAATACAATATGGAAGATTCAACTGTTGCTTGTCGAAAAATAATTAAAGGGTTGGAAACACTATTGTTTTAATCTGTGGAAGGTATTTTTAATTAAAGTTTTTAATTGAAATGGGGATTAAGATTAAAGATTTTCTTTTGTTATAAATATTAATGGAAAAGATTTGAATTTTTGATGTTATATGTGAAAAAAAAAGAAGAAAGCATTTATTTTATATAGTGTATGTTTACAAATGTACTTTATTCAAATATCAGCCTTTCAAGCTAATTGTGCATATGATTTTGCAAGTGTTAATAATAATAAATTAATACTTTCTCTCCAATACAAGATATAGTAATTTCTACATAAATACTATATCTTGTATTGCAGAGAAAAAAATCATTTATTATTATTAACACTCACAAAAGTGTATGCACAATTAGCTGGAAAGGCTGATATTTTTAATGTAATAACAATGAAGTAAGTAATTAGAAGCAGTCTTCAAATACCTGGGCTGGAATATAAAACAGCCTGATTTTAATCAAGAGATAGATTATCCACTGTTGAGAAAACAGATCAGCTGCTATTGAAAGAACTGCAGTGAACATAATCCAAGCAGGTTAAAAATGTAAGCTCATCACCTCTCTGACCCATGAGAGTCATCTTCTGCTGCCATTATATTATGTTCCCATAGTAATGAAGTAAGAACCTGAATGAAAATTTTTGGAATGCTGAATAAAAGCTTGCTGTTATTTAAGAACCAATTGCCATACATGAGCAGACTTTAAAATATGGACTCTTAAAATAATGCAAGGTAAATTTTCAAGCCACAAGTAACACTAATCTAACTAATCTGAAAATCTATTATCAAGACTTCTTCTCCTAATGTATCATTTAATTTTATTTCTAATATATAATATGTAAATTGTTCTCAAATAATTTCCATAAATTTAATTCTCTCTCATATGCTCTCACTTTCTTTAATTTTGGTATGGTCATTTATTTATAGTTATTTATTAGATTTTATGTGTCTATTTTAGTTCTTATTAATATGTCAATTTCAAACAATCTGATGAGAGGAATTTCTAAAATCTTTTCTGTTTTTAAGTAAACATTCATGAATCAAGATTATTAACGTCCCTTTAAAATATAATGCGTTATTAATTAAGACACTCGCCAGATGGTTTTATGAGCCAACATTTTATTTATGTTTATATATATATATATATATGAAAAACAAAAACAAGTTTTAGTCACGTAAAATTGCTATCAGTTGTATTTATGATCAATAGATGGCATTTTACCAAAACTACCGAACAAGCGTATCTTTGTTTACATAAATGTCAAAAGAGTCAGAATTCACTATCTCTTTCATTTGCTCCACCTTCAGATCAGCTGATTTCAAGCTAATTTGCTATCATCAGTGAAGGATAGGGCTAGAAACTAGTTCTAAACACTGACTCCAAGCATTTATGCAACAAGTTACTATCAGTTTGCAAGCATCAATTTTCAACATGTAATGTCTTCAAACCCAGCCTAACAAGCCAGATAGCTACATGGGTTTGATATCAGTTCAGTTTTACCACATAGTTAAAGCCTTTGCAATATATATCATTGCAAAAACCTTTAAAGGTACATTTATGAAAAACAAAAACAAGTTTTAATCACGTAAACTTGCTATTGCTTGTATTTATGATCAATAGATGGTGTTTTACCAAAACCACCGAACAAGCATATCTTTGTTTACATTACGTTGTCTTCATGAAATACTTTAATATAAAAATATAAACAAATATTATAGATAACTACATTTGAATTAATAAATAATAAATTTATTACATCAAATCAATTTTCGTTCAAAATGAACCTTCTAAAGATGTTAGAGTTAATCAAAATATCACAAGATTTATATTAACATAATATACACCTATTGTTCAAATTAAATTTTAAAATTATTAAAATTTTCAATGTTTAATTGACAACTTACAACTGAACTTCACTGATTCTTGTAGCAAAATTCAGAAACATTTGGTGTGATTGGTGTCTTCTGATTGTTGATGGTAAATTTTATAAATTGTGTCCTTGATTTCTCATAATTTTATGAAACCTTTATTATTAAAGTTAAAGGATGATAAGTTTGTAAATTATCAATTAAACATTAAAAATTTTAATAATTTTAACAATAGGTGTATACTAAGTTAATATAAATCTTGTGACTTTTTCATTTATTCTAACCTCATGAGAAGGTTCATTTTGAACTAAAATTGATTTGATGTAATAAATGTATTATTTATTATTTATTAATTCAAATGTAGTTGTCTATAATATTTGTTTATATATATATATATATATATAAACAAATATATATAGACCGTTACATTTATATATATATATATATATTGTAACGGTCAGATTTGTACTCGCATGCAACAAAACCCTGAGTCCAGGCAACGAACAACAAAGCTGACCAGAGTGAGATGGTTGAGACCTTTAATATGACCAAACTTCACTCATTTGCCAGTACTCCATGATTTACCACCCTATGAGTGACACTTCTGGAGTTACAGTCAGTCTCAATCTAATCTGTGTTCTAACATACGGCAGGGCAAAATATGAGACTCAAGAGATAAATACTGACTTTTCTAAATGGGTGGAATAAGCCACTTAAATAAATAGGTGGAATAGACCACTTTACACACTAATTATCTTAACTACAGCATTATATACCCACCATATCAAATCAATAAGAAATTGGAATAGTAGAATGTGGATTGAGTAAAATAATGTGGATTGGTTGAATAGAACCATGAGCAAGAAAGATATGAAACAATTTATAGTTTAAAATGTTTATTAATACAATAATAAATGATATAAATTAAAGTATCACAATGGCAAGAATTATATGACATTACACCTATATATTTAATTTATGTAGGCATTTTCATAGTGGATAAGACTGTTCTCAGTACAGCTGTCACATATTAATGTATTAAAATAAATGCATATGCAGTTCATAAATCATTCCTATTTAAATAACATGCCCATCCTATTGTTCTTGGTCTGCCAAAGTGATAAGTTGATAGTCTAGCAGACATGATGAATAGATGCAGTTCTGAGGTGGCTGTTAGATATATTAATAAGGTGAGCAAATAAATAATGTCAAGATCATGCAGATTCAACCTGATAACCAAGATTTGAACTTCATTCTAAAGCTGAATAATTAATTAATAAGGAAAAAAGAACTGACCACTTATATATATATATATATATATAAGTGGTAGTACATATATATATATATATATATATATATATATATATATATATATATATATATATGTTAAAATGAAGATTTGCATGGGTTAAATATATAAATTACATATTTTGCGGGTTCATCCGTATTAACAACTTTTAATATTAATATACTGACGTTTCGACTTGGTCACACAAGCCATCCACAGAGTTATAAAAGGTAGAAAGGGTTGTAGAGGTGCTACAATCACTGATTTGAATAAAATGTTAAAATTCCACCAATAGCAAAAAATGTTAAATTTAGGAATGTTTTTTTAAAAAAAATCTTTCCAAATAGGAGGAAGTTTACATGTATCATCTCGCTTATTGATACAATCTAGCCTTTTAAGTATCTCAATGGCTTCTTTAATTTTGCATTGGTAGATATTATCACATCTGGATATGATCCTGGTACTAGAAAAATCAATGTTATGACCTGAATCTATAGTATGGAGTGAGAGTGCTGATGATGATGAGTGTTGTTTAACTGCATTAGCATTCTCATCTCTCCTAACACTGATGCGATGATTACTCATACCTATGTAAGAAGCTTTACAATTTTTACATGAGATTTGATAGACACCATGAGATTAAAGAAGAATTGAATCCTTAGGCTTGGTTATTATATTGCTGATCTTTTGATGAGCAGAAAATGCTGCATCTATATTATAGTGTTTTAATATATGTCCGATACTGTCTGTAGTTCCTTTTACTTATGGAACACAAATCCTAATAGCTGATTTATCATCTTTTTGTTTCCTATTTTGTCTATTTTGGGCTTGAAATAAGGCTTTTTTTATAAAATTGTAATTATAGCTATTTGCTAATAAAACACTATTAATATGATTCATTTCTTCTTTCAGGTGTGTCTTATCTGAAAGGTTAATTGCTCTATTTAAAAGAGTTTTGGCTACAGAAACTATCTGAGTTGGGTGATGACGAGAATGGAATTGCAAATATCTGTCTGTGTGTGTATCCTTTCTGTAAATAGAAAAAGATAAACTATTTGGTGTTCTGGTGACTAGAACATCAAGAAAAGGGAGTTTTCCATTAGACTCTGTCTCCATTGTAAATTTAATATGAGGATGCATATTATTTAAATGCAAGAAAAAATTATCTAATTTATTTTTTTCATGTTGCCACATGACAAAAGTGTCATCTATGTATCTGAGCCAAATGAGAGGTATTAAAGATGATGATTCTAAAGCACGAGTTTCTATATATTCCATGAATAAATCAGCTATTACTCCTGAGATAGGTGAGCCCATAGGAGTACCAAAAACTTGTCTGTAATGCTGTCCATTGTATACAAAATATGTATCTAAGAGACAATGTTTAATTAAAGCAATAATATGGTCTGGTAAATTGCAACATTGTGAGATTATATTTAAAGCTTCATCAATTGGAATGTTTGAAAACAAAGACACAACATCAAAACTGACCAGAATGTCATTAGCATTAATTTTTAAACTTTTTAAAACAGAAATAAAATGAAGAGAGTTTTTAATATATGATTTAATAGATGATACTGTAGGTTTAATGAAATCCGATAAGTATCTGGCTAAAATATGAGTTGGAGAACCTATTGCACTTACTATTTGACAAAGGGGAGTATCTGGTTTGTGAATTTTTGGAAGTTCATAAAATTTTGGACAGACACAAGATTTTTCATGAGGGATTATTTTATTTTTTATCTCTGTTTCAATAGGTGATTTATTAATAATAGCTTTTGTTATTTTTTCCAAATATGTAGTATGATCTCTTTTTGATAGTTTATAAGTTTTATCATTAAGCAGATCTAAAATTTTATTATGGTAAAAATAATATTTTAAAGACAGAAAGACAAGCATTAAATAATATAAAATTGGACAAATCAATTGTTGTACTTCCCGCTGATAAAGGTAATGCCACAGTCGTAATGAATAAATTTATTATATCAATTTACTAAAAAAAATTTAATCGAAGATGTGTTTTCTTGGTATAATGACTATGTTATGTTAACTATCTTTTTAAAAGCTTAAGTAAGATGAACATGTTTAATGCCTAAAATTGTGCTAAATGAATTTAAAACAGCTATATAAAGCTAAATGTATAAATTGTATATGGTTGGGAAAGTTGGCCATAATAAAATAGTGTAGCAATAAATCATTAAAGTATGTATTAAAAGATGAATTTTAACAGCAATAACCTATAATTAAATAAATATTATATTTTACAGTATAAATTATATTTAAAAATTATATTTAATATTATATGTTTTAAAAGTAGTCTTAGTGGTAGAGAAATGTATATTTAATTTTATGGTATCAAAATTATTATTCCAAATTATATTATTATATTATTATGTTATTTCTTTAATATTGTTGCAATTAAATATTTAATTTTCTCAGACAGAATTTGATACAGTCTGTCTCAGTTGTAAGTCATGTGACATGTATACAGTTGTACCTGCATGCTTACTAGTGTTTTTGTTAACAAAGTTTCAAAAATTACCTGAAAATTACACTGTAGAATTGAAGATATTTATTTATCTATCACAAGAGAAAATATTAAAATTAGTTACCATAAAATGTTTAAATAGTTTTTAAAAAAGAATGTAGTTAGCAAAAATTAAATATTTTTGTTTAAAAAAAATAGATACATTAAAAACTAAAGATCGAAGAAATTGATAAAATATTGTTTTTAAAAGTCATTTTAAAATGTTTAGTTATTTTAATAAAGTATAAAATTGATTTAAAATTAATATTTTTAAGTAATATTTTTAAAAAAGAATGAGTCATAATTTTATTTTTGATTTTAATTGTGTAATATCAAAGTTATATGTAAATTAAGTTATCAGGTGAAAGTTTATTCCACCAATCTGATGTCTGATTTAATTGGGTATAAATACAGATGCTCAATTATTTTCAAAGTGCTTCTGTTTAAAAAATGTGATTCTGTTAGTAAATTTTGCTTTTGTCAATTTAAGTTTGCTTTAAATTAGTCAATTCTGTGTTATAATAGCTCTCTAATAATTTATTTAAAATCAAGAAGTGTACCAATTTAATTATTTAGCAAAGTAAATATTATAAATAAGTTATAAATTTATTATCTAAATTATGCAGTGCTAGGCAGCTAAATTCCCTAACTGGACCTTTTGCCAAAATTTAATTAAAAATCACATAAAGCATGGAAGTACTAAGCAGAAATACCTACTTTTTTAAAAGGATTTTGGAAGTAAAAGTTATAATTAAAAATATAGTTTAATAATTTTACAAGGAAAAGTTATTTTATTTGTGAAAATTATATATTGAACATTGTATGAAGAGCTGAACAGGAAAATTAATAAAAAATTTAAAATAGTAACACATTTTCTTTTGGAAAATAGTCATATTATAAATGAAAAATAATACGATAAAACTTTAAATCTTTCAGTAAGGTGAAAGTAAATATTATTTTAAGATAAAGAAATACAGAAATATTTTTCTTTTGAAGAGAACATTATGAAATTATTTTAAACTGTCATAAAATAATGGTAAACTGAAGCGTTACTCAAAAACCGTATGTAATAAGTCTTTACTATTTTTAAAGACTACACACATTATAATAACTTTTGGGAAGACCGATAATTGAAACTAATAATGGAAAAGAAAAGTATCCTTGGATAAGTAATAATGAATATTCTGACAATAAAACTTTATAGATGATAGAATTATGAGTAATAAGTAATTATTAATTCCTGGAAATATTTTTTTAGAATGCACAAGAATCATATCTGGCCATCTGAATTCACATTGCCATGTCAAAACACTGTAAGAGAGCACACAAGTAAGAAAGGAAGCCTTCGAAGTGTTATTTTTAAAATATTATAATTTTAATTTATTTCAATAATCACTGTTCTGAATAATAGAGACAATGAACTATTATTTTACAAACTTTTTTAAAACAGATCAGTGATTATTTTTATCAATAATTTCAGATTTCTAGACGTCAACTTTTCATTTTTTTTGTCATCATTTATTTTAACTTTCATTTATTATGTTTGGAAGGAATCTATGGAGCATGCATCATTTTTGGGGAAGAGAGTTTTCTCATCATCAAGCATTCAAACAAAAAGCATAGCAATAAGCATTGAGGGATTTAATTGCTCTTCAAGATTTGGTAAAAGAAATCTTGAGGAAATAAAAACATTTTTTTTTTAAAAGAACATTCATCATTGAAGTTTTATACATAGATTATGTCTTTGTTTTGAACATGATTCAGATTTGAATGAAATTAATATGAAAATAACTGATACACTTTTAAAAACTGCAACAAAGATATCTGGTAGACAAAAGCAGCAATTGACCAACAAAATTTCTATTGAAACTAGAGAATTTATGAAGAAAAGAAGAAATATGAAGATATACAAAAATGATGCACTAAAAAGAATTGAATATCTCGAATTTTGTAAAATGGTGTGGAAAAGAGTTGAAAACGATATAAGAAAATATAACTGTGAACTAGCAAGAAAAGCTGTAGAAGAAAATAAAAGTCTTAAGAATGTAAAACAACATTTTGGTATTGGTAGGAAATTTATATCTGCAATAAAGAAAAAAGATGGAATTATTACTAAAAAGAGAGATGACATCATGAAATTGGTAGAAAATTTTTATCAAGAATTATATAGTAATAAACATCAAGTACCTCCTATATCTATTACATCTTCCGAATTGCCCAGAATTTTAAATGAAGAAGTGAGAAATGCAATTAAATGTATGAAGAAAGAAAAGGCTCCAGGTAATGATGGAATTATAATTGATATATTAAAAGAAGCAGGTGAAGAAACAGAAAAATTTTTAGCAAAGTTATATACCAAATGTCTAAATGATAAAGATGTACCGGATGATTGGAAGAATGCAGTAATAATATTAATATTTAAAAAAGGTGATAAAGAAGATATTAGAAATTACAGACCTATCAGCCTTTTATCAGTTTTATATAAAATTTTTACCAAAATAATTACAACTCGTCTACAGAGAACATTGGATTTCCACCAACCAAGAGAACAAGCTGGATTTAAAAGTGGTTTTAGTACAGTAGATCATATTCAGGTATTGAGAGAAGTTATAGAAAGGACAAATGAATATGAGTTGTCATTATGTTTTGGATTTGTAGATTATGAAAAGGCATTTGATTCTATAAACATTTCTTCAGTGATTAAAGCATTGGATCATCAAGGTATAGATCCAGGATATTGTCATATTTTAAAGAATATTTATAAAAATGCAACAGCAACAATTAGATTACATAATGATACTGGGAAAGTCAACATTGAGAAAGGTGTAAGACAAGGTGATTCCATATCTCCAAAACTTTTTACAGCAGTGCTGCAAGAAGTATTTTGTGGATTAAAATGGGAAACTAAAGGAGTGAAAGTAAATGGAGATTATTTAAGTCATTTAGATTTCGCAGATGATGTAGTTGTTTTTGCAAATAATGCTTCAGAGCTGCAGGAAATGTTGCAGGAGTTATCAGATGAAAGTAGGAAAGTAGGACTAAAGATAAATGTTAAAAAGACTAAAGTAATGTTTAATCGGTTTGCTCAAAATATGAAAATAAAGATTGATTATGATAAATTAGAAGAAGTTAACAGTTACAAATACCTTGGTCAGATTATTAATACAGATGGAAACATAATGGAGGAAATTAATCATAGAATTAAAATTGGTTGGAGTGCTTTTGGTAGAAATAACTTGATACTAAAAGGAAATATGCCTATGTGTTTGAAAAGGAAGGTTTTTAACAAATGTGTTTTACCAGTTCTTACTTATGGATCTGAGACTTGGACACTCAATAGAAGAGCAATACAGAGACTTCAGACCACTTAAAGAAGTATGGAGAGGTGTATGTTGGGAGTAACAAGAAGAGATCGAAAACGCAATGTATGGGTAAGAGAGCAAACAGGTGTTACTGACATCATTGAAAAAATTAAAAGATTGAAGTGGAGTTGGGCTGGACATATTGCTAGAAGAGATGAAAATAGATGGACAATTGAAATTTTAAACTGGATTCCAAGAGATTGTAAAAGACCCAGAAAGAGACCACATGTGAGATGGATGGATGAAATAAGAAAGTGTGCATGGGTGGTGTGGAGAAGAGAAGCTAAAGATCGGAGAAGATAGATTAAACTTGGAGAGACCTTCATCCTGCAGTGGATTAATAATGTTTGATAATGATGATGATGATGATGTCTTTGTTTATTTATTTATTTATTTTTTAAAACTATCTTAGTATTAATTGTAATGTTATTTATAATTACAATAGGATATGTACATAAAAGATTATTTATTAATAATATTATAATTTTATAAAAGATATTTTAATAATTTAATAAGGAGTTTAATATTTTAAGTATGATAGTATGAATGAATGTATACTATGCAATGTTTTATTTTTGATTGTGGACCGAAGACATCATACAAGTGATTGACAGGTAGATATATCAATTAGGTAATGGTTGTAAAATATTAATATTTTTATGAACTATTTTTTTAGATTATCAATGTATTATTTAATGTTATAGTACGAATGTATGGATACGTGTGAATAAATTATACACACATAAAGCTTATAGAAGTCAGAATTTATTTATTATAAAAATATGCATACTTTTATTCCATATTACTGGTATAATACAACTTGATAATGAATAATTACATGATTCTTTTGTAAAGAACTTTAATATTTCTTAGATGCTTAAAGTATTGATAATAGTCATTTGTATTTTGTACAAGATTATTTGATAAGAAAGTGAAATAACCTTTTCTTGTTGATCAGTTGAGATCGTTATTTTATAAGTGAATTTTATTTGTTATTTTTGAATATGTGTCAGAATTATTGTCGATGTAGATTGATAAATCTATAAGAAAATTCATAAAGGTTAGTGACTTGGGAGTAATTTAAACATGAAACCAAAGATGTGCTTTTAATGTAGGTTTTTTTTTTTTGTTATGGGAACAAGAATAATCTTTATGATCTTAATAATTATGCAGATACAGATTACGGAGCTCTGTAGCTTGTAAATTTTCTGTGGGCAAGTTTATCTTTTATATTGAATATTGATGTTCCAAAAAGCTGAAGTAATAGCTTGAACATTGTTATTTATAGTGGAGGTCATTGTACAGATAAGTCCGGCCTCATTTTATTTATACACTGTATCATGATGACTATCTAATCTATGTACGCATCTATTCGCTATCATGATTTTCTAAAGCATTACATCACACAGAATTGTATTTTAATGGGAAATGATAGATAATTTTAGAGTTTAAGGATAGTTATTGTAAATGAATAAGATAGGTTTGTTTACTTAGGAGGAGGATGAGAATAAATACAAATGGAGTTGAGAATCAAACAGTTAAAAATAAAGAATCATAAATATTTTCTATATTTTATTTTTTAATAAAATAAATTTCATGAAAGTATGTAAATGATAAATGAGGTTGTTCACAAATTTTGAATAACTTTACGTATTTAAAAACTAATATATATATATATATATTGCATATATTTAATGGATATTGTATTAAAACAAAACAGTATAGGATAAAGCAGAGCTATATTTCATAATTATTATTTAATAGTAAAGAAATACATCAATACTTACAGCTATTTCATATTAGATCAATACTAAGTAAAATATGTTATGTATGACAATTAGATTATCAATTGTGTCCCCTCATTTTGTTAATGAACTGAAATGAATATGTTTTGTTTAACAGTAACAACATTACTATAATAAACTATTTAGTGATTAAGAATAAATTAAGATATGCATATTAGTATTATTAATTTTTATATATTCTGTTTATGCTTCATAACTAATGTGTATTGAAAGGAAGCATATCGTAGTGACATTTAATGGAAAATAATATTAAAAAGTTATGTAAATTAATTATTATCATTATAATTAGAATTCTGGTGAATATGTAAAATTGATCAATTATTTTAAAAATCGGAGTAATGACTTAATTTTTTTATATTTTATTCTATTAGTTTACTGTGAGAAAACTGGAAATTGTAATGATGCAAGATTTATTTGAAAACTGTGAATATTGTAAATATATTATTTGTTAGTTCTATTGTAATAAAAATTTTGTTAAACTTGTTTTCTAAATTTGTGTGTTAAGCTAATTTCTTTCTGCACTGCAAAACACTTGACCACATAGGGTTTGAACCAAAACATAATATTTGCACAGTAATAAATAAATTATTATTTAAGAATTATAATATTTTCTTAAGATTATTTATTTAAAAAAATACATTTACATTATCATTATGGTCATAAGTTAATTGTTATAATATTACATAGAGTTATGATGCTATCTGTTGCCATACATATATTTTTCAGATTATAAGATATTACCACATATTTTATTTATGGTATCATATGAAAGATAAAATATTATGTTGTATTATTTATTTATTGTTATTATTGTTGATAAGAATTATAATGGGGAAGATAGATAATATTAAATTACACAATGAAGATTATTATCATTATTTATTATTATTGTTATAAGTTAGGAGTGGTTGAGTATGATATTAAATCCCTCATCATGCTTTACTACAGTAATTTTGATAGACTTAAATTAGTATAAGAACCTGAGATTATATTAGCTAGATTATTTTAAATAAAAAGTTTAAGATTTATTTACTAGGGTAATCTCAATAATTAATTATTGTTGAAGTTATAAGAATGCTATAGATTTATTATTTGATATAGTAATATGGGGGATTGTGTTCTTATGTCATTGAGGTAGTATCCTGTGGAATATTGGCTCAATGTAATTCTTTATTACCACTTCTATCTCACTTCCTAGACTCATGATTTAATAAATATTTATTTATTTAATTATAAACCAAACCATATTATTATTATTATTATTATTATTTTATTAATTTGAGCTAGTAAAACAATTAACATTAATGTAGAATATTTTTATTATCAATTTTATGCATTTTAGCCGAGCTTAATTATTTTATGAGCTAGACCCATTTTATGATATATTATATTGCCTGGAAGTGAGGGTACAATATATATATATATATATATATATATATATATATATATATATATATATATATATATATATGGTACAATACACATAATAAGAATAACAAAAATAAATCTTTTTTTTCCTCTCTCTCTATCTTAACATTTTTTTGCTGATTATTTTATTGGCCGAGTGAGGTAAAAGTTTAAACTTTTAATTGGTCAATTCACAAACTCAAACATCAATTCATAAACTCAAGTGTAAAAATATATTAATCTTTTAATATTATATTCACTTTAGTTTTGTTTGTAAAAAGTTTATCAATAATTTGTCAGGTTATGATAGTGAACGAAAGTTTTTTCAAAAATAATTTTTTATTTATACTTATAAAAATATTCGATAGCGGCAAATCTATAATGAATGTTACTCACCAACCAAAAAGTTTTGCTGACATCAATGATTTCTTTCCCAATTTTACGTTGTGGATAAGTAAATAATTTTTGCTAAAGTCTTAACTATTTTTCTAAATTAATTTCATTTTTAGCATATTTTATCAAAATAATTTAAAATTTATCAAAAATATATTTTTAAAATGGTCTAAAACATTCGTTTATTATTTTCAAAATGAAAGAAAATAAATCATAGCAGTAAAAGTTATTGAAAACCATTTTCTCAGAATCAAGAATGGGTAGCACTCTTCCTTTGTTAGACCTTTAATGTCAGTTTTATTGATTTTTTTACTTGTAAAATAATTCAAGAGAGGGCAGCATCTTAGGGAACATTTTTTAACCTTTAAAAGTAATGCAAAAATCTTAACCGTAGTATTAAAAATGCCCGATTCAGAGTGACTGGAAGCCGACATCAACCCATCACATTTTTAGCCATAACTAGCAAAAAAATGGTTAATACTGAAAAATCATTAAGTAGAAGAGAAAATAATATTTTAAAATACATACGTATGTGAGTTGTTACATATAACAATAATACAAAACAAAAAAATAAACTATTGATATAGCCAATATCAAGCATTATTGGAAAAAAAAAACCTTCTTTTTCTCAATAAGTGATGTTTATTTTCACACTTTGGGAGAAAGAGAAAGAACCATAGATATTATTAAAAAAATTGTTAAGAGTTATTGAGAAAAAAGTTTGATATTACCAGTACCTTCTTCTTTGTATGTAGACATTGTATCAGTTAGCTCAATAATTTTTATATCAAATAGGGTTTATTCATTATTAATATTTTAAATTTGGCCACACACACTGTCTTCAAACATATATATATATATCACACTGTCTTCAAACATATATATATATATCACAGTAGTTTATCCAAAATAATTCCTTTTAGTCTCAGGATCTCAATTTTATAGCAATGATGATGATTCCATATGTCATAGAAATAAAATTGTCAGTTTACAGTCTGCACTACTTACTGGACCATTTACTTTAGTATTGCAATTGGTTTCCACCCTTTTCTCTTTTTTTCTCTTTTTTCATAAGTATGCCAGTAGCTAGATGGGTACTTATTCCTATACTTCTTGCATTCACTCTTTGTATTGCGTTTATAGCTGTTTATTTCTAAAATTCTATATGTAGAATAGAGATATGAAAAAATTATGAGGTTGAAGTCCTTTAGGTCGCTTATGCTCAGCCAGGCAAACTTATTGGTTTCTCTATTCCATTTATGTTTTCAGATATGTGAGAATGCCTGGATGGCCATGGCTTTCCAACAAAGTATATTGTAGTTTAGCACTGCATTTTATTTGTAAAATCTCCTTGAATATATAAAAAATAGACAATTTAGACTCTTCCTCTTTGACATGTTGGTTTTCATTTCACTACATCAGAGCCAATAATAATCTCAACTTGTTCATCCAAATATATATGTAAGATTTGGATGACATAATGACACTCTTATCTATCAGAATATCTACAGCTGTGGATACCATCTGTTGTTTGTAAAATATCTTAATCTACAAACCTGAAAGGCAGTTATCTAATATTTGATTTTTTTACTTAAAATTTATTATTTGTCAGTCTAAAATAATTAGCAGTTTCTTTTTAATTTCAACTGCTTACTGGTATATTTTCTGTCTCCCCACTTAACATTGTATTTATCTTTATCTTTCCCTATCACTTTACCTAAAACAATTGAACTTAAAAATATAAAAATTCACTTTTATAGAGAAAATATGAAATTATTAAAACTTCTTGCTATATATGCATTAATGTTTAAATTTGTATTTGTATATACATGGACACATATTTACCCATACCCACCTGCATACTAGCTTTGACTTTATAACCACTAATTGTTATGCATCAAATAATTTATGTTGGTTATTACATTTGATTCCCATCATTTATTACTCAATGAATGCATAAAATTGAAAAAGGATTATACTCAATCTAGCCCCAAATAATACAATTAAATACAGTCACCTATGCTAAACAAAACAAAATCTGTATTTCCAATATAAAGAATTGGAAAAAAAATATTTCTCCCTTTTGTTTGGAATCTTTGCCATTGGGATGAGGGTTTGAATTCAAGATGCTACAATATATAAACATTAAAATCAGTCAACACTTAGACAATCCCAATATAAATAATAATCAACAATCACAACCTGTTTTATGCATTTTTTAACAACAAAGACAGAATCTACTATTATTCATGGTCCAATAGGCTTTATAAACAAATCAAGATTGTATCTTGAAGAGAGAGATTGATATTGTTGATACAAATAAGTTTAAATAACTCTCCTTAAGCAGATAAATATAAACTGTTTTGAATGCAGATTAATATATAATCAATTATAATATTGCAAACTGCAATTATAATTTTCAAATTGCACCCAAAGTATACCTGAATAATAAGTATAATATGTTTATTAATTTTCACTTCTATGGTCAGCATGCAAACTTTACTGTCTATATAAAAATATTGGGCTATAAATAAAGTTGAAATTTCATCTTTATAGTTAAAAGGAGGATGCCTTGACAACAGGTTAAGAATGTTGATAGTTATTGATACTGGCATTTTTTATGTGTTGCCTAGTTTTACTGATTATTGATAAATCTCTAGAGCCTTGGACATTATTATACTTATTATATATTTATAAAAAAATTATATATATATATATATATATATATAAAGAGAGAGAGAGTACATAAAAACAAACTCTTAACAAGCTTCAAAATACTCTCAACCCCAGACCGCGGTTTCTGCATCTAGCATCATCAGTGAGGTGTTAGGGATTAAAAATACTAGAACTAGTCTAGCATTTTATCAATGCCTAACACCTCACTGATGACGCTAGATGCAGAAACCATGATCTGGGGTTGAGGGTATTTTTGAAGCTTGTTAAGAGTTTGTTTTTACGTACTCTATATATAACATTTGTAAATACAAGCTTTATTAAAATTAGGTCATCTGACTTGATTTTTTATCAATTTAATATATATATATTATTTGATGTCTGTATTTTTAAAGCAATATATGTAATTATATAACTGAATACTTGTAAATATAGTAAATAAATAATTAAAAATTTTATCCATTTAGGAGCGCTTTTGATTATCTTAGTAATTTGTGTCAACTAAAGCTTTGAAATGCTAACTTTTCCACAATTCTATGATCTTAATGTTTGCCGCTTGCCTGTTAATTAAGTCATGTTTATATTTGTATATTGGCATAGCTTCCTTTATTTTTCTTTTATTGTTATTTTTTCAATTTGCAATATTTTTACACTGTTAAAATTGAAGTCAAAACCATGAATACACGATTTATTATGGTCGTAAAAAACAAATGCTGAAATATTATTATCCACTATGCAATTTTGTTTCGATTTCTGAACTCATTTTAATAATAGAAAGTGTTCTTTAGTTTTTTTCCAACATACATCTAGATTCACCTATATATCCACTGCCACGTCTACATATCCATTTCTAAATGACACAATTTTTATTTATAAATGAAGTTTTATTGATGGAGTTATTTATTAATTTGTTTAATGTAGGAGGTGTTTAAAATGCAATATCACTTATTTCTTTATAAATTTTCCTTATAAAAAAATGATCAAGTAAATTTTATGAGTAAAATTTTAAAAGGAATATGTGATATTGCATTTTACACATCTCCTACATTAAACAATTTAATAAACAACACCAAAGATAAAACTTCATTTATAAATAAAAATTGTGTCATTTATAAATAGATATGTAGGTGTGGCAGTGTATAAATAGATGAATCTAGATGTACATTGGAAAAAAGAACTAAAGAACACTTGCTATTATTAAAACGAGTTCAGAAATTGAAACAAAATTGCATAGTGGATAATAATATTTCAGCATCTGTTTTTTTACAACCATATAAATTGTGTATTTAAGGTTTTGACTTCAATTTTAACAGTGTAAAAATATTGCAAATTTAAAAAAAATAACAATAAAAAAAATAAAGGAAGCTATGCAAATATACAAATATAAACTTGACTTACTTAACAGGCAAGCAGCAAACGTTAAGATCGTGGAATTGTGGGAAAGTTAGCATTTCAATGCTTTAGTTGACACAGATTACTGAGATAATCGAAAGCCCTCCTAAGTAGATAAAATTTTTAATTATTTATTTACTGTATTTACAAATATTCAGTTATATATATATATATATATATATATATATTATATATATATATATATATATTGTACCCTCACTTCCAGAAATATATAGTATAATAAAATGTGACTAGCTCAGATAAATGGTTATGCTTGGCTAAAATGTGTATACTTATTACTAAAAAATATTCTACAATACTGCATCTTACCAAACTAGTTCTAATTAACAAAATATCAATATGGTTCGATGTTATAAACTAAATAAATAAATATTTATTAAATCATGAGACTATGAAGTGAGCCTATAATTGGTAATATGAAATACATTGAGCCAATATCTCAAAGGATACTACCTCAACGGCACAAGAATACTATTCCCTCTTTCATTTCCTCAACTGATAAATCTATAGCATTCCTAAGTCTTTAACAATAATTAATTAATTAAAGTAATATTAATAGATAGATTTTAATCTTTTATCTCAAATTAATATAACTAAAATAATATTAGGTTCTTTTAAATTAATTCTAGGTAATTAAGATTCATGTAGTTAAGCATGATAAGGGATTTAATATCAATCCTATCTACATCTAACTTATAACAATAATAAAAAATAAATAATACTAATAATCTTCAATGTATAATTTAATTTTATCTATTTTCTTTATTATAGTAATAATCATTAATAACAAGAAGTAAAAATATACATGACTTTTAATCTTCATGTAGTATCTTATATAAAAATAATGTGGTAGAATCTTATAATTTAATAATATGTGGCAATGAATAATATTATAATCTTGTGTAATTTATCGTAATTATCTTATGATCATTATAATAATAATATGCTAATATCAATAATTTTCTGAAAAATCATATTAAGAGAATACTTTACTTCTTAAACAATAATTTGATTCATACTGTGTAAATATTATGTTTTAATTTAAATTATCTGTTGTCATATGTTGCAGTGTAAAATAATTGATTCGACACACAATTTTATAAACAAGTTTAACAAATTTTATTACATTAATTTTAATAAACAACTTATATACACTATTTACATCCCAAGAGGAAAAATAATAAAAAAAAATCTTATATTATTATAATTTCCATTACCCATATTACTCAAATATTATATCAATTTATTAAAATTTTGAAAAATAACAGTTAATAGTATTTAGGAACCTACATCATATTTTTTAAAAAAAAAGATTTAATATTAAATATTACTGCGGTATGCTTTTATCAAAAAAAATATACATCATTTGCGAAAAAAAAAAAACTATTAAAAAAATGTTTATTCCAGCTAAATATACTATAGATATATTCTATTATAATATAGCTATCATACATTATATCTCCTAATGAGTATTAATTTAATATCAACTAAATGTATGTGCTGTTGTAACTCCTTAATATTGAGTAATATTTATCAAGTATGTAATTATTTATTTCATTCCGATGTTGCTCTATTATCACTTATTAAAATATGGAATATATGTAGGTTTTTTTTTAAAAAAAATAATACTTCAAATTGTTCAACAATTTTGAAAAACAAACTGCACTTATAAATTACACATCTTCATAGAGCTACTATACTAAAATAAAAATATATACTCTACTTTACTTGAATTGATCATATTCACATAACTACTAAAATCATGTTCTATTCTTATCCCAGACTAATAAAATTCTACATTTAAGTATCGTTTTAATCTCATTTTATTCTATTTTCAATTCACCATTTTTTTTTAAATTGCTATACAAACTCATCCCTATATCTGGTCAAAATACTTACAATATACTTTTAAACCAATAAGTAAATTTGCCTATAAAGATATTAATTTAAACTGTCTTATAAGAAAAAATTACTTCACTTCTTACTAATTTGTAAACAAAATATAAATGACTTGTACCAGTATAATAAATCAATACTTTAACCATATAACAGAAATACTAAAGTTCAGTCACGAAAGAATCATACAATTACTTTCCTCATTAAGTTATAATAAATTTATACTATAAAATAAAATATGCATATTCTAAAATAAATAAATGAATTTATATAAATCTTATGGGTGTACAATGTATTCCCATATCCATACATTCATTCAAAATCATATAATATTTGGTTCATCTAAAGAAAAGTAAACAAAATACATTAAAATTATTAATATTATACAAATATTACCATAAGTGATATTCCTACTTGTTAATCACTAGACAATGTCTTCTAAGATCATAAATTAACAAAATAATGTCGCATTCATACATTACAATCATACTCAAAATATTAAGTTTTAAATTATTAAAAAAAAAAACCTTTATGAAATTAAGTATTATATTAATAGGTAATTACTTTTTTATGTATCTTTCTTATCCCTAACAGTTAAATAAACAACTTAATATTAAAATTAGTGAAATAAATCGAAAATATATATATGCCTGTGTTAGACTCACATGATGTTTCGCCAAAATAAAATGTTTTTTTTTTTTTTTTTTTACTTCCTCAGATAATAAAACTTTCCAACAATAACTTCCTTTTCCGCATAGCATGTGCTTAAATAGTTCCCATAAAATAAGATGAATGACAGTTTCTTTTTTTAAAAATAAATAAATAAGTTCCACCGTAAATAAATAAATAAGTAAGTCAACTTTAAAGGATTCAGATTTATTAATAAAGAAAATTCTCCAAAAGTTATTGCTTTCCAAGGATTATATGATGGCTCGTATTGTTTTTCTTTAAATATGATAAAATTGATTCGGGCATCCGCATACACTTGTTGCGCACTTTCTTAAAAATATTTCAACAAATCATTTTTTTTTTAAATACTTCTGTATAACCAGCATACAAAATTTAATACCATAACATTTTCTTTTCTGTCTACAGGTATTTATTTGCTATTAAAGTTTCAAAATTATCAGCTTCAAAAATTATTTACATATGTATAGTCTTTTTAAAACAACAAATATTTAATACGTCAGGTATTTCAGTAATTATCTGTAACTTTCATTTTTTTTACCCAAAGACAGTTTTAAAATAAATTATTTTAATTACTTTCTTCACAAAGAAGTATTTTCTACATTTTTTTTTACAAAAATATCTACTTTTAAAAATTACTACAAAGATTAAATTTATTTAACTTGTTTGTTTTGTTTTTTTACCATATTATTTTGCCGGTCTTGTATAAATATTGTCTTTCTATATGATGTCCAACATGTTAACTTTATCAATAAATTATTTATTTTAGTTAACATTGCTTCAACTATATTTTTAATCAAATGACTCCGATATACTTTATATAAATGTAGTACTTCCATGATTATTTGATAGTAAAATTAGGTTTTGACAAAAACGGTTGGCAAGGGATTATAATTAATGAGCACTGAATATTCAGAAGGTACAATTTTTTAACTTATTAAACTACTCTCTTTATGAAATAATAATTATTAAGAGAGTGGTTATAACATTATACTTGGCTATATTATATGGCACACTTAACTAACAGAAGAAAAAGCACACCAAAACAATTGAACCTCGGCTTTTTATATCGGAATAAATTACCAACTTGATTGGTAAACTAAACAATCACCTTGCTAGCCTATTTACATATCTGGCCAACAATACAAAATCAAAACTAAAAATAAATAATGACTCATCTAATATTTATTATTTAGTACATTATTTAATTTCCAAATTAATTTTTATCTTTTATTTAAATCCATTAAACATTTTTTAAATATATATATATATCTTTTACTTTATCTCACTTTTAGTTTTTAATAGATCTATTTTCCCAAGCAAACTAAAAATCTACTTTTATTCATTATATTCATTTTTAAAACAAAAAAAACATGATTTAATATTTTATACTAATTAATTTTATTTTTATCTGCTGTAGTCTAATATAATATTTTAAATTTTACAATAGAATTTTAAAACAGTTTTGCAACTTTACTAAAAAACTCTCAAGCATATGTGTACAGATGTCTATCTGTCACATGACTTACAACCCAGATAAATTAACTGAAAATAAATTAACAATTCTTTTTTTTTTTAAAAAAAATTTTAAATAAAATAATATAATATAACAACTTTTGAAACAATAATTCGATATTATAAAATCAAATATTCAACTTCTATTACACACTATTAATAAATAAATATTTTACATTCAATTACTAAATATTAATTTTATTACTGAAATATATTACTTATTCAACTTTAAGTTATTACTTTTAAAATTTTGCTTTAAAATTTTATTTACAAAACTTATTAATACAGTATTTATCATGGCCTGTTTTTCCAACCATATAATATTACCGTTCATCCTTATTTACCCGTTTTTCTCAAATAATTTTACACATGAAATATTCTTATTTTACTTTAATTAGACTTTTAAAAGATTGTTAACAAAACATCAACATCACACCACTGAAATACATCTTAGATTTAAAATTTTGTTAATAAAATTGATAGAACAATTTATGAAGACCTAAGCAAAAGGGTACTATATATATATATGCATAAGAAAATATTAATATCTTGAATTGTGATTTCAATCTATGTATCACTATAATCATTCAGCATATACACAATCCCAAAATAAATCACAATTGACAATATCAATCTGTAGTCAAAACAACCCCATATATATATATTGTAAGAAATGGCTTACACCTAACCTTCACACCTGTTTCCAATTTCTTTCACAATGTTTGAATTCAGACCAAGTGGTAGGCAAATAACTTATCCTACATACTTGCTTATACAAATGCAGTATATACATATATAAACATACATATAGACTGATGTGTTTGAGAAATTAATTCTTATTTTTTTATCTTTTGTGAGAAAACAAACAAATTCATTATATATATATAAACTAAAATGTTTGTCTGTTTGTAGAAATTAATTGTTTTTCTTTTATGCATTTAATATCATTAACTAAAATGTTAATTGACATAGAATGGACATAATCAAAGATCAAAATTATATGAGGTTAAAATTATTGCTAAAAGATCCAATTTGGAATAATGAAGATGAAATAATAATAATAATAATAATAATAATAATGTTTTATAATTTGTTTTTGTTTATTAAGTTGTAACAACAGGATTTTAGCTGGCGAGACATTCTAGCAGCATTTCCCTTTACTTGTTTTTTTAATGGCAGAATGGTCAAGTCATAAAAATAAAAAGTCTTTTATTTTAAAAGTAATCTAAAGTATTTTTTTTTTAATTTCGATAGAAGAAAACTGGAAAGTTAAACTTTTATTTATAATTAGCAGGAATGAACTAGTGATTTAATTTATTCTGCAAGATTGAATTCATTAGTGTGAAAATGATGCAAAGGAAATGTGAAACTACTAGAAATTGACTGTTTTCTTTAGAAACTATATATATATATATATATATATATATATATATATATATATATATATATGTATATAAGCCATGTTATAAATAACTGTTTATAAAGGAATCATTACAATGTATTCAGGGTAAAAAGCCAATGCTGTAGAACCTTCCAAAGTTAGCTTCAATGTCATTATGAAATTATGAAATTGTGAAATTATTTAATTATAAAATTTCACAATCAAAATGTCTATTTAAAGAACACTGGTGTACAGCAATATTCCATGGATTTATATACAATCATGAGAGATATTTTATACATGTTTGTTTTAACCAAGGAGCATGAAATACATAAATAGGAACAGAGTCCGTGAACAAGAACACTATACATGGAGATTAACATTTAATTCTATAAACTCTTAGCGGGAGATAAAATGCTTGCTTTTCTCAAGATAAATATATTTTATTTTGATTCACATGATTTTTTTTTTTGCTTTTGTCATTTTTATTTGAAAATTTATGTATTGTAATTTTTTTTATTGTGTATTCAAGATTCATTTTTCAAATTTGATCATCTGCAATTTAAAAAGTGGAAGCAGTATATAGATGTGTCATATGTCAATGTATTTTTAAAAAGGAATCATCTTCAATTAATATGTATTATTTTTTAATAAAGATAAATTTACAGATTCCTCAGAAAATTCAACATTGATCCTTCAAGGCGACCGCTCATGTAAGGTTTTTATATATTTAACATTGAGGGCAAACTTTAGGACAAACAAAACTATTTTGTTTACTAATAAGTTTTAATAATATTTACTTGTAATTTTGTTTTAATACTGAGTGCAATTATCCCACTGTGTAAAACGTCTTTTTCAATATCTATCATTATTTTTTTACTAGGACTTACACCCTTATAGATGGGAGTGGGGTGATATTTATATATATTTTTAATAAAAATGGTTATAAATGTATTTACCCTAGGCTAAACATACCATGCTAGTAATTACATTAATGGGGTAGTTTTAGAATTAGGGAACTCTCATTTTGCTTTTCTTTTTTTTTTGTTTTATGTATATATTTAATAAATTCTATAATATGATTTTCTATATAATATACTAAATGTGGTTTTAATTTCTCCTTATTTGTAATAATAAAAATACTTAATTGTAAATTATTAGAGAAAAAAATATATAGTTAATAATAAATTTGGCTGAACATTTTCGAGGAACCGTGCCTCATACTCATAGCCTTCGTGAAAATGTACTTAATATATGTAAATGAGAATATTCAAATGAGTTACTGTTACGTAGCCCATTTTTTCGAGATGTCGAAGCACGTGTCTCTTCTGTTGATTGCATGGATGTCTCTGTTAATGTAGAATGCCTCCTGCAAACTAATGAAAACCTTGAGCAACAAATTCAGCATAATATTCAGAACTCCACCCAACACTAATAGGTTGATCAATAACTCCAAAGACTACATTGATCCAGCGCTCACCCCACATGTGGTGTACTCCATTTCCTGCCCCCAAGCCGGATGCCACGCCACATATTATGGTGAAACAAAAGCCACAATTAACACCAGATTGGCTCAACATCGGTACACCTTCAACAGAGCCCAAACGAACAGCAGTACATCTGCATTTTTTGAACATACTAAACAATCAGGGCACAATTTCATTTCTGCTAACCCCGTTATTTTATGCTCAGAACCAAACGACTACAGGAGAAAAATAAAGGAGGCATTCTACATTAACAGAGACATCCATGCAATCAACAGAAGAGACACGTGCTTCGACATCTCGAAAAAATGGGCTACGTAACAGTAACTCATTTGAATATTCTCATTTACATATATTAAGTACATTTTCACGAAGGCTATGAGTATGAGGCACGGTTCCTCGAAAACGTTCAGCCAAATTTATTATTAACTATATTTTTTTTTCTCTAATAATTTACAATTAAGTATTTTTATTATTATATAATATACTACAAATTATTTTGCTTTTGTTGTGTGAAGCCATCAAGATGATAGATAAACCATTCTTGATAACTGAATATTTATATATTTTATTATTTTTGTTTGTAAATATTTATTATATATGTTGTTAATAAATTAAAATGTTTAAACCAATCTGATCTTTGTTTGATCATTCCCATCATCATTGTTCAGACGTATTACTAGATGTTTGGTCATCACTATCATTACTGTGCATTTATATCATTAAAAGTTTCATTATCACATTATGAATTTATACCATTAAAGATTTGATGATCATCATTATGTATTGATCTTATAAATAATTGATCATCATCCATATTTTTCTATATTTATGCTTACATATCGGTATATTTGGTTAATAATTCAGTAAGTCTATCTCTGAAAATAGCTGACTGCAAGAACTCCCTGAGTTCACTTTCCATGATGTAATGGGGCCTAAAAATCAAGATGTAATGAGTATGCTTTGATCTAGGTCATATTGAAATATTTTAAGTAATTTATAAGTTAGTATATTGAAAGTAGATGTGACTTGGAACTGGGCATTTCATTGTGATATCTTTAGGATCCTATTTGAAGGCCTAAGTCTGACAGTAATGAGATGCATTTCCCTGTTATATGCCATTCCTGGTTTAATAACACCTGATACATCCAAATATGCCATAGGATCATAGATTTTGGATATAACTTGTTGTTAGTTGTTTGACATATAGTATTCAAGTCATCCAACCACTTAGCCATATTCATGTTGTTGTATGGTGTACCCAGTAGTTGTGGTATATCTGGTGCCAACAACTTTGACACAAGGGGAGCTCCATTATATCTGGCTAACAAACGTTTAGGCATGCACATAGTTAAGATGCAAGGGAGGTTCAGGCATAGGACTGGAATTTTAAAAAAAAGATTCATTTTATTTTACCCTTAAGCTTTAAATCTCAAATCCATATTGGAAATACTTTTATGTAAGACCAAGATATATTCACTAGGAATGATGGTTAACAAATATGTCAATTATTTTTGGGGGAATTTAAAATTCATGTTAAAATTAAATAACATCAAATTGGTGATGGCAACATGTAATGGAGAGAACAGGCAGAGATCAACTTGTAAATAAATAACCAATAAGTGAAATTAGAGATAGAGGAATTAGGCAAGCTTAAACACCAGTTAAAAAAGGACAAAATATATGTAAATAATGGCATGAAGTGTTTAGGAGTCCTACAGTATTTTATTTTGATATTTGTAAGTATAAAGTTTTTTTAAAAATAATTACTTAAATAGATGTTATTTAAAAGTGTACTAATATCAGGAAGTAAAAATATAGAGACTATGTAGAGATGTTAGATACTACTGTTGTTGAAGGGGGAAATGATATTAATAATAGTAATGGGGAGGGGTCTTTATCGATCCAAACTCCTGGGAGTTCTATGATGGAGAGAATGAAACTCCACAGAGACAAGGAGAATGCCAAATAGCTTTCCAGATGCAAGAAGTATTCCACTAATAAGATTAATCAAGCATCTGAAAGTAAAATAGTACTTGATACTGAAAATATTTTTATTCAACCACAAATGTTTCAAGAAATGATGAACAAGATTTAGCAAGCAAGAACAGCATGGAGGCAAGAACTGCAACTAAAACTGGTATCAATAGTATGAAAAATGATATCAATAGTATAAAAACAGATATAAATAGTATGAAAACTTATATCAGTAGCATGAGTAGTGATCTAAACAGTAAGATTAAGCAGATATGAATAGTATGGATATGAAAATAAATGCTAATATTGAATCCAGCAAAAATATCATGGAGTCAAAAATAAATAATAGCATGTGTAGTAAAATGGATGTCATGAGGGAAGATAAGACTTTAAAATTAGAGTTAGAAACATAACTAAAAGGAGACATATGTCTTTTGAGAGAATAATTGAAAAGTGATGTGAATAGGGTAGAAACATGAATGATGGCAGATATGATAGAGTTGAAGGTAAATTGATTGAGAACATTGGACAATTATTTTTAGGGTTGGAAAATGTACAGAAAGATAGCATTGAACTAAAACAAGAGATGGATAGAATGAGAGAAGAAATGGATGAACATATTATGCAGTGTTGTGAGCAGTATACATTAATGTACAGAGGGTATTGTTGCTCAGCTAGATACAAAACTCAAAGAGATTTATTAGACTCAAGAAATTTTCAGGGAAGAAATAAAAGAAAGCCAAAAAAACACAAAAATAAAGTCAAAGAGGAACTTCAAGCCATTCATTTGAAATTCAGCCACATATCTATTAGACAAAATGTGAAAGTGGAAATTTAAGACCAAGAACATATTATAAATTCCAGTTTGAAAGATAATACTGAACATAGATCAGAATAATCTAATTACTTCATTATTAACCCCACAAACAAGCTCCATGAAAATGAAACATGAAGGGAACAAAATCTCAGTAACCACTTCAGCATTGAATAAAGAAGCAGCAGAAGAACTTATGATTAAAAATGGAAAAGAGATATTGCTGAGTAAACCTTAATGTAAATGTAACTGATACAGAGCATATAATCAACATCACCTTTATATTTGGAGTGGATGTAGCAATTTTGGAATTATCTGATGGCAATATTGGTTATTTTAAGTTTAGTATAAATAGGAAATTCATTACAATGTATTCTGGTGGTAGTTTCATGGATGTCTTGGATGATTATGAAGCTCACAAATAGTTTTTAAAAAATAACAGAGTACATGCAATCAAGGTAAACCTGACACTTTTAGTCAAACTATTCTCATCTGTTTCCACATGTTTAGCAATTGTAAAGTGGTCTATTACCTGTGAAAGAAAGGATGAGATTATAATTTGCAGATTAGATAAATGACAACAAGCCATTATCTTACGGAATGATTTGAAAGTTTAATCTTCTAAAAGTATCATTCTTACATTGCAGTAGTCTCACTTGACCCTGAATTTTCCACTGATCAGACATCACAGTTCTTTGAAAATGGCATTGAGGATTATATTTCAAGCCTAATTTAGAACAGGTTGATACCAAATATGAATCAAAGTGGCAATAATTCTCACACAGTGATTCCATCAACAAGAAATATTGAAACGGTTAGACCATGCAACCAAAGAATTCAGAATGAGTTGAATAAACACTGCTAAAAATTTAAGCCAAGTCATCAAGTCAAAACCTATAGTTATGATGATGGTGTCAAAAACGCCATCTCAAGGGATAAGCTCATTTTCAAAAGAATTAAATTTGATTATGTAGTTAGAACTTATATCTTTGATCATCTTAATCATGCTTTGTGGAAGTTTAAACAATTTTATGATCCTGATGATGATCTGGGTATGAAAAATTCCAAGATGCAAAGGGAAATCATCATGTTTGGTCCATTAAGCGAATGAATACACAGTTTTATAAGTTGTGCAATACAAATGTAGACCCATTCACATACATTAAGCATGTAAACAGCATTGCTAAAAAGAAAAAGCACATGTTAGGGAAGAACCTTCAAAGATTGCAGACCATTGGAATACATAGAAGGACTATGAAGAGAAATTGAATCCACTAATATTTTTATATACATAGAAAAATTTGAACAATGATACATATTCTGACAAAGAAAAGATCTGCTCAAAGATATGTTATAAATGAAGACATCCATGTATTGTATAAAACATTAGATTTTTAATAATTATTTCCTTAAATGTACACTAATAACCTACTCAATTATTTAAATGAACATAAGTTTTAAGCTAATAAAAATCTGAGATTAAGTAATAAATTTATTTAACATTCATTATAGAGGGTTTTCAAATAGTTATGGTTACAATAAATATAAACCTGTAGCCATGAGAATTATAATCGATAAATAATAGGATATATTGCAAGCTTAAAAGTGATTTACTATAAAAGCAAATCATAGAAATCAGAATGTAAGAAGGTCTAAACATGAATTCCAAATTAGACACAGAGTGCTAATAAAAACTCCAAATGCTAGTAAACCATAAAAAATAAGCATCATAAATTTACTATTATGTATGAGAGACCATATATCATTGTTAAACAATTATGTCCTAATGCATTTTGGGTAAACCAAGGAGGAGACATATGAGGCAAATATAATGCCCGGATCTTAAAGCCTTATTTTGGATATTTGTAACAATTCCAGATAATATCAGGAAATGATTAACATAGCTGAGATTTATAAATTAAAAAATGAGTAAACATTGTACAAATAGCAAGTGTGATATATATATATATATATATATATATATATATATATATATATATATATATGTGTGTGTGTGTGTGTGTGTGTGTAAATGCATATGTATAGTACAGCATTAGGGATATTAAGTTTGATGAAGGTATTTATCATGTAATGCACAAATGCAATAATGGGAAGGCTAACTTAAACAGATATGTTATGATATTTGGCTAGACCTTCAAAGTACAATAAGCCTCAAAGGAGCATGAACAAGGTTAGCAAATAAATAGTTTCATGTGCCATCTGTAACAGAGACACCTTCTTGGTTATGCCTTAATTATAAAACCATCAAAGCTCTAAGTCCAGCACATTATTTGAACTTCCCAAAACCAGCTGTTAAATAATATAAAATATATTAGAAAGTAAGGAAATTGATGTAGCAACCCTTCACCAAACCCAAATCAATCATACATTCTTATCATACATATGAGCGCTAAAATTTGAAATCTAGTTTAAAATTTTAACTGTTTAGGAGAGAGTATTGTATGAGATGGCTTACAAATAACCTTTACCACCTGTCCCAATTTCTTTCACAAAGTTTGAATTTAGACCGAGTGGTAGGCAAATAATTTACCCTACATACTTGTTTATACAAATGCAGTGTATACATATATAAACATACATATAGATTGTTATGTTTGAGAAATAAATTTATATTTTTTTATCTATTGAGAAAAGCAAACAAATTTGTTATATCCAGTGAGTATATATATATATATATATAAACTAATATGTTTGTCTATTTGTAGAAATTAATTGTTTTTCTTTTAGTCATTTAATATGATTAACTAAAATGTTAATTGACTTATAGAATGGACATAATCAAAGATCAAAATTAAATGAGGTCAAAATTATTGCTAAATGATCGAACTTGAAATAATAATAATAATAATAATAATAATAATAATAATAATAATAATAATAATAATAATAATAATAATAATAATAATAATAATAATAATAATAATAATAATAATAATAATAATAATAATAATAATAATAATAATAATAATAATAATAATAATAATAATAATAATAATAATAATAATAATAATAATAATAATAATGTTTTATACTTTGTTTTTTATTAAGTTGTTACAATAGGTTTTTAACTAGCATGAGACAATCTAGCAGCATTTTTCTTTACTTGTTTTTTAATAGCAGAATGATCAAGTCATAAAAATAAAAACTATTTTATTTTAAAAGTAATCTAATTTTTTTTTTAATTTGGATAGAAGCAAACTGGAAAGGTAAACTTTAATTTATAATTAGCAAGAATGAACTAGTGACTTAATTTATTCTGCAAGATTGAATTTCATTAGAATGAAAATGATGCAAAGGAAATATGAAATTACTAGAAATTGCTGTTTTCTTTAGAAACTATATATATATATATATATATATATATATAGTTTCTAAAGATAAACAGCAATTTCTGAACTGTTATTTCTAACATATATATATATATATATATATATATATATATAAGCCATGTTAGAAATAACAGTTTATAAAAGAATCATTACAATGTATTTGTGGTAAAAAGCCAATGCTGTAGAACCTTCCAAAGCTAGATTCAATGTCATTATGAAATTATGGAATTTGTGAAATTATGAAATTATAAAATTTCACAATCAAAATGTCTATTTAAAGAATGCTGATGTACATCAATCTTCCATGGATTTATATACAATCAGGAGAGATATTTCATACATGTTTGCTTTAATCAAGGAGCATGAAATACATAAATAGCAACAGAGTTAGTGAACAAGAACACTATACTGAAACAGTAAGGTCTGCTTTGCAGATCTTCGTTTCAACTTTTCTCACTTACTTCCTACCCTCATACTTTAGTTTGAACCCCAATCTATCATAGTGTGTCTGCAATACACTTATATACCAAAAATCCCACCTAATTTTAAACCACGAGCACAATGCTTGTATTATATATATAACTTATTCCCAAATAAAATAAAATATTATGAATTATGTATTTGTTCACATAATTTACATTTATTAAAAAGTAAGTTATAAAAGTTGTAATTGCGCACACACTATGATATCCATTTTAAAACATATCAAAATTATAAATTGTTAAAGTTATTTTGTTTGAATCTATTTACAAATATATTACCGTCGTAATGTATTTTGATTTAAAATAAAAATTATTTAGTAAATATTCATTTAGTAAATAGATTCAAATATTGCAATTTAAAAGTAAAATAACTTTCATTTAATTTAATAAAAGTTATCCCAAATATTTCTTTAAAATAAATAAGGGACAATAGTTTAATTAGTTAATATTATATAAGTTTATCTAAAAACAGCAGATGTCCACTTAAGGTTTTCTTTAATTAGTAAAAGTAAATTTTAATTAAATCTAGTTTGTAATCCGAATGTCAACAGGGAAATTAACAAAAGAAATTAATTAATGTTGAATTCCTTTGGACATTCGGATAGATTTAATTACAGCTGATAAGTCCGATATGTTTTTGTAATGCTCCAGGGCAGTTCCATTGTTAACGTCTACTATAAAAAGAAGGGTTTTCTTTTGTTCTCCAGTTCTTCTGTTTCTAAGAAAAATCATTCTGAGGTCTAATGTTTCTAACCAAAATTATAGTAGTAATTTATAAATCTTGACATGACAGAGTAGAGTGCAGGAAGACTATTTCTCTCCGAAATGGTCATATGCTGCCGTAGACCATCGGAAGTTATCATACAAGAAACCCTGGAACTGCTGCCACTGCCAAAAATATGAACATTTCCAGATTTTTCTGCTGAATTATAAAACCTGCCGAACATTTAACTGAAAATGCTTCTCCAGAGGTAACCCTAAATTAACCCAAGAGCTCTTGTGATAACTAACATGCTATAGCTATTTTAAAATTGTTTTTCTGATATTTCACATAACTTCATTTTGTATTTCTTTAATGTGTTTAAATATACTCAACATTTTGCTCTCTATCCTTGGGTTAATATTTTCTATTTATAAAGCTTTCTTTTATTTTATTATGATAATGTGTCAGAATCATCCTTGACTGAGTGAACTATTCCCTTTATTGAAAGTAAGATGCCGCTATTAAGGCATATTTTAAATTTATAATTTTCCAATTTTATTATCTTGCAAATCACTCGTTCAAGGGCGATTCTATTCTTTAATATATAATATAATCACATAGTTTAAAATCTACATGTTATTGATTTTAATCTAATATGAGAGTATGTGCAAGGTCAATGATTAAATGTGTCCCCTAATGCATGATTGCGTATATAAATCTATACTTACTTTTCAAACCCGCAAGCATGCATTTTCCTATTTTAATTACCATGTTCTACTTTAATTATAAAGTTCATCATTGATGTCGAGAATGTGCGGATCCTTTTAAATGAATTTCGGGGAATTTGATTGGGCATTTCTCTTAATCCGAGTAAAACCCATTCAGTATGTTTTATATACACTAGTCTCATATTGCTGGTAAATGAATTGGTTGTTGAGACCACTTTGTTTTATTTTTCCAAGAATTCTTTACACGGCAAAGTCTGTTCTTTTCGCTTATTGCAAGTTTCCAGGTAGAGTGTGTTCCAAATGACACACCTGGGAATTAAACACAATCACCACACAGTCGCTAAGTTTTGGCTGTTCATAAAATACTTTCCTACTGGTTAGCGGCAAGATGCCCTCCGTAATTATTCCGGATCTTCAATATTGTTTTATTTTATATTTATTTTACAAAGCATCCATGACTTAAATCTGTCACACCCTCCAACTTTAATAAATTCATTATCAACAATACTAACCTCCCAATGCAACTCGATTATTATTATTCTCAAATAAATGCTTTGATCACATTTCCACTTTGATGCTTAGTAAGCTTTTGTCTGTGCTATTCTCGAAATCAATAAATATTTTGGAACACTTAATTTTCAAATATTTTCTTAAACTTGTATAATTACTCAAAGCACCTCGCACATGTTCCTATCTCGTCAAGCACATTATCATAATGCTATTAACCCGAGGAATAGAATATATCACTTTGTTTTAAAGTCTTGTTGTCATTTATTGGAATATAATGCCAACAATTATTTAATACACATCCCTGTCTCATATAAGCAGACAGTGGCATTAGATATATAATTTATATAAATAAATTGTGTGAAATTATTTAAAACTAAATTTGATATCTTATTTTATTGATTCCTATCACTGTCTCGGTCTATATATATATATATATATATATATATATTGTGCAGGTTCGACGACCCTGTAGTGGTCTTGCATGGCTAGACTCTCATACGCACCGAGCATGAAGTGACGTATGCTACAGAATGGGACATCGATAATAATTCTCTAAAATATTTTTGATTAAATATGAGTAAATACCTCAAAGAAATTATTAGAGGAAGTAGATTGAACCTAAAATTAGGCCCATCCAGACCTTCCTTGTTAAATTGTTTCATTAGCCGATTAATTATACGTTGACTAATTAAAGTGTCCTTACACACCTTTAAGAGTACTGAATATTTCCTTCAGTCTCTAGCGCCACTCCCATTCAAGATTATACTTATTCTTTTTCTTTCCCGAAAGAGTGTGTAAAATGTGACTAGTCATTAATGAATATGAATATTTCGAGACGTTCGGACTACAATAAAAGAAACAATCCAACTCCCCGGTAAGTTATCCCTATCTAGCTCACTTTATATTCTATAAATCTCAGGTTAACTACGTGGATTTGCATTTTGATTAAAAAAAACTATATATCTGTACTAATAACTTAATAATTATTTTAAAGCTAAGTCAAAAACTTATAAACGATTTTAATTATAAAAGTGAATATTTATTTTCCCCAGATTATTATATTTATCCTCCACTAATGCATACATATAAGTCCAATATATATATAAAAAAAATATTTAAATTATATTTACCATCCACCGATGCATATACATATGACCCCAAGATATATATAAAAGAAAAAAAACAATATCTAAAAGATTACACAATGGGTGTGCCCTATATTCCTTCCCCCTTTAGAGTAATAAATCCATATAACAAGGTATGCAGAAATAATATATATATATCATAAAAAATTTTTTTACAAAGAACATAAATGAGAGAGAAAAAAAAATATATAATATAATATAATATATATATATATATATATATATATATATATATATATATAACCAACTATACACGCTCCTCTGAACTTGTTCTTGTATTCAATTTGAACTTCCTGGGCCACACGGCTACTTCATAGGGCAGATACGGCTTCCATTCACCGATATACTTTGAGTCTTTCTTGTCATCAGGGTCTGCTATTTCTTCTAAGGCATCTTCGGACTTGATAGCCAAACAGGTGGTATACTATGGCTGAAAGTCTACTCCATAGTAGGATAATAACCCGGAACGTATAATCGAGCCATCTTTCAAATTATCAGATCTGTAAGTATACTTCTCCCGTATATATGTATATCACACACGGCTGATTAGGGCAAGTAGATTCTAAATAAATTGCAGTTCTCCAACTATGATTCGTCTTTTGTTTTTTTTTTTCTATTTAAACGTATTGAGAATCCATGTTGTTGATCATTTTCCAAACTCCACTTAATGATCCTTGCTAAATGCTAATTTTTCAAATTATTTTTCTGGGAAATAACCAAGTGATTATAATTTTAACAGACACGGTTCATTTTCTCCTTTCTCTCTGTCGGATTGTTTTTTACAAATCTATACTGTTCCATTTTTTTAGACTAGCGGGAGACAAGATTTAACTTTCTAAATCTTTGCCATTGGAATGCTTTGGCAAGCTAGCATTAACTGGTCCGCACACTTTAGCAGGCTAATCTCCACTTGTCCGCACTCTTTAGTAGGCTAATCTCCCCTGGTCCGCACACTTTAGCAAGCTAGTACTCGACTGACTCAAAGCCCCCAGTAAGCAGCACATATAGCCCAAATAGTCCAATTGTCATACCCCCTCTACGAGCTATTGCATCAGCTAATAATAAATTTAATTATACATTCATATACCTTTCTACATTATTTTACCTTTTTATTTATTAAAGTACACTTTTGAAAGCTTCCATATTGAGTACTTGACATCCATTGTGCTTACATTCCTTTCTTAGATAAAATCTATTTTATCTTTATTCATGATCAACCAAAAATTCTTTTATACAAAACATTTTCTTCGGTTGAAAGTAGATTGTAATTAGCAAAAAGGTTTTTTCCCTTTACAAATTTAATTAATTAATTTCAAACCCTCTCATTCTAACAATTAGAAAAGATAAATTCCAATAAATGCAAAAATTTTTAACTATTTAGAATTTTCTTTTCTTTTTTTAGGAAAATAATAAAAAATAAAAATACATTTCTATATATGTGTGTTCGAACATTTATAAGTAGTAAAATACAACAAAAAAAAAACTGTTCTACACATAAACAAATATTACAACTTATTTTCCCTTTTTTTTTTTTTTTAGACAGGTTTGCTAGTCGAATAAATTATTAAAACATATATACACTGCATACACTTGTACTGTGGGTATAATAAGAATATAATATAGCCCAAACCCATTTATTTATGTACTATATCCGTACCTCCCACTTCCCCTCTGAATTATAATTTAATAAATCGTATTAAAATTATAATTTTCATGTGATACATGTAAGCTGTGCTGAATCTTCAGCAAACAGCCATTTTGTGCATGGCCGTTATACACGGACTGGCACAATATATATATATTTGCATTTCTTTTGTAAATCCATAGACGTTAATTAGCCACCCAAACTTCTTTTAATATAGAGTCTTTTGTTTCTCCCTGACCACCAGGCACCGGTCAAAGGTTATACTAGTAGTGGCATCAGATGTGTTATCACGTAGATGGCACTGTGAAATTTGGACTTTAGATTCGAACTTAGTATATCTAGAAGGCAACCCCTCCTAGAATGTTCAGTTTCATGTCTGGGGTTTGAATTCTGCAGTGTGTTAGTGAGATAGACGATTCTGACTGTTACAATACATGGAGATTAACATTTAAATCTATAAACTCTTAGCGGGAGATAAAATGCTTGCTTTTCTCAAGATAAATATATTTTGTTTTGATTCATATGACTATTATTTGTTTTTGCTTTTATCATTTATATTTGAAAGTTTATGTATTGTAATTTTTTTTGTTATATATTCAAGATTCATTTTTCAAATTTGATCATCTGCAATTTTAAAAAAGTTTTGTAATTGGTTTGGATATGAGATATGATTCAGCTATAAAAGGCTTAATCAGGCCATTGTATTATTTTTTCACTAACTCTGAGATACTTCCACCCACTCTGAGAGATACTTGCACAAAATATTCCTGCCAAAAATACTTGGAAAAAATGATTCCAGCATTTTCTGAAAGCTGATCCAATAATTATTCTACCTAGAATGAACATTAAACCTACTGTAGATATATTTTCTTTTACAATGATATGCTAAGCTTTTTGCCAGGGCAGATTTGTGCTTCCTGTCTCTCCATTAACTGCTTATAATGCCATAAGAACTGGCTACAAAGAAACCACTAACCGACTCACCCAAGCCCACTGTCAGGGAATACAGATTAACGGATCATATTCAAGAAGTCTAATGCAATAGCATTTAACTAAATTATTAAGGTACCTTATGTCCCACAATTTAAATAATTTAGTTGTTTTAGATTTGTTTTCTTATTTAAATTTAAATGTTTTTCAAGTTGTATCTTATGTAATTCAGTTTCTTTGTGCTTGTTATTTTTTTTTTAATGAGTGCTAGTTTCAAACCTATTACTCTCCATCCTATTTAAGGCTTAGTAAGTAAAATAGTATAGTTTTATTTATAATCTCACATTCCTTTATATTATAGAAAGCAGTCTGGATATTACAGACTATTTTAATTAACTTCTGGATGGTGGCTCGTTTTATTATTAGTTCTACTTATGTTGAGAAACTATAATTATTTATAATAGAATATTATGAAATATAATAGTTTTTAGTTTTATTTCTTCAAGCTTCCAATTCATTTATTAGGGGCATGTACGATAGTTTTAATCCTCTCAATAGGTAGATCATGAGCTCCTAGCCTATCTCACTCAGAGGGAGGTCAATCGATTGAAAGTAATAACTTTCAACATTCTTTTTATTATTATTGTTTTGGAAGCTACCTTCACATTTCTTCTCTTTCAACATAAGCTTGCATAAATCTCAAATATGGAGATCCAGCCTTTTCCTAACTATGGGTTATAAGCAGGAAGCTAATCTCCCTTTTCTTACATGAGATCACTGTATACTTACTAATACTTCTACTACTGCCTGTATTTTGCACTCTTTCATGTACAGGAAATCATTCTCTAAGGCAAATAAAATATTTTAGTTTTTTTTTATGAATGTACAAGTTGTACATTTTAAGTTAAAGATTATTATTTAGAATGTTTATTTAATCATACCATAATAAAATTGTTTATTCTTTTTTTTTACTTGGCTGATTTTGTTTTCTGTTGCTATCTTTTTAACTTTTTGAACAAACATAAAATCTCAGTTGCTTGATTGAGCTAGTTTGGCACATTTGGTTTGCATATCCTGTCCACCCTTAAAATAAATGTCTAGTTCTGATTTTCAGACTAGTGGCACCCTTGTGATCAGTATATGCGAATCTTAAAGCTTTTGCCCGGTACATAGTATATTAATTTTTGGCACAACCAAACATGGGAGCTGATATTAAAACTTGATGTGAGAAGTTTTGTTTGGATGGTTGGGAAAAATAAACAGAAACGGTAGGCAAAAATAGGTGAAATAAAGTTTGTGGTAGGATAAAAGTTAGTGGAAAGGTGCAGGTAGTTTTGGATCTGTCCATATTTAATGTTTTGATATTCAAAAAGAGTTTATTAGTTCAACATTCCTAAAAAAAAAAATTAAAAAAAGTAAAGAGTTTAAGTCCGCTTTTTAAAAATACAATAAAGTTAGCAGTTGAAGATTTAAAAAAACCAATTAATAAACAGATTTAAAAGTAAAGTTCCGTTGGTAATTTCGAATAAAAAAATAGATTTCATGGGACTAAGTTTATTTTAAAAATAGAAGCTAAAGAAGAAAGTGATAGGGAGGCAGGTTTGGAAGAGAGCTCTGTTTCATTTAAACACCCTCAGATAGTAGAAAAAAAGAGAGCGAGACACAGATGATGATAAAGTTGATAATAGAAATGAAGCAAAGTCAGCAGTCCAAGATGAAAAAAATACAACAAAAGTTGCTGGAAATGGAACAAAGTCAGCAAGCCGAGATGAAAGAAATATGACAAGAGTTGCTGGAAATGGAACAAAACTTAACAAAACATAATACAGAAATAAAACAGAGGCAACAAACAATACTGGAGGAGATGAGAGGAGAAATGAAAGGAATGAGACAGGAAATATTGAAGGAAATCGACAAAAATCAGACAGCTACAGAAGACATAGAGAAAGATAAGAATAAGGAGGTTCAGGAAGTTGAAATATTAAGGAAGAGATGAAATAATTAAAAGATGAGGTACATTGAGATAGTGTTAGAACAGGTAGTTTAGAAATAAAGATGGTGCAGGTAGAAGGGATGTGCAAGTAATAAATAGACATACATAAAACAACACAAATAGAATTTGAGATGTTAAAGAAAGAGACAAAAGACATGGATGATGAATTAGAACAGGATAGCACTAGAATAGGCAAAGTAAAAATAGAGATAGAAATGGGTAGAGATTGGATGCAGATAGATGGTGAGGTAGAAAAAGTAGAAAATGTAGATCAAAAGACAGAGAATAATATAAAGAAGTTTCTGCAAGAACCTAACAATAAATTGATTAAAATAACTAGTGGTTGTTAATTCAAATTTGAAAAGAAGAGAGTTAAGAAAAGGTTTAAGGAGTATGATTTTAAGGTGGAGATAAAAGCTATTTATTGAGCTATTTTATTTGAAAAGACTATAGAAGATGGATTCATTCCATTTACTATTAGCGAGGCAGTCTGTAATAAATTGGGGCACATTGAACAAATATATTTTGCTCAGTTAAATGGTCATAAGATATATGAGCTACAAGATAAAACAGAACGAGAAAGAGATAAGACAATAAATTATAAGCAAGGGATAGACAATAGGGGGAAAGAAATGTACATTAGAGAGTCAGTAAGAATAAAGAAAGAACCACCTGACCGAGCATAAATGATATTGATCGAACATACTGTTAAAATAAAACTCAAGGGATTTGTAATTGGACTATGAGTTGTGAATAGAAAATTATTTTGATGTAGGCAATAAGCCTGAATGAATTTTGCAAATAATAATATATAATTACAACTATATATGTGCATGATAAACAATATTATGTTTTGATATTTTGAATTATGTTCCTTTAATAAAATGTATAGTGTCGATCATAATTGTATTACTTTGCTATAAATAGTTAGTTTAATAGGTTGCCAGTATGTTCCTGAAAATTTATATGTCAGTTACAAATGATTTAAAATAGTATTTGTTAGTGTAGTCGACGAATTTGTTTTAAAAGAGAAAACAAACTTAGGAAAAACTGGTTAGTGGTAGGCAGAGCAAACTCAGCTAAGTTTTTTTTTGTGATGATGGAGAAGCAGTTGTAATGGATGTTTAAAACACCATTACAAAGTTGAAGTATTGCAGGGCTAAAAATAAATTTATAAATGTTCGATTTTCTTTATAAAACTTGATTAAAAGTTTTGCCGTTTTTTATGTTTGTATATATATATATATTCTGCCCTTGTTGTTGGGTGCCACAATCTACCCTTTCATTATCGTGTGTAGCTCCACTACACCTCAGGCCAATCTAACTGCCCCGTTCCCGCATCTCCACTTCCCCCAAAATAAATATAATATAGTGAAAATCACCTAACCGGGTTCTAGCTCTAATAATTAATGAAATATTCAATTAAATGCTTTACTAGCTCAAGTTTCTTAAAATTAACTTAGGTTCTGTTTTAAACTAACTCAAATAAATATTCAGGAATTCATGAGACTAGAAGTGGAAATACGGGTGACAAGGTAGATTACATTGAGATAATATCCCACAGGATACCACCTCAATGGCATAAGAACACTATCCCCCTTATACTACTATTACACATAATAACTACATAGTATTCTTATGACTTCTGCAACTTCTAATCACTAAGACTCAGTTAACAATTAAAATATTAATCTTTTATCTCTAATAACAATAATAGTAATCATCTAGCTTAAATGAAATAATCTCAGGTTCTTAAATTTATTCGCATGTTAATAACATATGGTAGCAAAATATGATAAGGGATTTTATGTCATAATCTACTACTCTGAAATTAGATTAATAATAAAACAATAATAATCACAATCTTTATTGCCTAATCCAACTAGTACAGCTTTCTTTCATCGCAAATTTATAACCGTAACAAATTAGTTAATAATCTAATATCCCCTTTTTTTATCTTTAAGTAATAAAATAAATTAATAAGTGGCAGTGTTTAGATAATCTGATAGATAAAGCAAGTGGCAACTAATAGCATATAATTTAGCAAAATATTATGATAATGGATTGATGACCAGTAACGCAATGCAATTTTATAATTATTTAATTACAAGAACATCAATAAATATTTAAGATTAAACATACTTCTCTATTTATCTTTTGTGCAAACAATCATATACTTAGTTTAATGGTTGTGAACATACCCTGTGAATTCATGCAATGATGTAGAGAAAACAAAACTCAGACACAAGTTTTAATAAACAAATTTTAAAATTTTATTAACATCAATAAAAAATAAATAAAACAAACAAATCCATTTCCATCTATTAACAAGGGATATCCTCATTTTTCTTTACACTACAATAGCTGAATTATACACATTTATATTTCTTTTATCGTTAATTAAACTTATTATGCCTTTTAAAAGTTATTTATTTATTTCTCATTAGGTTTATCATATCACTTATTTTAACTATTTTATGGGTAACACCATTCTTTACCTTTTAATATTAAAGTTACTGTATTATAAATTATCTATGTGGATAAACATCATTTATAACATCATAATTTTACAATCAATATGGTTTTTAAAAGAAAATTACATTTTCTTGTAACAATATATAAGTCACTCCGCATATTATTCAAATATTATTATTACTTTAAACGTTTGTTCTCCAATGCTCGTAAACCATAATACGTTTATTCCATAAGCCATACTCATGTATAATACTATAACACAGGTTTAATTATCACCTGTTACAGTTTCACATATACTATAATTATCGAATGTTATTGTATTTTTTAAATATGCAATACTTATATTTTTTAAAATATAATCAACAATAAGAAAACATGAAATTATATTTAATATTTTTGTATGTTTCTATTTGGATATACTTTTATAAAATTATTGTTCATTTCTTAAAAAAAAAATTAAAATAATTCTCTAACTCCTTCCCTTCTTAGGATATCTGCATCTTTCTTTCAATAATCATAATCTACTCTTCGTTAATACTTAACTATTCTTATTCCAAATAATAGCATGACATACATTCTAAATATCTATTGTTTCCCTTTTAATAGACTTATCATATAACGATGTAGTTGCAAGAAATACAGATAAAGATAGCGAAAGATGTATAGGATATCGGGAAGATAGATAGATAGCTTATCCACAATATACTTCAAAAATGTATGGAACAGTGTGAATAGGTCTAACATTCATTGTCTAATAACCTTGGTGATAAGCATGATGTGGCAGCTATTTACTCAGCTTTACCAAACATCTAATACGACTCACAAGAAATATATAAAATACCACTGTCCAAGACAACATGTGTATCAGTCATAGGGCTTTGTTAACTACGCTGATTAACATCTAAAACTACATATTATTTCATTCCCTGTAGCATCCTAGTTTTTAATACATCCTCTTGGTTTCCGAATCACCACGTACTACCAGGTCACTACCCAAACTATCTCTCAAGATTTTTACTGTATCCAACATTGATAAAATACTAACTACCTTTTAAAACAATAAACAAAATTCGCTAATATAAAACATTTCCCTATTCCATAAGAACAATTTGTCTTGCTTTATTACACTGTAGGTTCAACATCTACGTTTTCTTAAAATAACATTTAAATATCCCAATCGGAAAATTAACAGAAAATATCACATAACCATCGGTTATATTGAACTATATTAATAACACATAAAATGATTATCGTATGCATATTTTTTAAAAATCTAATCACATCTCAAAGTGTTTTAGAGTGTTGTTTTCAAATGCGTTTTACAACAATAATAACAATAAACTTTTGCGCTACATTCATTCGATTCTCAGCTGATCTAAATAAATAAAACATACATTATATATCATTAATAATTATAAATGTTACCAAAACAATCTTTATCTTCCTATCAGAGTTCGTAGTAGGCTTCTTCCTCTTCGAGCATCGCAAATATACATATTTCCACATACATACAATTTTATTTTAAAATTCAAAATCAAAACATATTCTTTCATATAATGTTATATCACGAATTAATGTATTTTTGTTTTCCCTATCGCTATCTAAAACTTAATGTTTAACTTAGATTAGTAAAGAAAATAATTCAAACCATAATCACATATTTTTCTGACGGTAAATCTTGGTTAGTCCCATAATATTTATTATTTCTTCTTTTGTCCGAATGTTCTCCTTTATGCTTATTAAAGTTTTAAATAAATTAGTTCATTTAATAAACTGTTTAGACGATCTTTAGTTTTAGTGTTTAATCCAAAATTATTAGAAAACATTTTATTTAGTTATCCCACGAAGCTTTTTAATGTTCTGGCGAATATTACCTTGGCGCGTTGATGCATCTTTATTTCTAGTTAAACTACAATTATTTAATAATTACGGTACCAATTGCATTTTCCATGGATCCAATATTTTATATTTCTCTTCTGTAAAATTTTTTTTTTTCTTTAGGCAAGTGTTTTCCTTGGTAAACTTCACTTTCATTCATTATTATTTTATATACATTACTTCCGATCTTTAACTATTTTTCTAAAGTATTTTCTCAAGTCATCTTAAAGAAAGTAATTCAAACTATTTCAATATTACAATTCCTTTTGTCCATTTATTCTTATACGAATAATACTTATTTTTATTTTCCATTATCTTCATTAATTTTGCGCACAATGTCCTTTCATTGATTTTATACACACGAAAGCAGCTTTCATAGTGATACGCTATATAAACTATATCAACGAATAATATTAACATATTTGGAACATTATAAAATTTACAACTTGGTTTTAAGAATCTATCCATTTTCTATTGAAAACTCCGATTATATTTCGATAGAATCCACTGGCAGGTTACTGTAAAGTTAGTGAAACATTACTATGAAAAACTTTTTTTTTTAATTTTATTCTAAGATTCTTTTCGGATGATTTTTTAAATTGTCAGTTGGTTTCTTTCAAAGATATTATTAAAATTATAATAAAATTGACTAATAAATTGAAAAAGAAAAAAAAATTTTAGAGAGCTTAAAATTTTACCTCTGCTCTGGAGTCAACACATTTTTGTTCTCCCTTGTTTATACAATTAGTTGGCGCGATTTTGGTTGTCTGCCAAGATCTATTTTTTTATTGGTCAATCCCTACTTGGATTTATAAACAATTTCTAAAGTTTTAAAATCATGATGTAATAGACTTAAATGTTAACTCATTATTATTTTTAAATCAATTATTATCTATTACAATTTAACTACCTTTAAAACAATTTTGAAACAATAATTAATAAAGGTGTATACTACTTATTTTTATTATGATGTGTGACAATTCCATCCACTTCTATAATATACTATTTAAATATTTTAATTATTAGTATTAATTTAAACTGGTGCTTATACATAGAATATTTCAGACAGTCACATAGTCATTTCCGGTGTTTAGTCTAATTTTATCTGTCTTAATAAATTTGCTACTTATATTATATAAAATAATTATGTAAAATTTTGAAAAACAATTTAGAAAAATATAGAATTAGATACAATTCTCACCATCACAATACTTATTATTAAATATATCATATTAATCTTTTACTGCTTAATATAGTCTATAATTTTAAATACTATATAATATTAATTTTAAAATTTTTTAGTAATTGACCATTTATAACCATCATTGACCTATAGAAAAGGGCACAATATATATATATAGTACCCTTTTCTATAGGTCAGTAATAGTCCATCACAATCAATTCCTAAAAAATTTAAATTTTAGAATATGTTATTTTAATATGTTAATTATATTAAGTTAATTATGTTATAAAGTACAATTTGAAGCTGAAGAAAATACGTAGTATATAAAATTATAGCGAATCATTTAAAAATAGTTATGTAAAGCTTTAAATATTGTTGCATATGGTTGCAAATGCTGGCCATATTAAATAACACAGCTATAAATATTTAAATGTATATTTAAAAGTTAAATTTTAATAGTAAACTTATAATATAATAAATGTTATATTTAAATTTATAAAATCATATTTAATAATCACAATTAATATCGTATATTTTAAAAAATTAGTTTTATGGTGGTGAAAGTTATATCTAGTTTTATATTTTCTAAATTGTTCTTCCAAATTTTATAATTATATTATTTAATATAATAAGTGTAGCAATTTTATAAATCTAGATAGAGAAATAGATTGAAAATTGTCTATCTCAAATTTTATTAATCATGTGACTTATATACAACATGCTTTCACAAAGTCTAATTCAGAAATTCACGATAATAAAATGGATATACTAAGAAGTAAAATATATTCAACTTATAATCTTTTAAAGATATAATTAAGTTCCAACCAGTAACCACCTAAACATTCACAGTAAAATACAGTAATCAAAATTTCTCACTGCTGTCAATGCAACCTTCACACCTTTTAATAGCAAGAATGGAATCCATTCTTACAAATGGTCCATTGAATATATATGGACACTTAAAGCTTGCAACTTGACTACAGAGTTTAAAATATTGATACATAGAAGTTTAAATAAACCTCTTTAAACATGAAATAAACATGTTACTGTAATGCAGACTAATAAATAGTCAATTAACATTACAAACTGCAATACTTTTAAATTCCCCATGTATTATTTAGAAATAATAAGTGAAATAGTGCCTAAAGCTAATCTGGGGTAATGATATAATTAAGTTCCAATCAGTAATCACCTAAACATTCACAGTAAAATACAGTAATCAAAATTTCTCACTCCTGTCAATGCAACCATCACACCTTTTAATAGCAAGATAGGAATCCATTCTTACAACTGGTCCATTGAATATATATGAACACTTAAAGCTTGCAACTTGACTACAGAGTTTGAAATATTGATACATAGAAGTTTAAATAAACCTCTTTAAACATGAAATAAACATGTCACTGTAATGCAGACTAATAAATAGTCAATTAACATTACAAACTGCAATACTTTTAAATTGCCCATGTATTATTTAGAAATAATAAGTGAAATAGTGCCTAAAGCTAATCTGGGATAATGATATAATTAAGTTCCAACCAGTAACCACCTAAATGCTCACAGTAAAATACAGTAATCAAAGTTTCTCACTGCTGTCAAGGCAATGTATATAATATTTGTTAATACCATTTTAATTGTGTTGAACGAGAGGAATATTCTAATGAATAAAATAGCAGTAAGGACATTATCTACAGGAAGCTTAAATGGAAAGACTATTTGTCATCTAAAGTTAAGACACATTATTTTATATAGTAACATAAGCTTGTCCAAGATTAAGAATTAATGAGACAATTTTACTTTATGATAATTGATAAAAATATCATGTTAAAAGAATAAAATGTTATCCTTTCTGAAGGAAACATTTTTTAAAGAATATTTTGCAAAAAAATATTTAAGAAAGTTAATCATGGAAAATATTTGCTAAAGCATTTGATATATAAAACTTACGGTCTTAAAAGGGTTAAATGCATTTTAGAAAGGATTTTTAAAAAAACTTGAATTTTTTAAATTGATGAGAAAAAGTACTAAATGGAAGTAAATGTACTAAAGAAGAAACTTATGGGAGAAATGAATACATAAATAAATAAAAGGATGGAGCCATGGAAATAATGATTGTGCAATAAGTTTATCCGAATATTTTTTAGTTAAGTCGAAGGATGCATCTCCTAACTAACATAGGAATATTCCAGAACAGAAACCTCAAATTATTATTTTGAATAGTGTATTTTATTATGATTCCAATAATTATCTTTCTAGTTTATAGAATCCATAAACTATTTATCTATAAACTTTGCTAAAACAGATTGATAATTATTTTGTTTAATTTTCAAGATTTAAAAAAGATGTATTATTTTTTACTATGTATTTTTTTTTATCGCTCACTGCCGCCCGCCTGATTGTTAGTTGTCAAGCAAGAGAAACATAGCACTGGGGGAAGGTGAGAATGCTCTTGAAGAAATAAAGCATTCTTGAAGAGAACATTTTTTTTAAAAAAAACTTTTGAGAAAGGATAACTTTTGAGAAAGAAAATGGGAATATTTGAACCTAGGAAAAATATATGTTTTCATCTGAAGTTTTATCATTCGAAGTTTATGTAAATATGCTTTTGATTTATTTACTGTTTATTTTAAAATGTAAAATTTTGATTAATAAGGATAGGAACATTAATATTAATTATTTATGGTATTAGAATTATATAGTATAATATTAAATAGTTTAAATAAGAACAGTTTAAATAGAAGCATGGATGGATATTTCTTTATATATGCGATGCTATATCTAGTTGGAGAAAAGAAGACTGCAAAAAGTGATGACCAGCTAATGTTACTTGGTAATAACTAATGAATTATTGATATTTATTATGATGTGTTTTCTTGTTTTCTTTTTTTACAGATTGCCTATGAAATAATGTATGATGTATTAATGTTAAAATATATGCATTACACAACGCTTCTAAAACATTATAAGATCAGGATTTATTTGAGAATATGCATACTATGATTTTATTCTGGTAATATAACCCAACATGATAATAAATATTTATGTGATTCTTTTTAAAAGAACTTTCATAGTATTGGATGATCAAAATATTATGTATTTAGTTTAGAATAAGAAAGTAAAACAAACTTTTCTTATGGATTAGCAAGATTGCTCTTATTATAGTTGAATTTTATTTATTATTTGAATCTGCAAGTTAGTAAATTTGACGATGTAGGACCTGGTAAATCTTTAGGAAATAAGAATAGGATAGTGACCTGGTATTAGTAATATTATAAACATAAATCCAGGAGATTATTAAGTTAGGATATTTGGGATATGAATAGTATTTCATAATATTTGTGAATGTGCAATGCAGTTAACATAGCCCTGCAATTGTATGTTTATTTTGTACAGTTTTTATTTTCTTGGACCATTGATGATCAATAAAGCTGAATGAATAGCTTGACATCATTTATAGTATTTGAGAATATTAGACAGGAAAATATCTTCCCTCTAGTTTTATAAATACACTATGCCATGGTATATGTTTTATTCGATATGAGTTATGTGTTATACTCTAGTTTTTCTTCCCATCCTACAAATCTATTCGCAATCTATTTTTCAGAAAAGTAGCTACATCGTACAGTATAGTATATTTAAAAAAAATAATAGATGACTTAGAGTCAAAGATATGCAATTGTTTCAAATGAGATGAGTTCATTTACTTGTATGAAAAAATAGAATTTGTATAAATTGGAATTGGAAATCCAATGGACTTCAAATGAAAGAATCATAAAATATGTTATTGATTTATTTTATTTTGGAAATAAATAGAAGATCTTAAGAATAAAATATGTAAAGCAAAGTTGCTTTTTGAAATATTAAATAATATTAAAATATTTATTTCAATATTTAAAAAAAAGAGTACTGCATATTTTTTAATATAATTATATAAAGTAAAAAACGATCTACACAATAAGTTTAGGTACAGTTTATATTTATTCTATGATAAAGAATGTATTAGTAGTTATAATTATATAGTACTATAATATTGTTATAATGGAATGTATTATAGTTGATAAATACAGTGTAGTGAACAATAGTATCTATAATTTAGAAATAAATTATCAATAGATATTTTACATAATATCGATAATATTGCTAAAGTGAAATTGTCTAGTAAAAAAGATGATATCCATGTTTTCGATTAGTATTATTTTATGTTTATCCGTATTATGTTTTCTATGGAATTTTTAAAAGAAGCATACTGAATAAATAATAGCTAAAGAATATAAAATATATTTTGAGTAAGCATTAAATAAGTGCAAATTTTTTATATAAGATTGATCAAACAGGGATTAATAATATTGTATTATTTTTTTATTTAAGTCATAGTAAAGACTTAATGAGGTTCGAATATAAAGAATGTATAATGGCACCAATCTTTCAGATGTTTAAAATTTCCATATTGTAAATAAATTGTTATGTTGTTAATGTTATAATAAACTTTGTTAAAATTTGTTTTCTCAAAATTTGTGTGTTTGGTTTATTGTTTTTCCATCTTCATGAATTTGGACACAGAGTTTAATAAAATTAAACAAACATATAATTTTGCACAAAAGATAAATAAAGACTTGTTTTAAAAATTCAAATAATTTATCGGTATTCATTTAATTAGGTAATCATAATTTTACATTATCTTAGTGGTCATAAATTAGTTAACATAATATTACATTGCATTATATGCTACCCGTTGCCACACACCTTTGTTTGTCAGATTATTAAATGCTACCACGTATTTATTATATTATTACATGAAGATAAATGATTATATTGTATTATTTTATCATAATAATAAAAATTATAGTGAAAAGAAAAGATATACAGAATTAGGTCATACAATGAAGAATATTATTATTATTTATTATTATTAGTTTAAGTATAGTAGATTATGACATAAAATACCCTCTCATATTTTACTAGTGTAATTTTTATTAACTTAGAATAAATTTATGAACCTGAGATTTTATAAAGCTAAATTATTATGAATAGAAGATTAAGATTTAATTATTAGCTTAATCTTAGTGAGTAAAGTTATTAAAGTCGTAAGAATACTATAAGTTTGTTTATTTGAAATAATAATAAGGAGGAATAGTGTTCTTATGCCATTGAGATAATATCTTGTAGGATATTGGTCAATGTAATCTATATTGTCACCTGTATTTTCACTTCCAAGTCTCATGAAAATATTAAATATTTATGTAATTTATTTTTATAAATTGAACCTTATTCTAATTTGAAATTTGAGTTTGTGAAACATTTAATTTTAATGCTGAATATTTTATTTATTAATTATTAACTGAGCTAGAATCCGTTTTACTTCATATCATATACTATCTGGAAAAGAGAATGACATTTGGCACGGTTAGATATATATATATATATATATATATATATATATATATATATATATATATATATATATATATATATATATATATATATATATATATGGGAATTGTATTTTAACCCCACAGCTATATTTGGTTTTTAATTTTGAAATAAGAAAACTAAGATTACTTTTTTTTATTTAAATTTATGTAAAAGTAAATTGTATAAATAAATTGCTTTTCAGATTTGGGATTTAGATTGATAAGAATAATTAAAAAGAAAGAAAACAAAAAGAAAATAATTTTTCATTAGTTAATTTTTAGACCTGTAAAGGGCAATTTATTTTCATTAATTAGTTAACTATTGTTAGCTAGATAGAGAATTTTATAAATTTTAATTAAAAAGAAAAAGTTTTGTAATTGGTGCGGATATGAGATATGATTCAGCTATAAAAGTCTTAATCAGACCATTGTATTATTTTTTCACTAACTCTGAGATACTTCCACCAACTCTGAGAGATACTTGCACAAAATATTTCTGCCAAAAATACTTGGAAAGAACAATTCCAGCATACTCTGAAAGCTGATCCGATAATTATTCTACCTAGAATGAACATTAAACCTACCGTAGATATATTTTCTTCTACCATGATGTGCTAAGCTTTTTGCCAGGGCAGATTTGTGCTTCCTGTGTCACCATTAACTGCCTATTATGCCATAAGAAACAGCTACAAAGAAACCACTAACCGACTCATCCAAGCCTACTGTCAGGGAATCCAGATTAAAAGACCATATTCAAGAAGTATAGTGCACTAGTGTTTAACTAAATTATTAAGGTACCTTATGTTCCACAATTTAAATAATTTAGTTGTTTTAGATTTGTTTTCTTTTTTAAATTTAAATGTTTTTTAAGTTGTATCTTATGAAATTCGGTTTCTGTGTGCTTGATATTTTTTCTTTTTAATGAGTGCTAGTTTCAGACCTATTACTGTCCATCCTATTTAAGTCTTAGTAAGTAAAATAGTATAGTTTTATTTATAATCTCACATTCCTTTATATTATAGAAAGCAGTCAGGATATTACAGACTATTTTAATTAACTTCTGGCTTGTGGCCCATTTTATTATTAGTTCTACTTATGTCGAGAAACTATAAATATTTATAATAGAATATTATGAAATATAATAGTTTTTAGTTTTATTTCTTCAAGCTTCCAATTCATTTATTAGGGGCATGTACAATAGTTTTAATCCTCTCAATAGGTAAATCATGAGCTCCTATCCTGTCTCACTCAGAGGGAGGTCAATCGATTGAAAGTAATAATTTTTAACACTTTTTTTTATTATTATTAATGTTTTGGAAGCTACCTTCGCATTTCTTCTGTTTCAACATAAGCTTGCATAAATCTCAATTACAAAGATCCAGCCTTTTTCTAACTATGGGTTATAAGCAGGAAGCTAACCTTCCTTTTTTTATGTGAGATCACTGTATACTTACTAATACTTCTGCTACTGCCAGTATTTTGCACTCTTTCATGCACAGGAAATCGCTCTCTAATCCATATAAAATATTTTAGTTTATATTTGATAAATGAATGAGTAGTACATTTTAAGTGTGTTTTAAAGATTATTATTTAGAATGTTTATTTATTCATACCCATAATAAACGGGTTTATTCTTGTTTGTTACTTGGCTGATTTTGTTTTCTGTTGCTATCTTTCCAACTTTCTGAACAAAACATAAGATCTCAGTTGGTTGATTGAGTTTGTCCAGCACATTTGGTTTACATATCCTGTCCACCCTTAAAATAAATGTCTAGTTCTGATTTTCAGACTAGTGGCGCCCTTGTGGCCAGTATATGCGAATCTTACATCTTTCATCCGGTACAATATATATATATATATATATATATATTGTACCAGTCCATAGTCCCGGCGGAATTCTTTTCCTAATCTTGCACTGAGCATGAAGTGACCAAGATTCAACAGGTAAAGAAATGGATATCAATCTAGCCGATTGTCTGTACTCATGTATATTGGTACTTCCAGGTAAATTGATAGAAAGAGTGGATTGACAGGATTCTTCCAGTTAAAAACACCCTTTAGTTGATATCTTATTTAAATGCCTGAATATTTAGAACAATGGCAAGTACACACCTTTAAAAAATTTATTTACAAAATAGACTTTTGCGCACCACTTCTAGAAAAGAATAAAAAATGATTTTTTCACCCTCCTAAAAGGATGTGCAATATCATATGTTCAGCGGAGCATAAGAATAAGATTTAACACTGCGGTAGAGTGATATCCCTTTGTGGCTAGCTCAGTCACTCTACAATCTAGGATCTTCAAATGGGTAAGTTAAATGATTATTACCAGTATGTGGTTGATAAGGAAAGAATACATTTTGATCAATATAAATAATAATATGAAAATGAAACAAGTTTAATATTATGATTAAATATTTATTTAATCCCAAATACCCACCACCATTTCATACTAATGATGATATAATAGCAAAATACTAAATAATTAATTATCCCAAACCATATATATTCGAGGCATTAAAATAGATAAAATACAATTTTAAATAAGAAAAATAATAAATCCCTAAAACTATTTACAATGTTTATAAGTAATGGAAGTGGTCTGAGCTCCTTTTACCCAATAGAAATATATTTACTTTGTGTGATTTGATATACAGATATGAAATTTTCGGTCATACAGGCATGCACTTTTACTCAGTGCTTTAAAACACTTTTATTGATAGCAATAATAATAATAATAATAATAATAATAATAATAATAATAATAATAATAATAATAATAATAATAATAATAATAATAATAATAATAATAATAATAATAATAATAATAATAATAATAATAATAATAATAATAATAATAATAATAATAATTATGCATATGTATATTTGCATTATGAGATATTTCAATCATTTCATATTTTTCAACAGGTCAACAAGGTTGCATTGGCTCAGATACTATATAATACTCACCATAAGGTACTGTATCTATTTCCCTCTTGCTATAGGTAAATTCCTGTACATGTATATGTGCACAGCACAATTATACACTTACAATTACTTTAAATATAAAGTTATTAGAGTACTTGCTTACAGGGAATCTATAATAGATCAATCCCCTCTTGCACGCATCATAAGGTACAGCAGTGACAAAGAAAATAACTTAAAAAGGATATATGGTTAAATACATTTTTAGATATTCAGCATGACATATCGTATTTACCAAATATTATAAGCGTATGTACGCATATACATACATGTATATCCATATATGATGAATTCCAGGAGTAACAACAAGAGGAAAATGAATAGCAACAAAAAAAAAAAAGAATCTCATTGCAGTCTTTGTTGAAAATACTAGAATTTGAAATAAAAAAATTGACTCAAAGGATTTAAGTAAAAGCTTTATCATTTAAGCCCGTAATAACCGCAAATTCATATACATATGTGAGAGACTCTCTCTCTTTTTTAAATGATTAATAATAATAACAAAAATAATATATCTAATTGGAAATATCAAAGTTAATTATTTCAATATTAATAAATATCTCAAAATAAACTTATATCTGCGTCTTCATTCTTCTTCTCTGGGCTCTTGAGTGGGCTTCAATTTAACTGGCTGTGTGGTGAAGATTTCATCCATTTAGCAAGGTGGCATTTGTCATCATCATGGGCAGCTGGAATTGGCATGGTCACATCTTGGTGACTTGGGACAAAGAAAGTGTGGTGCACCGGCTAGTTGTCTACCCCATGGTCATTTTGCTGGAATCTCTAGTATATTGCTTTATATCTTCTTTTTTTATATACTTAATAATAATTAGGATTATTAATAAATTTTCATAAGCTTCTCCAACGGTTACTCGAATCCACAAAGACAAGAGTTCTTAAAAGAACTGTATAATGGATTTGTTCTTAAGAATGTCACTAATAGTCCTATTTGTAAATGAATCTCTAAGTAGCTGGTTGCTTGGAGAATTCTGGAGCCACAAAAAAGAATGACTTGCCCAAAATGGCTGCCAAAGAAAGAATGAATCCCACAGCACTATCAATCCCACTAATAAGAACCAATTCAGATATCCCTCTGAGAAGAATGAATCAGCCAATCCTTTTAATTTATCTTATCATTTACATTATAACATTCCTTACCATTTTTCCGATTACATTCTACATTTTAAGTTTGATATAATGGTTTCCATCTTAAATAACTCAGACAACTTGCTTACAAAATCAATTCAAAAGAATTTTTAACAAGATAAAAGTTTAATTATAGCATTAGCAAAGATTTTGCTTTTGATCAGATTTTTGCAAAAGCAATTAACATTCTTCGTTTACAGAATACAATTAGTTTTTAAAAAAGTCATTAAAAAAATATGTAAAATTACATTGGAACAATTGCTTTTCTCTATTTGAATTTTTCAGAGAAAAGCCAAATACATAAAATAACATATCATAAAACATATACAAAAAGGAAATATAAAACAAAAAAATACATGAGTTTACTTTACAATATTTTCTATGTCAATTTCTTATTATTTAAATTGGTGTGGGTTGGTTTTTTTTAATACTCAGATTCAACCTCCATTATTAATCTAGCACATTTTTATATTTGTTGTGCTTAATACAGACTTTGTGCAAGGCCATTTGGTAATGCCTGGCACAATATATATATATATATATATATATATAACTATTTTTTATTAATATATATATATATATATTAATAAAAAATAGTTATAAATGTATATAGCCTAAAAATATCACACTATTAATTACATTAATGCGGTATATAGAAATAAAACAAACTAACTTCTTTTTAAAACTTGTTTTTTATATGACTATGATCATAGAAAAAAAGTCCAATGTTTCTCTATTTTATATAATCTTTTTCAAGGCACACTAAAATAATATATATATAACAAATAACACGTATTCCAAAAAAATAAAATAAAAAAAAGTAAAAAAATTACAAAAAATTTTTTCATAACCAAAAAGTTTACCTTATCTCACTCCCCTTTTCTATTACCAACAATCACAACTTAAACAGACACAATTCCCCCCTTTTTATTTTTGTTAAATCTATATATATATTTTAAAACATTTAATTAAAAAAATATTATTTTCTGTTTTCTATTAACAGAAAAGAAAATAGTAGGTTTTAATTAAATGTTTTAAAGGATATATATATATTACAAAAAAAAGCAAATTATTTCTGTTTAAGTTGTGATTGTTGGTAATAGGAAAAGGGAGTGAGATAAGGTAAATTTTTGGTTATGAAAAAAATTTTACTGTAATTTTTTATTTCTTTTATTTTTTTTTTTTTTTGGAATATGTCTTATTTGTTATATATATATTATTTTGGAATATATATATATATGTATATATATATATTATTTTATGTTAGTGTGCCTTGAAAAAGATTATATAAAATATTCAAAACATTGGTTTTTTTTCATGATTATAGTCATATAAAAAACAAGTTTTAAAAAGAAATTAGTTTGTTTTATTTCTATATTGGATATTTATGAAGGCCTAGGTCTGACAATAGTAAGAGGTGCTCCTTTTGTTATAGGCCATTCCTGATTCAGTAACATCTGACACACCCAAATGTGTGGTCATATCATAGATTTTGGATATGACTTATTGTGAGTTGCTTGACACATAGTATTCAAGTCATCCAACCACTTATCCATATTCATGTCATTGTATGGTGTACCTAGTCATTTCAGAATATCTGGCACATCAACTTTGGGCAAAGGGGTTCTGTTATATATATATATATATATATATATATAGATATATATATATATATATATATATATATATATATATAAAAACAAAAAACTCTGTTAATATTTCACCTATTGAAACAGAGATAAAAAAATTAAATAATCCCTCATGAAAAATCGTGTAACTGTCCAAAATTTTATGGACTTCCAAAAATTCACAAAACAGATACCCCCATTCATCCAATAGTAAAGTGCAATAGGATCTCCAAGTCATATTTTATCTAGATATTTATCGGATTTCATTAAACCTATAATCCCATCTTTTAAATCATATATTAAAAACTCTTTTCATTTTATTTCTGTTTTAAATTTTTTTTAAATAAATGCTAATGACATTCTGGTCAGTTTTGATGTTGTGTATTTATTTCAAACATTCCAATTGATGAAGCTTTAAATATAATTTCACAATGTTACAACTTACTAAACCATATTATTGCTTTGATTAAACATTATCTTTTGAAAACATATTTAGTATACAATGGACATCATTACAGATAAGTTTTTGGTACTCCTATGGTCTCACCTATCTCAGGAGTAATAGCTGATTTATTCATGGAAAATATAAAAACTCGTGCTTTAGAATCATCATACTTAAAATCTCTCATTTTACTCTGATACTTAGATGACACTTTGTCATATGGCAACATGGAAAACATAATGTAGATAATTTTTTTCACATTTAAATAATATGCACCCTTATATTAAATTTACAGTGGAGACAAAGTCTGATGGAAAACTCCCATTTCTTGATGTTCTAGTCACCATAATACCAAATAGTTTATCTTTTTCGATTTACTGAAAGAATATACACGTACATATATTTACATTTACATTCTCATATCACCCAACTCAGATCGTTTCTGTAGCCAAAACTTTTTTAAATAGAGCAATTAAACTTTCAGATAAGTCACAACTAAAAGAAGAAAAAATCATATTGATAAGGTTTTGTTAGCAAATAGTTTTTATTATAAATTTGTTAAAAAGCCTAATTTCAAGCCCAAAATGGACAAAATAGGAAACAAGAAGATGATAAATTACCCAATAGGATTTGTGTTTTGTATATAAAAGAAACTACAGACAGTATTGGAGGTATATTAAAATGCTATAATATAAATACACCATGTTCTACTTATCAAAATATCAGCAATATAATCAATCCCTCTTGAATCTTGTGGCGGTTATCAAATCTCATGTGAGAATTATGAAGCTTCTTATATAGATATGAGTAATCATACATATCATAGATTGGAGAGATGACCATGCTAATGCAGTTAAGCAACATGTGTCATCATCAGCACTCTCACTCCATACTATAGATTCAGGTCATAAAATTTATTTTTCTAGTACCAGAACCATATCCAGTCGTGATAATCTCTCTGAGTGCAAAATTAGACAAGCCATTGAGATACTTAAAAGGTCAGATTATATCAATAAGCTAGATGATACAATGCAAACTTCGTCCTATTTGGAAAGAATTTTTTTTAAAAAACATTCTTAATTTAACATTTTTGCTATTGGTGGAACTTTAACGTCTTTTCAAATAAGTAATTGTAGCACCTCTACAACCAACTGTCTACCTTTATCACCTAGTAGACGACTTGTGTGATCAAGTCAAAATGAATATTTGGTTTTATAATATGAACTATTATTTTAAAAGTTATTATATTATTATTTTATTTAAAAATATTTTTTTAAAAAAATCGAATACTTTAGTTTATTTTCAGCTAAATTATAAGCATTTCGTCTGGGTTGTAAGTCATGTGACAGATAGATATCGGTACACACATACTTGAGAGTTTTTTTTAGTAAAGTTGCAAAACTGTTTTAAAATTGTATTATAAAATTTAAGATATTATATTGAACTATCACGAGATAAAATAAAATTAGCTAGTATACATATTAAGTCGTGTTTTTATTTATTTTAAAAACGAATGTAATAAGTAAAATTAGATTTCGTTTTGTTTTGAAAAATAACTACATTTTAAAAAGCTAAAAATAATAATAAGTATTAGGATATGATTTTAAAAGTTATTTTGAAGTATTTGGTAGATGTAAATAAATATAAAAATTAACTAGAAATTAAATAATATAATAAAAAATAAATATTAGATAAATCATTATTTATTTTTAATTTTAATTCTGCATTATTGGCTAGGGATGTGAATAAGCTAGCAGAACATTGTTTAGTTTAACCAATCAAGGGAGTAATTTGTTCGGGTATAAAAATCAATGCACAATTATTTTCAAGGTACTACTACTGTTATTACTATTACTACTACTTCTGTTAACTAAGTGTACCATTAATAGTCAATTATATTAATTTCTACTTTAAAGAAAGTACATTAATTTATTATAAAATCGTATAAAACAGAGATGATGTGCTAAAAGCTAAGTAATTGCCTATCAAATGATTTATTAAACTTAATTCTAACATCACATTAAGCATGAATGGATCGTCGTTAAATTTAAATTTATATAAAAAATGTCCAATTATCATATTTCTATTAGGCATATAAGTTTGCCTATATTAATTGGTAATATTGGTTTGCTATTGAGGTTAGCAAATTGGACTTCACAAGGGAGATTTATAAAAGTTTGCCAGAAATTATAAGTAAAAAAAATCTATAAAAATGCTTTTATTCGGAGGACTTATTTTAAAAATAAAATAGTATTTTTTTCAAAATCTTTTAAATTTGATAAAAAAAAAATTATGAAATGCAGAAATATTTCTCTGTGAAGAAATATTTAATAATTTTTTTAAAACTATCATAATAATTTTAAAAGATGTAAAAAGGATTAAGATTGTTATCAGAATGTTTTCATATCTTATTGAAAAGAAACCTTGAAAAATAGGTAATTAAAATTATCCTTTTATTAATTAGTGTATGCAGGTCATACAAAAGATATTAAAAATTATTTATGGAAGTCTTTAACTACATCGTAAGTATCGAAGGACTCTGAGTCTTATTGCTGTATCAAAGAACATAAACCGTCATGGAATTTGAATAAAAGTAGCAGAACTTTATAATTATTTTGTTATATGATATTAAAAGTACTTTCAATATTTTTTTTTTCTTTGAATAATGGGAACTATGAACTATTATTTGATAAACTTTTAAGAGCAAATCCACGGTTATTTAGGAATCAATACGGATATTTTAAAAGTCGACTTATCTTATTTTTATTTTTTTAAGAAATTGAAATTCATTTTGTTTTAAAAGTGGAACCAACATAGCATGCATCGTTTTGGCGTCAGTAGAAGTTTTTCATCAACAGTGCTAGGAAGTGAAATACACGAGAAGAAAAAAGAATATTTTCTTTCAATGAACTTTAAATGGATGGACTTTAAGTAAATATTGTCTCAAATTATTTTACTAACTTTAGTCTTAATGGTTATTCATAGGTTAGAGATAGGAAAGAAACATAAAATATTAATCTATTTATAAACATAATGCTTTTATTTTTTTTTATTAAAAATATTTAATAATTTTAAAAGAAAACATAATATTTTAAGTGTAACGGAATTGAATAAATGATATACTATGCAAGTTTATTATTTAGTTCATGAACCAGAAATGTCAACTAAGTGATTAACCAGTGATCACTTATGGTGATAATTATAAAAGATTAATGAATTTATGATGTATTTGTTATTCTATTTTAGATGATTAAAATAGTGTGTCATTTTTTGTGGGGATGTGTGAGAACGTATAAAAAACATGATGCATAAACACAGCTTATAGGAGTTTATTTATTTTTACAAAATATGCATACTTTTATCTTATATGATAAATATATTTTCATGTAATAGGAATATAACTGTATGATTTTATCGTAACTGAACTTAATACTTATTTTAAAATGATTAAAGTATTGAAGCATTAGAACTATATTAATTATCTATATTTTAATTCGAGAGTTCTAAAACAAAAGAAGTGATCTTTTTTATTGGGTAGTTACGCTGTTATTTCGATGCAAATTTATTTATTGTTGTGGAAAAATATAAGAATTTTAGCGATGTAGAGTGATAAGTCTCTAAAAAAGTTATAAAGGTATTGGCTTGAGAGTAAGTTAAATGAAACCAAGGTAATGTTATGTGGGATTTATTTATATGGGAATAAATATAATTGGTGGTGATGATTATTCAAGTATAGATAACTTAGCCCTATAGCTTGTATATTTTCCATGGTAGTGTTTCTTTATGTTAAAGTTAAATGTTCCATAGAGCTGAATAAATAGCTTGGACCTTATATTTTGTGATGGAGGTTATTAGCCAGAAATGAGACCTCATTTTTATACACTGTTACCATGATGACTATTTAGTAGGGGGTCATTCCATTAAAACTTTAGTTTTTCCAAACGATTTGCTATCAAAATTTCTAGTATTACATCGTATAGGAATGCATTTAAAACAGGAAATAATGAATAATTTTGGAGGTGTGGAATTGTTGTTGGGAAATGATAAGATAGGTTCTCTTGCTTGGAGTGAGGATAGAGACGAATGCAAATGTTTATCAGAGTATAATTGATAAGAAGGAGAATCATAAAATATTTTATATTCTAAATTGATTATTTTAAAAAAAAAAGATGTATAGATGATAATTAAAGTGGGTTCGTAAGAAATATTGATTAATTATTAGGTATGATAAAACTAAATCGTGTTAAAAGAATGCAGATAATCATACGTTTTTGTAAAAGTTATTCTGCAGTAACGATACACCAGCGCATACATTATATCTGTTTAATAAATTAATAAGTAGTCTAATTTAATCACTATGTTGATAATTAAATTTATTCATGTCATTATTAAGTTCGGAATGACTACATGATATATTAAATTGTTTTAAAAGAACTAAGTACCAGTAATAAATGAATAGCAGACTGATTTTTTTATCTTATATTTTGAACTTATTAACTTAATGAAGATGTAATAAAAATATACTATAATAATATTTTAATAATAGATATATTTATAAAGCAATGTTCCATATCTCATATTTTGTTTTATATAATTTATTTTTGGAAAGTACAGAAAATGTGACTAGATAAGGTTCATTAACGATGTAAATAATGTGTATAATTTATTTTTTGTTGAAGTTGTTAATAAAATTTGTTTTATAAATCTTGGTGTTGACTCAATTTCTTCACATCACAGTTACATAATCGCAGATAATTTGAATTTTATATATAATATTTGCATAACATAAATAAGATTATTATTTAAGAATGATAATATTTTTTGATATGATTTCTTCAAGATATTTAATTTGTTATATTATTATTATGGTCATAAACTAACTATTAAGATATTTACCCAGATTTATAGTATTATTTTGGTTGCCACAAATTCTCAGATTATAAGATTATACCACATATTTATTTAAGATGCCATATGGATAATAAAAGATAATATTATATTATTATTTTTTATTATACATGATCAGTATTACAATTAGAAAATAGATGATATTAAAGTATACATTGAAATTTATTATTATTATTTAATTATTATTAGTATTAGTCAGAAGTAGTTGAGAATGATATTAAATCCCTTATCATGCTTAATTATAAAAATTATAATTGCCTAGAATTATTTTAAAAGAACCTGAGATTATTTGTGCTAGATAAAGAGATGAAGTTAATTTATTGGGATAATCTTAAATAATTAATTATTATTGAAGACGTAGGAATGCTATAGATTTAGTGTTTGAGATGGTAAGAGAGAGGATAGTATTCTTATGCCATTGAGGTAATATCCTATGGGATATTGGCTCAATGTATTCGTCTTGCCACTTGTAAACTCACTTCATAGTCTCATGATTTTTATTAGATATTTATTTAATTAATTTCCTGTATTTACAAATATTCAGTTATATAATTATGTATATTGCTTTAAAAATACAGACATAGAATAATATTATTATTACACATAAATATGGACAACCGTGTGAATGGAAACAATTATACTGAGTAGAAACCATGATTATGTCACACGGTTGTCCAAAATATATTCGATTTAATTAATTTTATTCAATATACTTAAAACTCAGTTTAATATTTTATGTTATTATTAATAAATACAGAGTATCATTTTATAAATATATAATCATTAAAATCAATCAACACTTAGACAATTCCAATATTAATAACAATCAGCAATCTGTACTTGTTGTCAAGGCAACATCCTTTTAACTATATATTTCTACACGCACGCTTTTTTATATTTCACAATTGAAAAAGTATTATTATGTCATAATCTTCTTGAATCTCAACAATAATATTTAACCAAAAATGTTGGCGATAGATAAAGTATCAAAATAAGAAAATGATTAATATACTGATTTAAAACCATATGAACAAATGTTTATTAAAGTAGCATTTTTTAAGTAATAAACTTTATTAAACAAACATTTAAATATGTACAAGAAATATCTACAAAATTAGCTTTGATCCACATTATCCTTTATACCCAATTTACCAATCATGTCCCAAAAACACCACAATTAAATTCTATAAGACTCTCATTGTTGAAATGTTAATATTGTTTTATTATATGCGGGATTCGAACTCAGACTTTCACACGACCCACTACTCTTGGTGCCATCTCATATTGTTGACTCACCTGATCACACACATGTTGAAAAGATAAATAATCACCAAAATGTGTATTTCATGCTAAACCAGCAATCATCAGTTGGTCTAGATTACTATCCTCATATATATATATATATATATATATATATATATATATATATATATATATATATATATATATATATATATATATATATATATATATATATATATAAAATCAGTGTTCAGCTTTATATTAGGATAGCCAATCTTCATACTTTAATGGACAGGCTTCAAACTATTGCAACTCACAACTCTTCAACCTTCCATTTCATTGAAAATCTAATGGTGGAACGTTCAAAGCCCTTGTTAGTGCCAAGGTTGTCATCCTACCCATGTTGCCATATTAGTCTTTCTGACCCCTCATGTACAGGAGAATAATCCAGTTATACGTACATATGTGATGGATGGGCAGACCTTTTACACACTATTTATATAAATTAATATATGGTACAGGCTTAACCTAAGTAGTGGGTCGTGTGAAAGTCTGAGTTCGAATCCTGCATATATTACATATACAAATACAGGTTAAGCCTGTACAATATATTAATTTATTTAAATAGTGTGTAAAAGGTCTGTCCATCTTTTGCATATGTACATATAAATGGATTATTCTCCCGTACATGAGGGATCATAATGACTAATATGTCAACATGGGTAGGATGACAACCTTGGCACTAACAAGGGCTTTGAACATTCCACCTTCAGATTTTCAATGAAATGGAAGGTTGTGAGTTGCAATAGTTTGAAGCCTGTCCATTAAAGTATGAACATTGGCTATCTTAATATAAAGCTGAGCTCTGATTATATGTGTGTGTGAGGATAGTAATCTAGACCAACTGATAATTTCTGGTTTAGCATGAAATATGCATATCGGTGATTATTTATCTTTTCAACATGTGTGTGAATCAGGTGAGTCAGCAATATTAGATGTTACAGAGAATAGTGGGTGGTGTGAAAGTCTGAGTTTGAATCCCACACATATTACATATACCAATGAAAGTTAAGCCTGTGCACTATATCGTTTTATTATTAAATCCTAGAGATTGGCCACACAAATCATATTTCAAATCTGAAACATGGAACCTTTATTCTCTGTTGAGAGATTGCTTATTTTACCACTCTACATATGTTTACTGTCTTATTTTTTTTTCTGTACTTTTACTCCCACATTTCACAAGTAGTCATAGCAGTCCCTTCCCATATTATTTCCATAACCTTCTTAGGGCAGTATTTCAAACATCTAGCAAAATAGTTGTGCCAATCATTGTCAATTTGCTTTAACCACTTAAACCTGTTATTATCAAAGATTAAAAAACACTAGATTGTCCATATAGTTTTCAATGTGGGTATTATAACTATTGAATTATGAGATTTGAATTTTATTACATTTTGCTTCAGTAGTATTTTACAATTTATCATTGGGACGTTTAAAACTCTGTACCTTAGCCTCCCAAAAGCACTGCATTCTTTTAGTAAGTGTTGAAATATTTCACCTTTATGTCCTCTTAGCTCATACCCAATCTTTATTAATGTATGTTTTAGTTGGTAAAATTCCATTGATCAACTAGAATATGAATTTCATATATGTCTGTGATGTATAAATTGAATGGAATTTACCTAGGACTCCATTCATTGAGCAATTTATCCATGAATCTTCATGAGGTTTTATTCCCCTTCTTATGTCTTTATATCTAATGCCTTCCAAATTTTGTACAATTAGGCCATCTTGTATGACCTTATATGCAATAAACATATCAGCCAAATAAGATCTCTCCACCACTACTTCACCATATATTTTTATAACCCTGTTGGTGGACTGAAATATTGACCCTTAATAACATTTAGATATGTTCTTGCAGCAATAAAATATACATATACTTTTGGATCAACTAAGTTAAGCCCTCCCATATTAATGGGAAACTGCAATATTGCTGTTGATAGTAATCTAGATTTCTTTCCCCAGATAAAGTTTTTAACCATCTGGTTTATTCTACGAATTGTTTAGTTATATAGTTTGACCCATTGACCATAATAACTAAGGACCCCTGTTGGAATTGCATTGAAAAATTGAGTTCTCATCATTTCATACAGCTTGAACAATGTAAAATTATTAATCCCATCTTTGATTTTTTTGTAATTACTTGATTTAAGTGACAATACAGATGTGTCTTTGACATGTATATTGGCAATCCAAGAAATGACTTTGGCTGAGCTCTAAATTCAGATGATATTCTTTTACCTATTGCCAATTGCCATGCTGCTGATTTGTTAGATTGAACTACTGAACCTGTAATTTCTTTAAACTTTTTAGAACTTTCATCACTACATTAATATTATAAGTATTTTCTACTATTATTATAATGTCATCAATTAAGGCAATGGCTCCTATTGTGACACCCAAATGTGGTATATAGATTCCATTAACCAATGTCTCTATTTATTTATTCATGGGGTCTATGTAAATTGTGAATAATAGAGCCACCAATGTTGATTCTTGGGAATAATTTTTTCTGGAATGAAGAATTTAGATCTGCACATAAAATTTTGATAGGGCATTCTACTTCTTATGTAATTTGCTATAGCATTATCTAGATATTTGTTTTCTTGAATCATATTGTTCAGGGGTTTTATGAGATATAACCAGTGAACTAGATCAAATGTTAACTTAAAATCAATTTGCATTGCAAAATACTGTCTTAACTTAAGTTACTTTGCATACTTTATTGCTTCTTGTAATCTTATAGCTGAATTTATCACTCTTTTACCCATAACAGCATGATGTGCTGATGATATTTTATCTCTTACCAAGTTATTCAATTTTTTAAGTACTATTTGAGCAAGGATTTTTGAATCAGTATATTCTATAGATATGTTTCTTAAGTTATCAAAAGTTGGGGTTTGGTTTGATTTGCCTTTTTTATGCTAAAATTATTGTGATATATAAGTAAAGGCTATTCAATCCTTTCATTACACATTTGATTTAAAAATTTTGACATTGCACATGCTAATACATAATTGATCTGTTTGTAGACTGAGGCTGGTATAGAGTCATTTGACATTGTCATTTGCAACTTCAACTTATTAATTTTGCCCATTATTTCTTGAACCGATATATATTTCATTGTATTTTCTATAGCCACTCTCTCATATTTATCAATGCCTGCTACTCAACAGCTGAACTCCATTTTTAGCATTTCAACCATGTATTCATCAACCTCATCTCGAGATGCCACAGCATTCTCTCCTGTTTCCAAGGGAGGAATGCTATTTGTATGTGGTATATAAATTTTGCTATAGTTAATCACTGGTTTTGATAAGTGTTTTATTCCAGGGTTCAATTTCCCTAGTCTTAATGTATAAGTTTTATGTTGTATCAGATTGTATAGATTATTGTCTTCAACTTGCAGTTTATTTATAAATTCATAATTAGGACTTATGCCAAGAAATATTCTGTAATGTCTTATAAATATCATGTAATCTATTTTCAGCCATATTATCATTATGTAGACATACACAAAAATAATTTTTAAATGTTGAATAAATTAAGAGGAGTAATACTCTTATGTAATGATAAAAAAAATTAAGATAACATTACAAGAAATTATTATAAATAGTTCATTAATTAAGATGTTAGCATTCTGTTTGTTAGTAAGCATATGGTGAAATAATTGTTTATATAGTTTTTCATTTAATCTAAGATCAAAACAAATTAATGTTGATGAAAGAATATATATATATATATAATGATAAATCGATCATATAATTTTACAAAGTAAAAAATTATTGAAATACAATATATAAATATATATAATATAATATTAAAGTATATATTATTAATATATAATATATTAAATTATATATTATTAAATATTTATAAATTGAATGGAAAAATACAAGCATAATTATACTTGTTATTGAATAAATGCTTGCCAAGAAATAAAATTCTGGTGATATAGAATTAGTATTTATACTTGACAGTCAAATCCCTTCTAATTATATTAAACACAGTATAGAAAATATACTTCTATTTAAATATAATTTTTTACATATATTTGTCATAAATTTAATCACAAGCTTATAAAATTGAAATCCTTTCTCTATAGTCAGGCATAAATGGACTATATTAGTGCTTATCTTAACTAAAAGTGAGAATATTAAAGAAGGATTATTTATAAACTATACTTACCATTGACATTTGGTACACCTATGAAATAAAATAATAATAAGAATAAAATTATTATTATTATTATTATTATTATTATTATTATTATTATTATTATTATTATTATTATTATTATTATTATTATTATTATTATTATTATTATTATTATTATTATTATTATTATTATTATTATTATTATTATTATTATTATTATTATTATTATTATTACTACTACTACTACTACTACTACTACTACTACTACTACTACTACTACTACTACTACTACTACTACTACTACTACTACTACTACTACTACTACTGCTGCTGCTACTACTATTTCTACTATGACAATGACTACTACTACTAGAAATGACATTTATATATCTTGAGAATAAATAGAGAATATCTTTTAACTGTAAATATTCTGAATAAAAGAAAACTGTTACTTTTTTTTAATAGTACTTATGGAAGTAATTTGTCTTAGTATAACTATCTGTATCTATTGAAACTTTTATAACCCAGCTGATGAGGTTATTGACTTTCCAAATTGAAACCATTTTTGTTCCTTGAAATCTTTCTAAAAATAAACTTTATCTAATCATCAAACCACATCATGCAAAATTTTTATCTACATTTTTTTTATAATCACGTAAGATTTTATTTAAAATGTCACTTGCCAAATGAAGATAAATTAATACACACTCCATAGATTTTTATTGTTTTTTTTTTCTGGTTAATATTAAAATTATATTATTTTTATACTTCTTATTTTATCTATTTTCCTTTGACATTATTTCAACCATCCAGGCTATTGAATAATTTTATAACACGAACTTTCTATATTGGTTGGATTATCATCCACAATAAATATGTTGTTACATTAATTTAAAATAAAAACTTAAAAGTTCGCAAATAAAAGTAAAAAAACTAACTGCTAAAATTAAAATGTTTGTTAAACGTATATACATTCGCACAGAGGCCAAACTTTAAAAATATTTTTTTTAAAAAAAAAAAAACAAATAAATAAGTATTTGAACGTACTTTTTTAAAAAAAAAAAAAAAGTACAAGATTTAAAAATAAAAACAGGTATTAATTAATTCTTGTAATCTGTAAATGGAAATGATTGTTTATGAATTATCAAAAACCAAACTGGCCCTTGGGCTCTTGTATAATTAAAATGATCTGATGAAAGATAGATTAGAAAATAAAGAGAAATTAGCTTGACCAATGGAAGCACTAAGCCTTGGCTTGGACCCTAACGAAAGTGATGGATTAGTGACGTTTTGTTGATTGAATCCATGTGGATAATATAAAAAGGGAAATACAGTTTTTTCGGACAGTTCCAGCATTTTGTGTTTGAGAGACGTGGTAGGACGCACATACCACACTCTCTATTTAAAAAAAAAATGAAAAGACTGTGATACCTTGAACCAGCTATTGCCATCTCCAGAACATTATTTTCCAATGGAAGCATCGTGGGAATTAAAAACAGGAACCTGGACTCTTCTACCATAAGCTATATGAAATGAACAATTATTAAAATCAATTAAGAACTTTCGTCAAGTTTTACAAATTGATAAACAAGCCATCTTAAATGTTAAAACGGACTCTTATCTGACTTTTGTAAGTTTTTAAATCAAATTAATAATGTTTAATTTTATATGTTTTCCGATTGATAAACATCATTTCCATTTTTTTTTCTTATTGTAAAGATTATTTAAATGCATGAAATTTAAGTTGTTTATAGATATTTGCATGGATTCATTTGCCGTTAATTATATTTTGGTTTTCATATTTGATCAAAATATATAGACATTCGATAAATAATGATACCATACGGTATCTAAAATGTATTTATTCGGATGTCTTTTAGGTTATCGGTGACAATGCAAGTATCTTATGGTGAATACTATTGGGTTACTTATAAATTTCCCTCTGTGATTGTCGGTATCAATAATTTTGTATTTTGATCATTTATGTTTATTTTGAAATGTTTTTGACCGTGGAATCTATGTAATCGATCTATACCCAACATTTTTAAACAAATCTGTGCGAACGTATCTAAATGTTAAACTTAAGTCGGGTGTGAATGGCTGTATAGATTTGTAGAGTTATATTAGGGGAGGGTAATCTTAGGTTATTTGTGTCATTGTTAAATTGGGTCAATGGATTGGATATATTGATGTAGTTAGTAGATGTAGTTGGAGATTCGCTACTGGCAGAATCGTTATATATACGCCACACTCACCCGTTTGCCTATGGAAGGAATTATAAGACGGAGAACACAGTTCCTTTCTATGGAGTTTTTTTTTATTGTTCTTCTCGTTAGATAGATGTAATATTCCTATCTGGTGAGAGTCAATGTCTTCTCTTAATCTTTTTGGTGCTGCCATATTCCGTATTACATTGAATACATCGATATATCAGATGAATTGAGGCCAGTTTGACTGCGAATTTTAGCCTAGGGTTAAATAGGGATAGAATATTTTATTTTCAAATGCAAATCCCTGTAGTCTATTCATACTCGACCCTCTAAATAAATAGTAAACTCTTTATTTGCAATCTACTTAAATTTAGAATTAAAGATTAATATAAAAATATAAACATTAAATGTATTCCTCGGAGTTATTTGATATGTGCGTAAATAAATATTTTTATGTGTTAATTTCTGGCAGTGGCTTTTATTCTTTTATATTTAAGATATAAATTAAGATATAGATTCTTATCTCTGCATCTCCACTGAGTGAGTGACTTGGTCTAACGATCTGAATATTTAAATAAAGTGGAATCTTAACAGCGCGTATCTGCCTACTCTATAAATTTTTCTAGGTTTAAATGCCTAGATGGCAATCTGTAGAGCAGATATCGAAGTTTGCGGTTAGATTCAATCTTCACTTTCATTTCGATCGTTATAATATATATATAATGATAAATCGATCATATAATTTTACAAAGTATAAAATTATTGAAATACAATATATAAATATATATAATATAATATTAAAGTATATATTATTATTATATAATATATTAAATTATATATTATTAAATATTTATAAATTGAATGGAAAAATACAAGCATAATTATACTTGTTATTGAATAAATGCTTGCCAAGAAATAAAATTCTGGTGATATAGAATTAGTATTTATACTTGACAGTCAAATCCCTTCTAATTATATTAAACACAGTATAGAAAATATACTTCTATTTAAATATAATTTTTTACATATATTTGTCATAAATTTAATCACAAGCTTATAAAATTGAAATCCATTCTCTATAGTCAGGCATAAATGGACTATATTAGTGCTTATCTTAACTAAAAGTGAGAATATTAAAGAAGGATTATTTATAAACTATACTTACCATTGACATTTGGTACACCTATGAAATAAAATAATAATAAGAATAAAATTATTATTATTATTATTATTATTATTATTATTATTATTATTATTATTATTATTATTATTATTATTATTATTATTATTATTATTATTATTATTATTATTATTATTATTATTATTATTATTATTATTATTATTATTATTATTATTATTATTATTGTTATTATTATTATTATTACTACTACTACTACTACTACTACTACTACTACTACTAATACTACTACTACTACTACTACTGCTGCTGCTGCTGCTGCTACTACTATTTCTACTATGACAATGACTACTACTACTAGAAACGACATTTATATATCTTGAGAATAAAGAGAGAATATCTTTTAACTGTAAATATTCTGAATAAAAAAAAACTGTTACTTTTTTTAATAGTACTTATGGAAGTAATTTGTCTTAGTATAACTATCTGTATCTATTGAAACTTTTATAACCCAGCTGATGAGGTTATTGACTTTCCAAATGGAAACCATTTTTGTTCCTTGAAATCTTTCTAAAAATAAACTTTATCTAATCATCAAACCACATCATGCAAAATTTTTATCTACATTTTTTTTATAATCACGTAAGATTTTATTTAAAATGTCACTTGCCAAATGAAGATAAATTAATACACACTCCATAGATTTTTATTGTTTTTTTTTTCTGGTTAATATTAAAATTATATTATTTTTATACTTCTTATTTTATCTATTTTCCTTTGACATTATTTCAATCATCCAGGCTATTGAATAATTTTATAACACGAACTTTCTATATTGGTTGGATTATCATCCACAATAAAAAAATATTATCAATGTTTCTTATAAATTGTTTTTTTTTTAATTAAAATGTGATATCACTAGTTTTAAATCAGAAATTAATATATTATTAAAAACATGTTTATTGGTACATTAAAAGACATCTATCTATCTATCTATCTATCTATCTATCTACCTATCTATCCATCCATCTATCTATCTATCTATCTATCTATCTATCTATCTATATATCTTTATGTAATACTATACATAGAGTACTCAAAGCTACATACAAGCTCTGTCAAATCAGATTTAAAATTGGAATGATACTCTTGCCCCAACCACAAGATAAAGTCTTTAAGAAAATAAGAGCGGACATCTTATTTCCGAATTCAAATAGTAATTTCAAGTCAGAGCTTAAAATTATAAATTATTCACTATAAATCTACTTATTAATAAGAATATTAAAATAAGAAATGAAATTAAAGTAGATAATTCACACTCTCACTTTTACACACATAAGTTTGGCTCATAAATTTCCATTTGAGTTCGCAAATAAAACGGCCGCTTTATTTCCTTAAGGACCTTATTTTGTGTTTGGGGTGAGAGTCTAATGGCAGTTTTAAGATCTTGTTTAATGGATCTAGTGTGGAGTTTGACTACTCTTTATATAGTCTATCTGTGTGAATAAATATATACATCGAAATATTTATCTACATAGATAGTTTTATGGATAGATAGATAAGTGGATTAAAAGGTAACATTTGAATGGATGGATAGATGTATAAGGATGTAGATAGATAAATGAATGTATAAACTAGTTTTCTTTTCTTGATAAAATATTTGTTTTTATATTTTAGTATAAAAAATAAAATGTTTTAGTATAAATATTATTATGTGTAATGACATAAAAGTGTAAACAAATAGTACATGTTGAACGGTATTATTATTTAAATGTCTTAATATAATAAGATTGCAAATTGCTATTATCCCATTTTAAAATATTAGTTGCTTTAATATAATGATCCTTCTTTACAAATTTTTTTTCGCAAAATGTAATCTGTGTTTATATACTGTTAATAAATATGAACAATTAGAAATACTGTTATATATTAATATAAATAAATTCGATTTTTTATTTTTGTATAAATACAGTTTCATTTATATCTCTTTTTAAATATTCTTGTAAACATCATTATTAACAACATTTTACAAAGAAAAAGTTATTCCTTTCTTTGATGTAATTTTTATTCTTGAAAAATACTTTTTACATTTTAATATTTAAAACATAAATATGTTCACATACAAAAATATTATATGTAATAAAGTAGAAATATAAAGAGTAAAATAAATAATAAACAGTTTTATCATATTTTAATACTATACATTAGTAATATCTGTATTTAAAACAACCTTGCACTGGAAATCAATCATATTTGAAAATTCTTTACAGAAAATATATATAATCTTTATAATCCCCTGCAACGAGTATCCTATTCTTAATGTATTACATACTAATATGACTCAATTAGATTGTTATATTTTTGTACTTATATTATTTTAAAATAAGAAATAATCTTATATTTTATTATTATAATATAATATTTTCATAATTAAATATTTATTTAATTTCATTTCAGACAAAGAATATAAAAAATTGCAACATTTTGTCTGCGATTATAATCATGTGACTAACAATAGATGTGTGCTTCAAGTTTTTTTAAGAAAGTTTTTTGAATTACTTTCAGAATTATTTAAAATTAAAAATATTTGCATATCATAAAAATAAATATAGGAAACAATTAAATTAATTAATTAATTTTTAAAAAAATTGAAGTTAGTAAAGATAAATGAAAAATGGATACATTAGAATTAAGTGTTAGTTAAATTGATAAAGAAGTGTTTAAAATATGTGTTTTTAAAGCATTTAATTTGTTTAAGTATAATTATAAAATTGATTTAGAGTTACATATTATCATATTATTATTAAAATTGATGTAAGTTTTGTTTCTGAAATTTTAAAAGCACAAAAATTGACAAGAATGTATATTTGTTTGTAAGCTGACAGTCAAGTAACCAATCAGATGATAATTAGAAAAGGTATGTAAATGGGAGTGAACTTTTTTCTTTCTTTTCTTATTCTTATTCTTTATTATTAATTATTAAAGTAGTACCCAGTATATTACTACAAGTCAGTAATATATTACTTAAAATAGTCAATTAGTTTTAATTTTTTAAAATTTTATTAATTTTAAAAAAGTCTAAAGATTTTAAAATTATTAAGTTAGACTAAGAATGTTTCCCTAAAACCAATAAGTTTCCTACTAATATTTCCACTCAAGACATAATTCAAATTCATTCTAAATAATGGAATTTAAACCTGAGTTAATGTGTGTGGGAAGGTTAACAGTAAAGCCACCAATAAATGAGGAAATTATAATTTTCCTGTGTTATCTAAAAACTATTATAATTGTTTGTGTAAAAAACTTTGAAGTAGAAAGTTGATATTATTTACAAATATAACTCGAATATTTAACAAGTTTATGTGTAAAATTTCAAGAACTTTTAAAAGATATTATTTGAATAAGAAAAAAAATACCTGGAAAAGACTGAAACTGATTTTTTTTGAAAAACTTTATAAAAGTATTCAAGAATAAGTTATAGTATTAAAAATATCATTTTTTAATTTATACTATTGACTGTATATTTTTAAAAAATTGCAGCAGTTTTAAAATAAACATTTACTTAAAAGTAATTATAAACTTTTGAAAAAAGAAAAAAATTAAAAGACAAATGTCATTATGAATATAAATTGTTTTATAAGTTATTTTCAAAATACTTGAATATTTTTGTTTTTCTTAACTATACAGTAAAAGAAGAGAATGAATAACAGAAATAAATATTATCATGACTCAGTAAATACCCTTAAGAATATTCAAATATGAATTCATTTACTACTATATATCATTATAAAATAATATTTTTAAAAGGATGAAAGCTGCCTATTTCTGCTAGCGTGCGAAGTTATTTTAATTGGCGGATTATATATAATATGAACATACTATTTTTTTTTTATTTCATATGTCATGCATCGGTCGGGAGGCGAACCACAACCGTCTGCAACCAACTACCTGCTTGCAAGGCAGCTGCGATAACCTCTCGGCTAACAACGCTTGACATGAACATACAATTTACATATATATTATGATAAATTGATCATATAATTGTACAAAGTATATAATTATTGAAATACAATATATATATATATATAATATTAAATTATATATTATTAAATATTTATATATTTCTAAATGGAATGTAAAAATACAAGCATAATTATACTTGGTATTGAATAATTTTTTGCCAAGAAAAAAACAAAATCTGGTGATATAGAATTAGTATAATATTTGACAGTCAAATCCCTTCTAATTATATTAAACTCAGTATAGAAAATATACTTCTATTGAAATATAAATTTTTACATATATTTGTCAATTAATACACTGTAAAAGCTTAAACCTGCACATACAGATATATATGTAATATATGAGGACTTCAAACTCAAACTTTCACACAATCCTAAACTGTCCAAGCCATCTCATATTGCTGTCCCAACTGATCACACACATGTTGAAAAGATAAATAATCATCATTATAAGTATTGCGTGCTAAACCAGCACTCATCAGTTGGTCCAGATTACCATTTCCACACATATATATAATCAGTGCTCAACTTTATATTAAGATAGTCAATTTTTATACTTTAATGGACAAGCTTCAAACTACTCGAACTCACAATTCTTCAGCTTTCCATTTCATTGAAAATCTAATGATGGAATGTTCAAAGCCCTCATTAGTGATTAGTGCCTAAGTTGTCATCCTACCCATATTGACATTAGTCATTCTGATCTCTCATATACAGAATAATAATCCATTTTATATACACATGCAAGGGATGAGCAGACTTTTAACACACTTTGTATCAACAAGTAAATTAATACACTGTACAGGCTTACACCTGCACATACAGATATATATGTAATATATAAGAAATTCGAACTCAGACTTTTATACATCCATCAACTCTCCAAGCCATCTGATATTGCTGACCCACCTTATCACACACATGTTGAAAAGATAAATAATCACCAACATAGGTATTTTTGCTAAACCACCTCTCATCAGTTTGTCCAGATTACCAGCTCCACACATATATACAATCAGTGCTCAGATTTATATTAAGATATGCAATAGTTATACTTTAATGGACAGGCTTCAAACTATTCCAACTTTTCAACATATGTGTGATAAGGTTGGACAGCAATATAAGACGGCTTGGAAAGTTGAGGGTTGTGTAAAAGTCTGAGTTTGAATTTCTTATATATTACACACACACACATATATATATATATATATGTGTGTGTGTGTGTGCATGTGTAAGCCTGTACAGTGTATTAATTTACATATTGATACAAAGTGTGTTAAAGGTATGCCCACCCCTCGCATATGTATGTAAAATGAATTATTCTCCACTACATGAGAGGTCAGAATGACTAACACCAACATGGGTAGGATGATAATTTTGGTACTAATGTGGGCTTTGCACATTCCATTATCAGATTTTGGTTGAAATGGAAGGCTGAAGAATTGTGAGTTGGTGTAGTTTGAAACCTGTACATTAAAGCATAAAGATTGGCTATAATAATATAAAGCTGAGCACTGATTGTATATATATATATATATATGGAGATGGTAATCTGGACCAACTGACAAGTGCTGGTTTAGCATGAAATACTTATATTGGTGATTATTTATCTTTTCAACATGTGTGTGAGTGTGTGATTAGGTGGGTCAGCAATATGAAATGGCAAGCAGAGTTGAGTATTGTGTGAAAGTCTGAGTTCGAATTCCTTATATATTTGTCATAAATTTAATCACAAGCATATAAAATCAAATGTATTCTTTATAGTCAGGCATAAATCCACTATAATAGTGCTTAACTTAACTAAAGGTGAGAGTATTAAAGAAATATTATTTATAAAACTTTACTTACCAGGGACGACATCTGGTACAGCTATGAAAAAAAAATATTATTATTGTTGCTGCTATTATTGCTATTATTATTATTATTATTATTATTATTATTATTATTATTATTATTATTATTATTATTATTATTATTATTATTATTATTATTATTATTATTATTATTATTATTATTATTATTATTATTATTATTATTATTATTATTATTATTATTATTATTATTATTATTATTATTATTATTATTATTATTATTATTATTATTATTAGTACTATTATTATTATTATTATTACTACTACTACTACTACTACTACTACTACTACTACTACTACTACTACTACTACTACTACTACTACTACTACTACTACTGCTACAACAACAACTACTACTACTACTACTATTACTACTACTATGACAATGACTACTACTGCTAGATAGGGCATTTGTATATCTTAAGAACAAATAGAGGACATATGTTGACTGTAAATATTCAGAATGAAAGAGAACTTTTTTTTAATAGTGTTTTGTCTTAATTTAACTATCGGTATCTATTGAAACTTTTATAATCCACCTACTGAAATTATTGACTTTCCAAATTGAAATCATTTTTTGTTCAGTGAAATCTTAATTACCTCTTTCTAAAAATAATCTTTATCTAATCATCAAACCATGTTATATAAAATCTATAACATATAATAACCACATTCCACTCTTTTTACACTTTGAAGCAAAATATATTTATTTATTAATATTACAGTTTCAACTGTTCCTAGCAGTCTTCGTCAGATCTACAAAAATTTAAACATTATATTAATACAACCATATTTCATACATATATCTATTAAATTTTTACAATTTTACCAACTTAATTATTACCATAAGTTTATTCATAAAACTTACTATTATATAACTTTAAAATCTACTTTACCCTTTATTTCTATTCTTAGTTATTATTATACTAATATTTATTCACCTTTTTTTCTTTTGCCATAATTTTATAATTTCATTGTAATATTATTATATTACTATATTCATAATTTAACCTTATTTTACATATTACTTTATTCACAAATTTAACTTTATTTTACATTTCACCTATTATCCTAATTTTTAATTATTTTATTCCATTCCTTAATTCTTTATTTTACCCATATTTTATTACTGCCTCTTCCATTTACTTATCTCTTATAAAATTATTTTAATTATTTAATTCTTATATGTATTTTTATTTTATATCTTGCCTTAATATCTACTAAACTCTCACTGCTCTACTCCACCATTTTCTATCCCATAATATACTCTAATTTCTTTTAATCTATATACAGCTCCCTCTATTATCTATTATACAAACTACTTATTTTAATTCTTATTAGTTTTCACTGTTATTTTATTTATTTTTTATATTAAGATAGTTTTTAAACCACTTTCTCTATTAATATTTGGATTTATCTTCTTTATTAAAATTGCCTCCCTTATTTTTCTATCCCTCCTACTACTTGCATAAATTATCATTCTAATATTCTCTTTTTATAGTTTATGATAAGTTATGCAAGTAGTAGGAGGGATAGAAAAATAAGGGAGGCAATTTTAATAAAGAAGATAAATCTAAATATTAATAGAGAAAGTAGTTTAAAAACTATCTTAATATAAAAAATAAATAAAATAACAGTGAAAACTAATAAGAATTAAAATAAGTAGTTTGTATAATAGATAATAGAGGGAGCTGTATATAGATTAAAAGAAATTAGAGTATATTATGGGATAGAAAATGGTGGAGTAGAGCAGTGAGAGTTTAGTAGATATTAAGGTAAGATATAAAATAAAAATACATATAAGAATTAAATAATTAAAATAATTTTATAAGAGATAAGTAAATGGAAGAGGCAGGAATAAAATATGGGTAAAATGGAATTAAGGAATGGAATAAAATAATTAAAAATTAGGATAATAGGTGAAATGTAAAATAAAGTTAAATTTGTGAATAAAGTAATATGTAAAATAAGGTTAAATTATGAATATAGTAATATAATATTACATTGAAATTATAAAATTATGGCAAAAGAAAAAAAAGGTGAATAAATATTAGTATAATAATAACTAAGAATAGAAATAAAGGGTAAAGTAGATTTTAAAGTTATATAATAGTAGGTTTTATGAATAAACTTATGGTAATAATTAAGTTGGTAAAATTGTAAAAATTTAATAGATATATGTATGAAATATGGTTGTATTAATATAATGTTTAAATTTTTGTAGATCTGATGAAGACTACTAGGAACAGTCGAAACTGTAATATTAATAAATAAATATATTTTGCTTCAAAGTGTAAAAAGAGTGGAATGTGGTTATTATATGTTATATATTAGAAAAGCAAAAATAAAGAAGGAAAGAGGAAGAGAAATTATTGGAGATTATATTATTATATAAAATCTTTATGTACATGTTTTATAATCACTTAAATTTTTATTTAAAACATCACTTGCAACATTAAGATAAATTTATACACACTCCATTGATTTTTATTGTTTTTCTCTGGTTAATATTAAAATTATATTATTTTTATATTTCTTATTTTATCTTTTTTGCCTTGTCATTTTTTCAACCATCCAGGCTATTGAATAACTTAATAACATGAACTTTCTACATTGGTTGGATTATCTTTCACAATAAGAAATTATTATCATTATTTCTTATAATTTTTTTTTTAATTAAAATGTGAATTCACTAGTTTTAAATCAGACATTAATAAATTATCAAAAAACATGTGTATCGATACATTAAAAGACATCTATCTATCTATCTATCTATCTATCTATCTATCTATCTATCTATCTATCTATATCTATATATATATATATATATATATATATATTGCTAGCTAGCTAGCTATGTACCTTTATGTAATACTCTATACATTATACAAACGCAGTGTTTAATTTCTAACTATACATAGGGTATTCAAAGATCCACACCAGCACTGTCAAATTAAATCTTAAAATTGGAATGATACTCTTGCCCCAATCACAAGATAAAGTCTTTAAGAAATTAAGAGTGGACATCTTATTTCCGAATTCAAATAGTAATTTCAAGTCAGAGCTTAAAATTATAAATCATTCACTATAAATCTACTTATTAATAAGAATATTAAAATAAGAAATGGAATTAAAGTAGATAATTCACACTCTCACTTTTACACACATAAGTTTGGCTCATAAATTTCCATTTGAGTTCGCAAATAAAACGGCCGCTTTATTTCCTTAAGGACATTATTTTGTGGTTGGGGTGAGAGTCTAATGGCAGTTTTAAGATCTTGTTTAATGGAGCTAGTGTGGAGTTTGACTACTCTTTGGATAGTGTATCTGTGTGAATATATATATACATAGAAATATTTATCTACATAGATAGTTTTATGCATAGATAGATAAGTGGATAAAAAGATAACATTTGAATGAATGGATAGATGTATAGGGATATAGATAGATAAATGAATGTATAAACTCGTTTTCTTTTCTTGATAAAATATTTGTTTTTATATTTTAGTATAGAAAATAAAATGTTTTAGTATAAATATTATTATGTGTAATGGCATAAAAGTGTAAACAAATAGTACATGTTGAACGGTATTATTATTTAATTGTCTTAATATAATAAGATTGCAAATTGCTATTATCCCATTTTAAAATATTAGTTGCTTTAATATAATGATCCTTCTTTACAAATTTTTTTTCGCAAAATGTAATCTGTGTTTATATACTGTTAATAAATATGAACAATTAGAAATACTGTTATATATTAATATAAATAAATTCGATTTTTAATTTTTGTATAAATACAGTTTCATTTATATCTCTTTTTAAATATTCTTGTAAACATCATTATTAACAACATTTTACAAAGAAAAAGTTATTCCTTTCTTTGATGTAATTTTTATTATTGAAAAGTACTTTTTACATTTTACTATTTAAAACATAAATATGTTCACATACAAAAATATTATATGTAATAAAGTAGAAATATAAAGAGTAAAATAAATAATAAACAGTTTTATCATATTTTAATACTATACATTAGTAATATCTGTATTTAAAACAACCTTGCACTGGAAATCAATCATATTTGAAAATTCTTTACAGAAAATATATATAAGCTTTATAATCCCCTGCAACGAGGATCCTATTCTTATTGTATTACATACTAATATGACTCAATTAGATTTTTATATTTTTATACTTATATTATTTTAAAATAACAAATAATCATGTCTTTTTTGAATGCAAATTTACAATATGTTATCACGTAAAATTTCAAAAATTGACCTTGATGCATGGATTTTACTTCAAAAGTCTAACACTCTATCATGGCCTTAAACAATATATAAGTTTACAAGTACATGTTTATCAATTCATGACTTTTTATGTGGAGATGATCATCTTCATCATATCCAACAATTTTTGATCCACTACCTATTCAATTTTTAATCTAGTTTCTTCAATTTTTTGAATCTGTTCCCTACAAAATTTGACCAATTTTTATTTCAACAAAGTCACACATGAAGTCATATACTATACTGTATTCAATTTCTTATATTTAAATTGAAACTTTAATCTTTATAATTATTATCATCACTTTTTGTAATATATCCACCCCAGCCTCATTTTGCCTTATAATTATGTCAGTGATAATAGTCATATAGGTATAATTTCTAACCTAAGTATTTAATTTTCAGGGGTTTTTCTTTTTTTTGCAATGTGAAGTTATTATTACTCACTTTATTAAAATCATTTTATAATATACTACTCATATTTTAGGTGATTAGAATTGAGAGGTTGTTTTTGCCGAAATTCAAAATGTTTTTTTCCTGCTTTTATATATAATATTTAAATAAATGATAGGTCTGCAAATTATATTTTTATCACCTTTTTTGTAAATCAATATCACCTCACCTCTCTTTTTCATATCTGTAGCTGCTTCTTGTACAATATATTAGATCTGAATAGATGTTAAAAGCCAATTTCTTAAAAACTTTTAAATTAAAAGAAATTTAAGTATTGTAAGTGATATAATAATGTTGATAGAGTTCTAAAACTTTGTTGAGATGAATTTAAAAGTTACAAAAATATTTAAAAGTTATTATAAAAAGTTAAATACTATATTATAAAAGTTAAATAATATAATTTTGTTTGGTTGAAAGAAATGACCATATTTGTAATGATTTTAAATTATGCATTAAAAGTCTTATTAAATAAGCTGTTGAAAAAATAATTTTAAAATAATGTTTAATATTTAAATAAGTTATTACATTTATTTTATAAAATTAGATTTAAATTTATATTATAACTATGTATTAAATGTTTCAGTATTTTATGGTATAATCAAGTGTATTCTATTTTATTTACAGTTTAAATAATGTCAAAATTAATTATTCCAAATTTTATCATTATATTTTATTATTTTTATATTATAATATTGTCATGATTAAATATTTAGTTAATTTCATTTCAAACAATGAATATAGAAATTGCAACATTTTGTCTGGAATTATAATCATGTGACTAACAATACATGTACTTTTCATGTGCTTGCAAAGTTTTTAAATTACTTTCAGAATTGCTTAAAATTGAAAACATAGGAAACTATTAAATTAATTAATTATTTTTAAAAAAATTGAAGTTAATAAATATTAATTAACAATTGATACATTAGAATTAAGTGTTAGTTAAATTGATAAAGAATTGTTTAAACTGTTATTTTAAAGTATTTAATTTGTTTTAGTATAATTATAAAACTGATTTAGAGTTACATATTATCATATTATTATTAAAACTGATGTCTCATAGTTTGTTTCTGAAATTTTAAAAGCACAAAAATTGACAAGAATGTATATTTGTTTGTAAGCTGACAGTCAAGTAACCAATCAGATGATAATTAGAATAGGTATATAAATGGGAGTGAAATTTTTTCTTTCTTTTCTTCTTTTAACATTTTTTTTTAAATATTTTTTTTTAAAAAATATTTTAAAGTATAATAGTTGGTGCATTGGATAAATGATAATTTTAATTAATATATATTTTTATGCTGAATTTGGACCACAAGACGCCAAATAGTGATTTACAAGTCATAAAGTCACTAAGTAATTTAAAATTGTTTAATTATTATGTGATATGTATTTTATTTTAATTTTTTTAGAGTTGCTTGGATTTTTAAAAGAAGATATTTCTTTTGTCATAAGAATGTGTGAACATAAATATGTGTGTGATAATAACACATATAGATTTATTATTATTATTATGAGATTTAAGCTATATGAAAAACAAGTCATATGCATACATTTTTCTTTATTACATTCTTAAATTTGATATAATTTTATTATGCTTATAATTTTACATGATTCTTTACTAAATAAACTATACATTATTTTAAATATTTGAATATTGATTTTAATGTTTTAAAATCAAGATCATTTGTATTTTTGTTGCTATGTTTTACGTGCATTAAACATTTTCTTATAATAGTTCTAGATTGATAATGTTATATGATAACTTTGTATGTTATTAAAAATATTGCTAGTTAGTTTATAATGTGGAATGTTTCAATCTATTTTGAAGTTTTAAATGATAGTGACAGGGAAATAAAAATAAAAAAACACTGGATGTCTTATATGTATTATATGTTATAAAGATAGAAAAATAGCCTATATTTTATCTTAGTAGTTTTATGCAAGTACAGTTAACATAGCCCTATGTCTTATATGTAATTTCCATGGACAGTGTTTGATAATTTGTATTTTTAAAATGTCCGATAATTGCTGAATAGATAGCTCGAACATTATTTGTGAAGTTATTGGATAAAAAATGTTGTATCTATTTTTTTTACACTGTTTCCATGTGAGTTTTTAAATTTATTTTGTACTATTAGGTTTTTACTCTAGTCATTCATTCATTTCCTATGCATCATAATACTATCTTGATTTCAATATTTATTACATCATGTAGCATAGTATTTTTATGAAAGAAGAATAGTAAATAACTTTGGATTGATGTATTGTTTTTTCAAAAGAAAGTAAGTTAGGTTTTCTTGTTTGGATTAAGATGAAATACAAATGATATTGAATCTAAATGCCAGTAATAAAGTAATAAAGAATCATAATTACTTTTCATATTTCTATCAAATTATTTTGATGATAAAAGAAATCCCAACTATTTGTGATATTTTTAATAGTTTTGATATTTTTATTTTTCATAAAGCAATGCATATTTTAAAAGATGAAACATCAAAATGAACAATACAAAGTGTGATGAAAGCTTATATTTTATGAACATTTTTTATATATTTTTTAAAAAAAAAACATGAAACACATACAAAACTTTTGACAGAGGTGCCAAACAAAATTATCTATGATAACATCAACTCTATTTTGTTTAATTCATATTTCATTTAATGAATAAACCTTTAAATATATTTTAATGAGTATTGTTTTAAGTATTATTATTTTCTTTATGTTTATTAAACCATATTGTTTACTCATTTAAACAGTCAATGATTTTATTAGATTATAAGGTGTATGTCTAGATTGACATATTATTTTATAACATGTATGGTAAATAATATATGAACCAAAGTGAAGGCTTGCTTATTTTCTGATTTCTATACAATAGAAACATGTAATTCAGTCTTTATTTTAGTTTAAGTCATTTTCTTTTTGTTATATTTTGTTTAGTAAAACCTTGTAAATATTGTATATAGTTTTGTTTAATTCAAAGTGGAATAAATTTGTTAAACTTGTTTTTATAAATCTCTTGGTTGTGTTGATCGATTTATTCACACAAATACATGATCAACAGACTCCAAAACAAATATATAATATAATTGCAAAGTATAAATAAAATATTCATTTTAATAAATAATAATTATTCAGAATATGATATTTATGTATTTTTTTACAATAATAATATTATTATAGGCATAATTGAACACAATTTAATGCAAAAAATTGTATATTCTTATTGCCATATATTTTCAGATTATATCATATGTTAAAATGCTACATGAGAAATAAAAGAATTATTATTATTATTATTATTATTATTATTATTATTATTATTATTATTATTATTATTATTATTATTATTATTATTATTATTATTATTATTATTATTATTATTATTATTATTATTATTATTATTATTATTATTATTATTATTATTATTATTATTATTATTATTATTATTATTATTATTATTATTATTATTATTATTATTATTATTACTACTACTACTACTACTACTACTATTACTACTACAACTACTACTACTACTTCTACTAATATTAATACTACTGTCATTATTGTTAGTTGTCATAGTGTTAAATAATAAATAGGATTAATAGTTATTTAATCAGGAGTAGGAATATTATGTATTATTATTGTTATTATTATTGTTTGGGTCTAGTTAGGAATGATATAAAATCCCTTATCATACTTGATTACAGGAGATTATAAATTAATTAGAATTGTTTTCAAGAACTTGAGATAATTATAGTTATATTTTAGTAAAAGAGATTAGAATTTATTTTAATAATATTATACTAAATTACTTATTATTTTTAAAGTCTTAAGAATACTATGTCTTATATTATTATTGGAAGTAAAAAGGGGATATGGTTTTTATGCCATTGAGATTGCATCTTGTGGGATATAAGCTCCATGTAATCCTACTTTTTTACCTTCACTAAATTGCCTCATGATTTTATTAGTATTTTTATTACTTTAGTTTTCATAAATCGAACCATATATTATTTATTAAGTAGTTAGAGCTAATCGAATGGTAGATATTTATTGTAAGATATCTTTATTATTTATTATATTAAGATTATAAGTATTTTATGCAGAGCATTATTACTTTATTTGAGCTAATTTTCATTTTAATATTAAAAATGTGCAATTGAGAAAATATAACAACTGTTGAAAAGATCTGTTATTATCCATAAGTATATAATTCTTTATAAAATTTTCATTACATTTTAGGATATAATCTTTATTTTTGTAATAGATCTATTTCATCACTTTTATTGATTAAATGTTTTCCTGTGATACTTGTATGTTGCTTTACCTTATGATATGATTATTATCTTTTTATATATGTCAAAGCGTTTGGAAGCAAACCCAGCCCATCTGCTTGAAAGGTGGCTATGCTGACTGCTAAGACACCCACTAAGATTATTATCTTCGATGTTATGCTTGTAAATGTACAATTACATTTTTGTATTATTAATAACTCTGTTTACATCATTTTAAAAATAAAGTAGATATATAATTATTCTTAATGGCTCATTTTTATATATTTTTATTTCTGTCTTTTTTTCATATATTTTTTCAGTAACATTTCTTTAAATTATATATATATTGTATGGTGTCAAATATATAAGTTAAAATCATATTTATAAAAAAAAAGAGTTTAAAAAAATCTCCAATCCATAAAACGAAACAATAATTATTCATAAATTTGTTTATTAGTCCAGTATAAAATTTATAAATAACAAAATGTGGTCAACAATGCAAAATAAAAGAACAAACATAAACCAGTACATCAAAAAGGCAAATATAATGCAATATATATATATATATGCCATTGAAAGGCAAATATAATGCAATATATATATATATATGCCATTGAAAAATTGTATCTCTGGAGAGAGAAAGAACAATGGAAGAGAAAGGCAAATCGTCAAAACTAAATCAAATAAATTACATCTTCCAAAAGATTTACTTTATAAATTGTTAAAATAATTTATTTATATTTTCATCAATTTGGAATGACAAAGCTCATTAGCCATTATAATTGAAATCTGAGAAAATTGATCTAAAGATTCTCCAATAATTTCATAAAATTAATATTTTCAATCAAAGTTACAATTCATGAAAGAATAAATAATGCATGACTAGAAATTGAAAAAGCATTATGGGGAAAGAACTGCTCAGCATACAACCATAATTTCGAAAATTAATATCATTCAACATCAACATCAAAATAACCATGCCAGGAAAAACATTTTTACTGTGTTATGACCATTTAAATAAATATCTTAACCCATGAATGATCACTTTTGAAAGAGTCAGATTCGCCACTGTGAAAAACAAAATAATGATTTGAGACAATCAGGTAAACTACAACCCAGTCAAAGTAAAATAACTATTCTAAAATCAAAGACACCATAATGATTTCCACTAAGAACTATTAACTTTTGAACTGTGGTTAAACTACACTAGATTAATCCTGTATGTTACTTTCTATAATTTTCTTTCAGTTTATAATTTTTTTCTTTTTTTCTTTTGGGAATAGATAGTTAACCCATCTAATCATCACTTATATTTTTAGGGAAGGTATGTCATCAATACTAATATTAAATTTCTGTTTAGTAATAAAATATATGTCTAGACTCCTGAGATTGATTGTTAATATAACAATCTAATGACTTGCAAGATGAGTTGTTGCTTTTATAAAATATTAAGCACTCACATTCTGACATTTACAATATTTGATGTTCGATGTTCAATTAATTTAGTTATTAACCCTCTGTTATTCAGAATGCATGACTACAATTCTTGAATGATTGGTCTGTTCTATCATAGATCCATACAACACCAGAAGGTGGGAACCCAAAATGCCAAAATAACCTTCAACAACCCACAAAATTTTTACAAATGGATCAGAAATTATGGACCAAAATGATAATAAGAAGTTTAGTTAGCAAAGAAATAAATATTTGGATATAGTTATAAATTATTTTCTAGTTTAATTTAAAATCATTAAATTAGGATAGCGAATGATGATCCTTCAAAGAAATCAATAGTTTGGGTGATACAATAGTCAATAAATATAAATAAAAGGTGATCACATCTATCCACCTATTATGACAAGCAATCATACCACATTAGTGATAAAACAAATTTTAAATAGATAGCACTGTATCAGCAGTAATGGCTGGTTGAATTTAACTAAAAAAATGAAATATAAAATTTTCAAAATTTTTAATTACTAATCCAAAACCTTGTTTAGAAAGTACTTGCAGATATTATTTACAAGTTTTAAGACATTTAGTATTTCCTTCATCAATATTTAATAATAGAAAGAGGGTGGCTTGTCATAGAAACTGTTAGTGTATAAGTTAATAATGCATATTTGTCTTATTTCTCTGTAAGACAGTGTTTGATGTTTGTTTAGTAATTTCCTGATTTATTTTCTCTTCGATCCTCCAGTCCATACTATAGTTAGTACAGTCTATCTGACTCGCGGTCATATAGGCACCTATTTTTATCAGATTGGTTTAGTACTTATAGTGCAGCATGCGTGTGTGTGCATGAATGTTTGTGTCATCTTACAACATCATTTTCACCCATTTATTTAATTATAATACAGAATATTATGTTTTACAGTAAAATATTTAAATTTATAGTAAATATATTTGATAACCAATTTAAACCTCTCTTTACTGATTAATTGGTAAATGGATTGGTGTGTTATTAAGCAAACCAAATACACTATCAACTACTGTATTTACTAAATAATTATTTTATTTAAGAATGTAAAAAGTATTTATTATTGTTTTAATTTAATTAATATTTAGATGACAATGATTTTTTTTATATTTCAAAAAAAGGTTATTGAATAGTTTCAGTTAATTATCTTGGTGCAAAAGGTGGGATTGACCTGCTTGAAGTTAATCTTTGGGGAGAGTAACCTTTTGATTTGGTGGAATAAATGGACATCTAAGCAATAATAAGTAATATAAAAGTGGGATGATCTATAAAAAAGTAATATGTCTGATTATACAGCTCTTTCTCTCTACAAAGTAGTCTTCTTCTAAAATAAAGTGGGTAATATTCAATTAAAATTCAATAGTACAATTTTTTTGTTTGATAATATTTTTTTTATATGAAACTAGTTTAAAAAAATTTTTTTGGGAAGATAAAGAAAGTATGGAAATGTAAGCAAATTCACCAAGGTATATCTCTCTACGTTCTCAATTAACTAACTTTAGATTTGATATCATTTAAAGTGCTTATGTGTATCTATATCTCCAATTCAAATTATCTCATCTTAACCTCTAATATTAAAGAAAAAAGTGAAGTTTGTGAATTTTGCTGTTTTATGGGAAAAATTATGCTGAACTTTTTAACAAAACATTTCATGAACTCTAGAGTAAAAAAAATATTCTGGCTATAGAAAAGTGAAATGCAAATGGAAGGATATGTGTGTCTAATTTAGTATAGTATTATTATTATTATTATTATTATTATTATTATTATTATTATTATTATTATTATTATTATTATTATTATTATTATTATTATTATTATTATTATTATTATTATTATTATTATTATTATTATTATTATTATTATTATTATTATTATTATTATTATTATTATTATTATTATTATTATTATTATTATTATTATTATTATTATTACTACTACTACTAATACACTACTACTACTACTACTACTACTACTACTACTACTACTACTGCTGCTGCTGCTGCTGCTGCTACTACTGTTACTATTGCTACTACTGTTACTATTGCTACTACTACTACTATTATCAGGTAAGAAATATACCTAACCATTCATGTTTTATAGAATTAAGGAACTGAGTGCATGGTTATATAACTAATGGATAACTAACCTATATTTAATGTGCATATAATAAATATGAGTAGAAGAGCAGGAATATTAAATGTGTACATTTTCTCATTGTTCTCCTCATTTACACTTAATCTATCACTAAAATATATTGTCATTTAAAGAACTATGTATAATTAAGTGAATGCCATAAAGTAATTAACTATTTTCCTAATGGATGACCTCTGATATATTATTTTAAGTTTCTTGATAAATGTAATTACAGTCAGTGCTGGTTAGTGGAAAATTAATGTTCATTTTGAAATTTGCAAGACTGATTGCTGGGTTATAAACTGCAAAAATTCCCTGTTAATTAAACAGTAAATATCACTAACATCTGCAGGAGTAAGTATTAATTTTTCATCATCAAAAAGAAACTATATTGAATACTTTCTACGCGTTATTGTCAGCGATTCCATTTAGCTCTCTGCTAAGAACTTTGGAAACTGCTCTTCAATTGGAACAAAAAATCCTCTTGTTTGTCCTGCTATGAATCATCTACATATCTATTAACACCCATTCCTTTTACAACTATTATCATTATTTTGTACATATTTAAGAGACATTATTTACCGACTGTAGTATGAACTTTTATTTTCCATCTAAATAAGATTTAATCATTTCTTTTGTTGTTAGTATATAGTAGATAAGTAGATCAATTTATTTGTCTTCATATTTTTTATTATTTTCTTTTGTTCCAAGATCATCTTGGATATGTATAATATAAAAAGTATTATACTGGGTAATTGATTTTTTTATATACATGTATTCTATATGCTCATGTTAGCGGTAGAAATATGTATTTGCTATTATGAAGCTAGCAGCTAATCTAAAAGGAGGAAATGCATAAAAATTATTGTCTTATTTTTGCATTGTCAGAGTATCTCTTTAATAGCAATTATTATATTTCAAAATTTGAAACATGTGTAGCTCATCATAACTTATTTTAATTTATTAATATATATTAAATACACAAGTGTTTTATTTTTACATTGTTAGAGATGAAGTTTGTTTGATAATAATTATTATACCTTAAAATTTGAAGCATTTATAATGCATCATGAATTACTGATTTATTTTCGATCCATTAGTTAAAGTTGGTATAATATATACATATTGGATATGATTTGAAACTATTTTGTGCATTGTTATGCATGTGTGTGCCTGTTTTGTGCGATTCATTTATATAATTGTTAAATTTATAGTTGTTTGACTTGTATTTTTCCAAACAGTTTTGGATGATGTGATATGCCAAAAGAAGTGAAAGAATTAAGAATTTAGCTAAGAATGAATTTATTTTTTTGATGTTTAGAATGAAATGTGTTAAGTAGCTATGAGGAAAGAAATTGTTTAGAATATATATTATATTTTCAGGGATTGAGAAAAATCCCCCTTAGTTTATTTAAATTCTTATCATGAGTGGATTATATTTTCTAAATTAAGCAGTTGTGCATTATGATGATTAAGTTATATGAAAGGATGCAGTGTATTTTTCTTGTTTCCGGTGATGAAACTGAGAACACACCAATATTAAACCTCTGAGGAAGGTTAGGGAGTCACTATATTTTGTTGTTTAGATTATTAGAATTTAGAAGGTCCTCTTTGTCCCCATGTGTCCATATTGGAATGTTTTCCCATCATATATTCATAGCTAAGTGTAATGTAGTTTGCTAATAAAAATAAAAGATAGGATTAATTTCTTTTATAGAAAATCTAAGGTTGAAGTGGAGCTAAAGTTGTTGGTTGGTTTATGGCATCATTCATATTATGTTATTTTAACTCTTAATTTCATAAGTAAACCAAAACATGTAGCTGTGTTAATTATATTATAACAGGTAGCATAATACAAAAGCACACATCAACTACTATTGATTCTTTAGAGGTGGAATAAATATTTCTAATCATCTCATACTAATTTATTTTAAATTTTAAATCATCAAATCCTCAGAATGATTCATCCTTATCTTGAATGAGTTAACAGAAAGAAAGGGAAAAATAATATGTAGCTAGTTAATAAAATTGTTCAATTGACATATAAAAGATGGTGTGACCTCTCTAACTCACATGTTTAAATCCATATCCGATTGTTTAGTTACCTCAGTGTTTGCCTGGTTGACAGAGCATATTTGAATTACCTAGTAGCATGTGTATGTTTGAAATAAAAGTACAAAGATGTTTATTCTTAATGTTTAATTACCCCAATGTTAGTTTGTTAATAAATGTTTAATAAAGCATATTAGAATTAGCTAGTAACATGTATATGTTTGAAGCAAAAGTACAAAGAAGTTTAATTTAATGTTTAATTACTCCAGTGATAGTTTGTTAGTAAATGTTTAATAAACATATTAGAATTGGCTAACAACATTTATCTGTTTGATGTAAGAGTACAATGAAGTTTATTCTAATGTTTAATTACTCCAGTGTGCGAAGTAAAAATATAAAATGTTGATTTTGACTATATAATGTAATAAATGTTTTATATATCTTGATTGGGATTTTTTCTTTTACGTGCATTCATATTCTTAGTTTCCACATTTACATATCCAATATAATATAATTGACTATCTCGTGAATTTAATAAGGAACATATTTACATCTGATATTATTTTCTCGATCCAAACATTATAGGAAATGTCTGAACTTTGATGAAATTCTGGGAAAGTTTATGTACTTAGTTCTTTTGGATAATGATTTGAAATAAAAAGGTACCCTATTTCTTTCATTGTCTAACTACTATTCCATTAGAACAATACTCAATTTTATGTCATGTTCTTTTATGATGGTAATTGACAACTATTATATAGTATGAATTTTTAAATAAGTTATCTAATAAAATCCCTGAGATATTCCATTATTGTTTACAAGTAGATATTAATTTAGTCATTTAATTTAAACTTATTTTCAGTGAAAGTTGATTAGTGCTATATTTTGTTTTATTTAACTTAAACTGATCCTACAGTAAAGTTAATTAGTATTATATCTTTGTTTTACTTAATTTAAGCTTATTATGGATGAAAGTTGATTAGTGCTATGTCTTTGTTTTATTTAATTTCAACTGATCGTAGACTAAAGCTAATTAGTGTTATATCTTTATTTTATTTAATTTAAACTCAATATTACAGTAAAAGTTGCTTAGTGCATTTAAATGGTGGGAGGAGATAAACTTGAATTGTAACTTATTACTTTGGATGGATGGAACTTTACCAATTCCAATTACCTATTTATTGCAAAGCCAAGTACATATTTTACCCTTATTGATTCATAATATTTCCTACTGTGCTTTATTTGCATTCTGTATATTATAAAACTCTGTAGCCCCCAATGAGGTAAGCAATGGTTAGACAAAATTCTAAGAGTCACAATAGTAACTCAAAGTAGAATCGCATTACTAGTTTATTCTATTATAAATATAATTGGCACCCTGGGTATTTATTCATAGGAGATGTAGGTTTGGTGTTGGGATATATATATATATATATATATATATGATCAATAGATGGTGCTTTACCAAAAACACCGAACAAGCGTATATTTGTTTACATAAATGCCAAAAGAGTCAGAATTCACTATCTCTTTTATTTGCTCCACCTTCAGATCAGCTGATTTCAAGCTAATTTGCTATCATCAGTGAAAGGATAGGGCTAGAAACTAGATATAAACAATGACTCCAAGCATTTATGCAAAAAGTTCCTATCAGTTTGCAAGCATGAATTTTTAAGACACGTAATGTCTTCAAACCCAGCCTAACATGCCAGATAGCCACATGGGTCTGATATCAGTTCAGTTTCACCACATAGTCAAAGCCTCTGCAATATATATCATTCCAAAAACCTTTAAAGATACATTTATGAAAAACAAAAACAAGTTTTAATCACCTAAACTTGCTATCACTTATATTTATGATCAATAGATGGTGCTTTACCAAAAACACCGAAAAGCATATATTTGTTTACATAAATGCCAAAAGAGTCAGAATTCACTAACTCTTTTATTTGCTCCACCTTCAGATCAGCTGATTTCAAGCTAATTTGCTATCATCAGTGAAGGATAGGGCTAGAAACTAGTTCTAAACACTGACTCCAAGCATTTATGCAAAAAGTTCCTATCAGTTTGCAAGCATGAATTTTTCAGACACGTAATGTCTTCAAACCCAGCCTAACATGCCAGATAGCTACATGGGTCTGATATCAGTTCAGTTTCACCACATAGTCAAAGCCTCTGCAATATATATCATTCCAAAAACCTTTAAAGATACATTTATGAAAAACAAAAACAAGTTTTAATCACCTAAACTTGCTATCACTTATATTTATGATCAATAGATGGTGCTTTACCAAAAACACCGAAAAGCGTATATTTGTTTACATAAATGCCAAAAGAGTCAGAATTCACTATCTATTTTGTTTGCTCCACCTTCAGATCAGCTGATTCCAAGCTAATTTGCTATCATCAGTGAAGGATAGGACTAGAAACTAGTTCTAAACACTGACTCCAAGCATTTATGCAAAAAGTTCCTATCAGTTTGCAAGCATGAATTTTTCAGACACATAATGTCTTCAAACCCAGCCTAACAAGCCAGATAGCTACATGGGTCTGATATCAGTTCAGTTTCACCACATAGTCAAAGCCTCTGCAATATATATCATTGCAAAAACCTTTAAAGATACATTTTAATCATGTAAACTTGCTATTGCTTGTATTTATGATCAATAGATGGCGCTTTACCAAAAACACTGAACAAGCATATATTTGTTTACATAAATGCCAAAAGAGTCAAAATTCCCTATCTCTTTCATTTACTCCAGCTTCAGATCAGCTGATTACAAGCTAATTTGCTATCATCAGTGAAGGATAGGGCTAGAAACTAGATGTAAACACTGACTCCAAGCATTTATGGAAAAAGTTCCTATCAGTTTGCAAGCATGAATTACGTCTCTGAAAAATTCTTGCTTGCAAACTGATAGGAACTTTATGCAAGCATAAATGCTTGGAGTCAGTGTTTAGATCTAGTTTCTAGCCCTATCCTTCACTGATGATAGCAAATTAGCTTGAAATCAGCTGATCTGAATTTGGAGCAAATGAAAGAGATAGTGAATTCTGACTCTTTTGGCCTTTATGTAAACAAATAAATGCTTGTTTGGTGTTTTTAGTAAAGTGCCATCTATTGATCATAAATACAAGTGATAGCAAGTTTACATGATTAAAACTTGTTTTGGTTTTTATAAATGTACCTTTAAAGGTTTTTGCAATGATATATATTGCAGAGTCATTGACTATGTGGTGAAACTGAACTGATATCAGACCCATGTAGCTATCTGGCTTGTTAGGCTGGGTTTGAAGACATTATGTGTCTGAAAAAAATTCATGCTTGGAAAACTGATAGGAACTTTTGCATAAATGCTTGGAGTCAGTGTTTAGATCTAGTTTCTAGCCCTATCCTTTACTGATGATAGCAAATTAGCTTGAAATCAGCTGATCTGAAGATGGAACAAATGAAAGAGTTAGTAAATTCTGACTCTTTTGGCATTTTTATGTAAACAAATATATGCTTGTTTGGTGTTTTTGGTAAAGCGCCATCTATTGATCATAAATACAAGTGATAGCAAGTTTACATGATTAAAACTTGTTTTTGTTTTTCATAAATGTACCTTTAAAAGTTTTTGCAATGATATATATTGCAGAGGCTTTGACTATGTGGTGAAACTGAACTGATATCAGACCCATTTAGCTATCTGGCTTGTTAGGCTGGGTTTGAAGACATTATGTGTCTGAAAAAAAAATTTATGCTTGCAAACTGATAGAAACTTTTTTGCATAAATGCTTGGAATCAGTGTTTAGATCTAGTTTCTAGCCGTATCCTTCACTGATGATAGCAAATTAGCTTAAAATCATCTGATCTGAAGGTGGAGCAAATGAAAGAAATAGTGAATTCTGACTCTTTTGGCGTTTATATAAACAAATATACGTGTGTTCGGTGTTTTTTGGTAAAGCGCCATTTATTGGTCATAAATACAAGCAATATCAAGTTTACGTGATTAAAACTTGTTTTTGTTATATATATATATGATCGATTTAGTTTAAACAACGTGGGTGTAGATATTTTTGTGTATGCTAAAAGAATTCGAAAAGAGACAAAAAATATAAAGAGTATAATAAAACAAAAGGGGAAACTACTTTGTATTTTTTGCAAAAGTAAAAAAATAAAAGTGACAGCATTTGTTTTTCTAATTAAAGATGATGAAGAAGAAGAAGAAAAAAGATGTTTTGTGTTAAATTCTTTTAAAATTGGTATACATTAACAAGTGTCAATGGGAGTTGTGCAGAGAGACTAAAAAAATTAGGACTACAAAAAAAAACACATTGTGAGTGATGGTTCTTAGATCTTCATTCCTGCAGAGAAAAGTAAAGAAAAACATGGATAAATTATGAAAAGTGTACCAAATTACTCTTACTAATATGTTGAATCATATTAGTATGTATGAGTAGAAGAAATTATTTTGCCAGTGTTGCTTTTGACTTTATGTTGGGAACTACAAGAGTGAAACCATTTTCTACTAAATGTGGAACCATGAAGACTGATGGGTCACCAGAATATTGAACAATGGATTCCTTCCAAGATAAATCCATGCATGGTAAATTTTATAAATCTTATATGTGACAAATAAACTTACTGATAAGTAACTATGTTAATTCTAATACTAGTGATCTCTTTTCTTAGACTTTTAAGTGTGAAAAACTGTTACCAAGAACAGGACCAATTAAAATAAAATATTAGCAGTAGTTTTAATCCCTATTTGTTTTTTTTATATTCTCTTCTCTTGATAATATTAAATATTTTGTTTTGTATTAATAAATTTAAATATGACTTATGTTGTTATCTAGTTATTGTTTATTATTTTTATTATAATTTCATTACAACTTAGCAATTACTATAATTTGATTAAATATGTTGTCTATGATGTACTGAAAATTCAATATCCTCCGAATATTTTGAATAATTCATCGTAACTAAAAAATAAACGAGGTTTGGCCAATGTAATTTGATACAGAATCCTGGCACCTTTTCAAATAAATTACAGCTGGCCTACTTGTCCCCATTATTATGACAGTTACATCAAGTGAAAGGGTGTTGTGTGACCAGGAAAGATAATTGTGTCTATTAAATCTTACTGAAATTTTTTAATGAAAATTTAATAGATCGAATGTAATTTGGTTACTGACTACAGGCAGTTAACTCATAAAGAAACCCTAATTATACAGTGGATGTTACAATAGTCACCTAACTTGAGGCTTTAACAATAACCACATCCTGATATAGGAGTAGAAGAATAGAATAATAAAATTTTAAATATACATGTTTTGGGGAAAAAAAATTGTATGTATGTTTCACGTATGTAGGTAAAAAATGTGAGTAGGCAAAATGATGGAAATAAAGTAACTCATAAGGTACAGTGGCAGCAGGTGGAGCAACTTTAGCAAAGGTATTAATAAAAAAATAAGTAATAAATAGGAATCAAGTGAAGTATACAAAGGAAAAAATAACATAAATATATATATATATATATATTTTGAAAATAGAAGTGTATGAAATTGAAAAGTGGAAATGATACTCAAAATATTGCAGAAGACAAAAAAGAATTGAAAGAGGGCATGAAAACATTAGTGAAAAGGCTATTATATGAAGCAATAAATGAATTCAAAGAGGATATAAAGAAGGAAATAAGAGGGTTCAAAGAAAAAATAAAAAAGAAGTAGTGAAGATAATTAGGGAAGTGAAAACAGAGATAAGGGAAGATATTAAATAAATGAAAGAAAAGTTAATAAAAGTTGTAGATGAGAAAATTAAAAATACAACACAGAGAGAAGTGATAGAAGTGGGATCTGATAAACAGGAGAGTCAGGAAATAAAACTTCTAGAAAATAGAGAATACATGCTGAATGCTGTAAATCCTTTTCTGAAATTGAAAATCTTCTGTAGGCAGGGTGGGGAGTTGCTGATGGAACATCTAAATAGTCTTGAGAGATACTTCATGATAAACCCAATTTCAGAAGTTATTAAAGTAACTGTAGCCATTAGTCATTTATAAGGAATGGCACTGGTTTGGTGGGAGGCTCTATTCAAGAGACAGAATAGCTTTGTGCAGTATAGGCAGACGTTAACAAAATATTATTGGAACAAAGACCACCAAGAAAAAATTAAGAGTAAAGTGGCTCAAAAAATGTGGTACAGAGCAGTGTTATGTGCCATCTTTCTGAAAGCAAATAGCACAACTAACAGCTTTAACAAAATGTAAGTTGACAGTAAAGCAGATTATAAAAATTATGCAGAAAAATTTCCCTAATCCAGTAGGGCATTTACTGATAAGCACTGGATGCGAGACAGTCAAGCAGATGGCTGAACCACTAACATGTTTGAGGTCAACAAGGCTGGTGAAGAGGAAATGAAGCCCAAGTGCATGAATAAAATACCAAGTCATAAATATCAAGTACAATTAAACACTATGGTGTTGCCTGATAATATGGAAGATCAAAGAATGGATAAGGTTACTATGGCTAAAAAAGGAAAAGGAAATCAGGCAAGATCTCAATCCACTGAAAAAAGGTTTAGGAGTCAAGAGAAGTATGATGGAGAAGGTCTTAATACACAGTGGAGCGATTGGTGTGAGCAGCCTAGTGAAATGGATAGATCACCGCCTCAACTGGGTTATACATACCCAAACAGATAGCAGTAGACAGTGAAACAAATGGACCCAAACCCTGAAGACCTCAGAAAAAAATTTTTTTTTAAATGACATAGGATAATGGTTATATGATTGTTTACTTATTAGTGGAATGATGGTTTGGAATGAACTGGAGGTATCGGTATAATGGGTGAAGGGTTTGCACTAGTAAGGGATAATAATCCTAAAATTCACGCATTTTATGTAATATGCCAAGACTATCCTTATGTGCCTGTCAGTCTTATAGAAGCAGGGTTCCAAAAAAGGGAGGACGAACCAAGTGCCAGGAGCCATAAGTCTCAAAAGAATGAGCAATGATCTGCCATGCTTAAACTTGGACTCTTTGTTAAAATCTATGAGGATGCACATGCATACATGTGCAGGGGTGAAATCCTTGGATAATGCATTATGTGAATCCCTCAATCATGCATTTTAACATCATGATCTCAATTAGGCAGTCAGTTGGTATATATAAAAAACATGTCAGGTAAAAATGATTAACATAGCTTGGAGAATAAAATAGTGCCATACCTCATATTTTATTCTTTTCATTGACTGTGGAAGTATTGTACTGTATTTTATCCTAGTACAAGTAGCATTGGCAATTTAGAAGTTAAATTAATAAATTCCTAATAAAATATTTATATATATTTATTTGAATATCTGATTGATTTAGTTTAAACAACATGGGTGTAGATATTTTTGTGTATGCTAAAAGAATTCGAAAAGAAAAAAGAGATATAAAGTGTATAATAAAACAAAAGGGTAAACTACTTTATATTTTTGTAAAAATAAAAAAAATAAAAGTCACAGCATTCCTTTCTTAATTAAAGATGGCAAACAAGAAGAAAAAAAGAAGTCTTTGTGGGATAAATTTCTTTAAAATTGGTATACATTAACAGGTGTCAACAGGAGATGTGCAGAGAGACTAAAAAAAGCAGGACTATAAAAAGAAAAACACATTGTGCATGAAGATTCTTAGATCTTTGTTCCTGCAGAAAAAAAATAAAAATAAACATGGAAAATTATGAAAAGTATGTCAAACTACTCTTATTAATATGTTAAACTGAAGGGTTAGTAGAAGTTGTTTGGCCATTGTTGCTTTTGACATGATGTCACAAACTACTTCAGTGAAATCATTTCTTACTAAATGTGAAACCACAAAAACTGATGGATCACCAGAATATTGAACAGTGGATCCCTTCTGAGATAAATTCATGCAAATCCTATACATAAACAAATAAACTTACCGGTAAGTAACACTATTAATTCCAATACTAGTGATCTCTTTTCTTAAACTTTTAAGTGTGAAAAACTGTCACCATGAGCAGGACCAATTAAAATAAAATATTAGCAGTAGTTTTAATCCCTATTTGTTTATTTATATTCTCTTCTCTTGATAATATTAAATATTTTGTTTTGTATTAATAAATTTAAATATGACATACATTGTTATCTACTTATTGATTATTATTATTCTAATTTAATTACAACTTAGACATTATTATAATTTTGTTAAATAAGTTGCCAATACTGTACTGAAAATGCAATCCTCTGGTTATTCTGAATAACTCACTGTAACTAAAAAAATAAAAGGGGTTTGACCAATGGATTCTGATACAGAATCCTGGAACCTTTTCAAATAAATTAAAAGCTGACCTACTTGTCCCCATTATTATGATATTTTACATTAAGTGAAAGGGTGTTGTGTGACCAGGAAAGATAATTGCATCCATTAAATCTTACTGAAATTTTCTAATGAAAAATTTAATAGACAATGTAAAGAAACCCCAATTATATAGTGGAAGTTACAATATATATATATATATATATATTGTAACGGGCACATACGTACGTTATATTATTTTTTATTAGTAAACATATAAAAAAAAGTTCGCCAATAAAAATTTCTTTTTTAAGAATTAAAAACTGAAAATTAAAAAAACATCTTAAACTCGCATATATATAAAATTGCACAGATAAATAATTATTAAAATAAAACTTTATTAAAAAAAAGTAGTTTAAAACTAAATTTTCAGAAAAGATTTAGAGATAAAAATATATGTTTAAGTTTGAAAACAAATTAATTATTCTTTTGTAAAATGGAAATGATTATTTTAATTAGTAAACTAGCCTGCGGGCATTCAAATGTATAAGCATCGGTCAGATAGGAAAACAATAGAAACTTTTAGCAAATGAAAGAAATCCATCAGGAAATCAGACCTCAACGAAAAGGTTTTCACCATCATGACGTAATGTTGAGTTTATCCACAAAATTATTATAAAAGGAAAGGTTTGAAAATAAAAGAGTTAGTTGGTTATTATGAGTGGACAGATATGTGTTAGTGTGGAGTTAAAAGAGAGGGGATTGAAAAGATGCACTCTTCAATCCCTTCAGTTCTGCTAGGAAGAAAGAGAGGACTGAGATGTGTTAAGTCGGAGAGTTGGAGGTGAAGAGATTGAAAGACATACTTTCAATTCCTTCAGTTGTTATAAAAATGGAAAAATGAAACATTGCTTTTCTTATACTGAGAACAACAGGATCATCAGGGGATTTAATGTGGATTCACGTTCAAATGGCAAGCAACAGATAAAGATGAACTGTTTTAAACCATAAGAACTTTATAATTAATGAACATTAAATTAAAAACTTTCCGTTTTTAAAATAATTAAAAAATAGAATCCTATCTGACCAACGTTATTTATTAATTAGTTATAATTTTATTTAATGTATTTCTTTTGTAAAATCATTTCCATTTACTTATTTATTTGTTCTTTAAGTTTTATTATGATTTCTGTTTTTCATTAAACTAGTTATATAAATATTAAACTTAAGTCGGGTATGAATGGCTATATAGATTTGTAATGTTATATTAGGGGAGGGTAATCTTAGGTTATTCATTTTGTAGTTGAATTAGGTCAATGGATTGGATATATTGGTGTAATTAGTAGATGTAGTACGAGATTTGCTATGGGCAGAATTGCTATTATACGCCGTACTCACTCATTTTGCCTATGGGAGGAATTATAAGATGGAGACTGCAGTTCCTTCCTATGGAGTTTTTTTATTGCTCTTATCATCAGATAGATGTGATATTCCTATCTGAAGAGAAGCAGTTTCTTCTCTTAACCTAATTGTGCAGCCGTATTCATATTACATTGAACACATCAATATATCAGATGGATTGAAGTCTGGTTGGACTGCGAACCTTTGGCCTAAGGTTAAACAAGGATTGAATATTTTCTTTTCAAATGAAAATCTATGTAGTCTATTCATACTCGACACTCTAAATAAAGATGCATTAAATTTAAGTTTGTATAGACGCTTGCATGGGTTCATTACCAGTTGATTATGTTTTTGGTTTTTATATTCGATCAAAATATATATAGACATTTGGTAAATACTGATACCTTACAGTGAGTATCTAAAATGTATTTATTCGGTTGTCTTTTAAGTTATTGGTGTTAATGCAAACATCTTATGGTGAATGCTATTGGGTTACTTATAAATTTCCCTCTGCAATTGATGGTATCAATGATTTTGTATTTTGATCATTTATGTTTATTTTGAAATGTTTTTGACCATGGAATCTATGTGACTGATCTATACTCAAAATTTTTAAACAAATCTGTGCGAACTTAATTAAAATGTAAACTTATAATATTATAAAAATTAAAATGAAAATTATAAAATCAAATTAAAATCTAAAATAAATATACTAAAATAATAATGTTAAATTTTATATATGTATATGTGTGTGTGTGTGTGTGTGTGTGTAAATAAATGTTTGTATGTTAATTACTGGCAGTGGCTTAACTTATTCTTTTTTTAAATTATTCTTAGATAAGAATTTTTTTTATGAATATAAATCTCTGCTATTCCAATGAGCTAGTGACTTGGGCTAACGACCGGATATCAAAATATATTTATTAAAATAAAAAAAAAAGTTTTTTTTTTACTTACGTATCTGCCTACTTTATAAATTTGTCTAGGTTCAAATGGCTAGATGGCGCCTGTAGTGCAGATCACATTAAGGCAAATTCTCCGGATCGTTATAATATATATATATATATTATAACGGAATATCCATTATCCATCTATATAATTGCATATATGTCTAATGCTACATATATCAATATTTTTTTATTATTTCCATACAATATACTTTTATGGGAATCAATAATATTTTGGAACGATTAAAATGAATAACCCTGCATTTATGGCTATATTAACAAATTACTGTTAGTAGAACACAAGATCTCCTATTTAGATTGTAAAAATTCATCAAAAGAAATAAAATGAAACCTTTAAAAATTCTCTATTTCTCCCCCGGTATATTTATGAGTGTCACTTTATGACCTCAAGCACCAATCTTATATTACTATAAGAAATATACTGGGAGAACTGGAATATCAATATGGAAATTATAAGACAGTAGCCCTTGACTATCTCTCTCAGGGCAGGTGATTATTTAATCATGGGAAATAAATGGGGGTTACACTGCACAAGACACATCTTCTTAAACCAAATAGTTATTATACTAATTTATTACTCTAATAATGTTACAAACTCAAAAATAGAGACAGAACACAAAGATATGTAAATTACATTTTATTTTAAGTTTATACTTTTATTGTTATTCTATTTATATGACCTGATTATTTTGTGCTCAAAAGTCAGAGAAACACATGTATACATACACACTGCATAGAAATATGTACAAGGCAATAAAAAATACACATAAAAAATATAAGATTCATCCAGATACAAAAAATCTCTTTAAGTTCATAAGAGTTAATAAAAAAATGTTTAAGCGTAAAAGTTTATGAGTTGTTCAAGATGTACTAACATTTAAAACATTAAACGAATATAGGTTGTAAATGTGCACATTACCTGAATTTCTTCCCCTGGAAAAACTGAAGGTGAAATATTTCTTTTTTATTATGTATTGCATTCGACATAATGGCCATAGTTGTAGGTGATTCCAGTGATCCGATCTGCTTTATTGATATTCTTTTCACTAATGTTATTAGAGTTTGATCTTGGTGACAGAGTGACTGTTTTCCATTAATAATATTCACTCATCCTGCATCAACTTTAGTGTGTTTGGGAATGTTATTTTAAAGCCTAGCATGATTACGACTCTACCCCAATCTGCTCATAATTGGTGAAGATTTTTTCAGCACTATGGATAAAGTGAATAAAATATTATTTTCTTTAATTTCAAACACCTCAACTGGATTTGCAACAGCAAGTTCAGAACAAGAATAATTCTAATCTTTTTAATTTTCTTTTTATAGTCCCCCTCCTCTTTTCTAGAAAGTTATGCCATTCAAATCTGGATTCTTTTAAAACAAAAGCAAAAGCTTTTAGCACCTTCATATTTTTTTGCATCCTAATATTCTTTCAATGAATTGAAACAACTTTGGCAATGTACATTCCTCAGATACAGATCAAGTTATTTTTCAAGATTTTTTTTTCATTTAATTTCTTCAAAATGAAATTGAAAACCTTCCATATTGAAAATAAAACATATTTCTAAATCTGCGTTTATACTTTTTTCCCTTTTTTTTTTCATATTATTCCATACAGCAAAAATATATACATGCATTTCCATAAAATAAAAGAGCAGACATACCCTAACCCTTCCTATTTATTTTAACCTTTTAAATCCTTACTTTAAAAAAAATCAAATTTAGTCCAAATTTATATATATATATATATATATATATATATATAAATTTGGACAAAAGATAGTTGTATGTATGTATATATATATATATATATATATGGGCACATACATACAACTATCTTTTGGAACATGGTGAATATCTTGAATTTTGAAAAATGGTGTAAAAAAGAGTTGAAAATGATATAAGAAAGTATAATTGTGAGCTAGCAAGGAGAGCTGTAGAAGAGAATAAAAGTCCAAAGAGTGTAAACCAACATTTTGGTATTGGTAGGAAATTTATATCTGCAATAACAAAAAAAAAATGGCATTATTACTAAAAAGACAGATGACATCATGAAATGTGTAGAAGACTTTTATCAGGAATTATATAGTAATAAAGACAAGTACCTCCTTTACCTATTATATCTTTTGAATTGAACAGAATTTTGAATGAGGAAGTGAGACGTGCAATTAAATTTATGAAGAAAGGGAAGGCTCCAGGTAATGATGGAATTATAATTGATATATTAAAATAAGCAGGTGAACAAATAGAAAAAAAATTAGCAAAGTTATATTCTAAATGTCTAAATGATAAAGATGTACGAGATGATTGGAAGAATGCAGTATTAATATTAATATTTAAAAAACATGATAAAGAAGATCAGACTTTCATCAGTTTTATACAAATTTTTTACCAAGATAATTACAATTCGTCTACAGAGAACACTGGACTTTCACCAACCAATAGAATAAGCTGGATTTGAAAGTGGTTTTAGTACAGTAGATCATATCTAGGTATTGAGAGAAGTTATAGAGAGGACAAATGAATATGAGTTGTCATAATGCTTAGGATTTATAGATTATGAAAAAGCATTTGATTCTATAAACATTTCTTTAGTGATTAAAGCATTTGGATCATCAAGATATAGATCCAGGATATTATCATATTTTAAAGAATATTTATAAAAATGCAACAGTAACAATTAGATTACATAATGATAGAAGAAAAGTCAACATTGAGAAGGGTGTAAAACAGGGTGACTCCATATATTCAAAACTTTTTATAGCAGTGCTGCAAAAAGTATTTTGTGGATTAAAATAGGAAGCTAAAGGAGTGAAGTAAATTGAGATTATTTAAGTCATCTAGATTTTGAAGATGATGAAGTTGTTTTTGCAAATAATGCTTTAGAGTTACAGGAAATATTGCAGGAGTTATCAGATGAAAGTAGAAAAGTAGGACTAAAGATAAATGTTAAAAAGACTAAAGTAATGTTTCATAGATTTTCTGAAAATATGAAAATAAAAATTGATAATGATGAATTAGAAGAAGTTAACAGTTACAAATACCTTGGTCAGATTATTAATGGAGATGGAAGCATAATGGATGAAATTAATCATAGAATTAAACTTGTTGGAGTAATTTTAGTAGAAATAATTTGATACTAAAAGAAAATATGCCTATGTGTTTGAAAAGGAAGGTTTTTAATAAATGTGTTTTGCCAGTTCTTACTTATGGATTTGAGACTTGGACACTTAATAAAAAAGCAATACAGAGACTTCAAACAACTCAAAGAAGTAAGAATAGATGTATGTTGGGAGTAACAAGAAGAGATCAAAAATGCAATGTATGGGTAAGAGAACAAACAGGTGTTGACTGACCTCATTCAAAAAGTTAAAAGATTGAAGTGGAATTGGACTGGACATATTGTTCGAAGAGATGGTAATAGATAAGCAATTGAAATTTTAAACTAGATTCCAAGGGATTGTTAAACACCCAGAAAGAGACCACATGTGAGATGGATGGTTGAAATAAGAATGTGTGCAGAGTGATGTGGAGAAGAGAAGCTAAAGATCAGAAAACATGGATTGAACTTGGAGAAACTTCATCCTGCAGTGGATTGATAATGGTTGATGATGACAATGATATATATATATATATATATATGTCATATTATTATTACTATTTGGGATATTCCACGTAGTGAAAAAGCTAAATGCTGACGTTTCAGTACAATATCAAATATCTTTCTCAGAGCATCCTTTTTCTCAAATCATAAGAATGCGTGTGAAATTTAAAATTGTTTTTATCATTTTCTTTCTCCTCATATTTAAATTCTGTTGGTTGAGAGGTTTTAAAATGTTTTTTCTCTTCCAATAGCTTCTTCCAAATGTTGTTAATCTTCTTTAATTCACACCTTTCATTTATGCTCTTGGCCCTTTTAAAAAACTATATAGCTTCTCTTAGCAATCTCTGATCATAATGTTCAATTTTTGCTAAAATATTTGTTTTTTCAAAATTGATATCATGATTAGTTAATTTTACATTAGAATAAATAGCTGATGAATTAAATTTTTCTCTGACTGTCAGAATGTGTTCTTCCTTTTTAATATTTATTCTATGATTAGTCTGTCCAATATAGGTATGTGTACAGACCCTACACGAACTTTCATATACACCATGACACTCCAAAGCAATTTTATCTTCAGGAAATGGAAATATTTCACCAATTTTTTTATAAGTAGTGTAAACTGTGTGAGTCTTATTCTTTAAAATGTTACCAATTTTATCAGTTACTCCTTTTATTAATGGCCAAATTTTCTTAATTTCTGATGTATGAAAATCTTTTTTTTATATGTATAAGCCCTATTAATAATGTTGTAATTAAAACTATTATCAAGAAGCATTTTATTAGTAGCAGAAAGGTCCCAATGAAAATGGCTATCATCATAAAATCTTTGTTCTATTCAATAATGATTTTGCTACTGAAAATAGTTGTGCAGGATGGTGATGAGAAGAAAATTGCAGATATCTTCCAGTGTGTGTTGCTTTTTTCTTCTCATCACCATCCTGCACAACTATTTTTATTGGCAAAGACATTATTGGATAGAACAAAGAGACTTTCTGATGATAGCCATTTTCACCAGGACCTTTCTACTACTAATAAAATGCTTCTTGATAATGGTTTTAATTACAACATTATTAATAGATCTTATACATATAAAAATAAAAAAGGTTTTGATACATCAGAAATTAAGACAATTTTGCCATATATAAAAGGAGTAACTGATAAAATTAGTAACATTTTAAAGAATAATAACTTTCACACAGTTTACACTACCTATATAAAAATTAGTGAAATATTTCCACTTCCTAAAGATAAAATTACTTTGGAGTATTATGGTGCATATGAAATTCCATGTAGGGTCAGTTCACATACATATATTGGACAGACTAGTCATAGAATAAATATTAGAAAGGAAGAACACATTCTAGATGTCAGAGAAAAATCAAATTCATCAGGTATTTATACTCATATAAAATTAACTAATCATGAAATCAATTTTGAAAAAAAAATATTTTAGCAAAAATTGAACAATATGACCAGAGATTGCTAATAGAAGCTGTAGAGATTTTTAAAGTGTCCAAGAGGATAAATAAAACGTGTGAATTAAACAAGATTAATAACATTTAAAAGAAGCTATTGTAAAAGAAAATAAATTTTAAAACTTCTCAAACAATAGAATTTAAATATGAGGAGAAAGAAAATTATAAAAACTATTTTAAATCTCACACACATTCTTATGATTTGAGAAAGAGGATGCTCTGAGAAAAGTACTTGATATTGTACTGAAACATCAGCATTTAGCTTTTTTACTACAAGGAATATCCTGCAAATAGTAATAATAATATAACATCTTTTATCCAGAAAAATATCAGAATTAATATATATTATAATAGTAACTTACAGTTATTATTATTGGTCTAACGTGTTTTATCTCTTGTGAAATTATTTATAAATATAAATTTTTATTTGATTATTTTATTATGTAACATATATGTACTATTTATATATACATTCAGTTTTAAATAATACATACCTTAAGCTTTTGAGTAAAATGCCAGATTTGAAGTTAAGAATAAATACTTATATATTTTTTTTATTTTATTATTAAATCTTAATGTCAGTGGAACAATTGATAGTTGAGTTAAGCATGAACTTGTATATAACACACGAGCAGATTCGTTGGTTCTCTTGATATAAAAAAATGAAAGAAAAAGAAAATCTTTTCTCTTTAAAAATAGCATTTTTCTTTTATCAATACTACTATTTAACGATTGGAATTTAAATATTAACTTTTCCAAATTAAAATAATTTGTGGATTAAAAGTCTGCAAGGAAAATATATTTAATTTTCTACTCAATCTTAAAGGAATAGCAATATAAAAGAAAAGAACGTCTGTTTAAGTTTTTTGGAAACTACGTTGTTTTAATACTTCCGTGATTCTTCGGATATATATATAAATTTAAGATAAACACATTGTTTTATATATATATATATATATATATATAGGATAAAACAATGTGTTTTGAGTAAAACAGCTTTATATCATAAAGGTTTCGAAACCAACCTTGCATGCTATTTTAAAATATTTTGAAATATTGAATATATAGAATGTCTAGTGATAATAGAGAAATGAAGATTAAGAGCATCTACATTCGAAGAATATTTATTTTATTTCACATTAATCCGGTCATTGGATGTTATTAACAGTTTATCGTTTAAGGATAAATGGAATCATCATTGTACCAATGGATTGGTGATATGCTTCGTAAGAGATCTTCATTGGGATGATGAACTATAGACTTCAATATCTATGCTCAACTCTCTTATAAATAAGTTTCCTTTATTATTTATTTATATATATTATAATAATGCTTATATTATTTTAATATGTTTATTATCATTATTATTATCTTTATTTCAAATTTGGCATCGCATCATATATATCTTAAAAGGAAAATTATATTTATTATTAAATATAATTAATTGAAAGCTTAACATAATTCATCAAATTAGATGAGGGATATAAAAAATAGTTATTATTTGACAGATATCTTAAACAGGATTATATTGTGTTTACTACGTAATATTGTAAACGTTTAGTGTATTTTTATTTATTAAAAATACATATAATATATAAGTTATACAATGGTAAATAATACTTATATATATGGGTAATTGTGAAGCATATAAATAAGAACGATAAATAAATTAATAAGTTACATAAATTATTAATTTTTGAACCCAGATATTGTTTTTATATATCTGTTAATTTAAGCTATTTTCTTTAATTTTTGAAAGTTTATTATAGTATTGAGTTTTATCATAGGGTATTAAATAAAAAAATATCATTTATTAATATTCTTTTAAAATGATAAAATTCATCCGTATTTATTTATTAATATTTTATTATCTATTCTATTATATTTTTTATTGTTTATTAAATATTGATTTGTTAACGTGATCTCTTTGTCTAATCATTATTGAATTATATTATATATATGCTAGTATTATAAATATCATATGAATAATAGTTATAATTAATGCTTATATAAAGGCATATGAAATAACTTGTTTTGAAATTATTCCTGAAAAGAGCTAATTGCAAATTCTCCGTGAATTTGAATATCGTGGCATAATGATGACTGAAAGAGGGATGAAAGATGGATGACCTGGTCTAAATTGTATTTAAACTTATTTAAAGATTATTGAGCTAGCATAATAAAGATATATATAATCATGGATTTAGTATTTCATTGATTCATTTCTAGCATTCTACTTGAAGACCCAAAGTCCGATTGTAGTGAAATGCGTATCCTCTTTCTAAGAAATTTAATCATCTCTTTATATTTAACAAGACCAACTTAGATTTTAAATATAATCCATTCTGTTATATTTGGAGAACCTAACTGTGAAGCATTAAGTTAATGATTTCTAAACATTAAATATAATTGATTATATTACAATTAATACATCAACTGGGATGATTAAATGCCGTTCCATTATATTTGGTGCCTCAACTAAGGCTATCAAATAGGCTGTCCCGTTATAATATATATATATAATCTTGGACTGGATTTAAACCCAGAATCATTATATTCCCCAAAAATGTTGGCTTACTTTATTTTATTTTTTCCAATTGTTTTTTTAAATAATTATTTACATTACAAATAAATAGTGATTAATAATACAGTGTAATATAAGACAATAATCAGTGAATTTTTAATTTTTAATTTTCTTAACCAATGCCTATATCAAGTTGAGAATCGAAATAAAATTAATAATATATTATTACAAAGATTAAATAGATTGATATACATATTTATATTTTTTTTTATTTATTGCAAACATTTAACAAATAACACAAGAACATAATTAAACAAATAGTCAATTATTATATAAAAAGTTTTATTGTTTAAAAACAGTTAGATATTATTTAAGGATCAATTTGTTTTATGTCTGGAAGAGTTAAAGTTTCATTGAACCTTTTACAAGAATATCCATCTAAGGTCAAGGGTTAATGAGAAGAGAGAGAGAAAGGTCAATTTTAGACATGAGAAGGGGGGGTGCTGATAAAAGCCAAACCATTTTGGATTTCCTACCAAAACTAAATTTAAAAAAGGTCAATTTTGAAAAAATTGACAATCAGATGGACTAAGTAATGGAAGCCATGTGTTTTCTGGTAACAAATATATGTGACTTATGAGGCAGATTACCTTGTATAAAATGCTGACAATAAGACTGTTAGAGGGAATAATAAACTAAATTTTTGGGAAGAAATAAACTGGATTGCTTTGGAGAACTCAGATTTTTTTTTTAAAAAAAGCTTTCTACAGCCCAATGGCAAAATAATTATATATATATGGTGAAGACCCCATTGGCAATCCAGAAATTTGCATATCTGAATAGTTTGAACCCATATATTTAAAACATATTTTAGCTGATTGCTAAAAATGAAAAAAAAGCTCATTTTCTCACCTGTGCTTTTAAATCTAAATGGAGATAAGAAGTAAAATGCTAAAATTTGTGAAACCATGCTATTTCATTCATACCATTTGCTGAGTTTAAACCAAGCAGAATGTTAAAATGTATGAAAGCCACGAATATACATGGTCTATTAAAATAATTATACTTAGAAGCAATGGAGAAACCATTCCAGTGCCAAATGGTCCCTATAGAAGCAAGTGATTTCATCATCATCATCACAGAAAAGAATTGCAAGCACAAACCAAAATAGGACTGTTCCAGTGAACTGATGTAATTGGTAAAGTGATTGGTAAATATACATGCATTACATATTCATGTGTGGTTGCTGTCAAATTTTAAACATTCAGCAAAATGACTTTAAAATCATTGGATTTTTTTGAAACCATCTGTGCCTCAAAGTAAAAGAGCTGCTAATATTAATTTTAAGTATATTTTTATCAGTGACTATTAACAAATCTTTCAATAATATAAATCTATTTATCTCTCTCTTTAATAAATCTTTGAAATCTTAACATGAAAATTGATTATAGAAGATTTTTAGTAAGAATAGCTATTGCATTATTGATAAGTTATGTATCTTAAATAATTATATGTAACCATTTATGTGTGTATTTTATTTTTATAAAAAGTGTTTTATTGTATATTGATTCAAAATTATGAAATATGTTGTTTATATTGTATGTAAAAAAAGAAAAGAGGTTTAATATTTTTATTTATAATGGTAGTTAAAACTTATACACACATGTAGTAATATAATTATGCTTACTTACATATATATTTGTTGAGTCTGAATGAGAATAATCAGTAATAATTTAGCATTAGGGGATATATATTTTTTAAGTAATTAATGACCTAGATCGGTGGACAGTCAGATAGGTAACTTGAAGCTATTTTTTTAAAATGCTCTAATCTCTATAATCTGACTAATATTCTCTAATTAGTTCTTTTTTAATATTATGTTTAAATTTATGAAAATGAAAATATATATGTTATATGCAATAGGTGAGTATGTGTGTGCACAGAGTATTTATTTTTTTAATGAAATGTTTTTTTTTAAAGATGTAACAATTTTATTTATTCACTATAGAAATTGATGCATACACATCGCACTATAATATGAACAGTGAGTATGTGTCATTAAGGAAAAGGGTAAAGATCTTTGTTGTTATTATTAATATTATAATTTTAATATAAACAATTTATCATTATTAATTTTATAAATGTTTTATCTGTATTATTACTGAACAATTGGTAATAAATGTTAATTTTGTTTTTATTAAAAAAGGCTATATTTTTCTTAAGAGTTATTTATTGTCTTGTTAATTATGACCATCATCATCACTGATAAATATCAATTGTTAAGTCATAATTTAAATATGATAATATTTTAGCTAAACAATTACAGGTTTATAAAAATAGGATTTGTTGTTGTGAGTTAATTGTAAAGCTGTGACTGCAATCATCATCATCATTATTATATTATTAATAATAAATATATTAAATAAATGGATTTAGTGGCCATATAAATAATGGTTGTCACTGTAGTTATTATTTGTGAGCCATCATTAGAAATAATGACTACCATCGCACTTAAACTGATCTTGTAACACCTGTGAAAATATTAAGTATAGATTTATGATATTAAAATCTTATAAATTTATTTGCATAAGCAAAGTATAAAGATGTCATTTTCCCTTCATACAAGTGCATGTGTTATAAATATTTTACCAATTAGGTTTGAAGCAGGTTTGAACCAGGTACACATATAAATAGATATATTATATAACTTTATCTAGGTTTAGTCAGCCTAGTAGAGCCCAGATAAAACATATCCACAAAGTAAGTAAAACTGAAAAAAAATAAATAAGTGTTTGATTTTTTTCCAGCTGAATGATATTTAATATTTAATTTATTGATATTTTAATTAATTACAGATAGTGCCAGTGTGCGACTATGAGTTGAATTTAAAACAGTGTTTTATACATGCAGAAAGAGGAAAAGAGATTTTTCTTCATTGAAAGATTATATTAAAGATAAAGATAATTTCACTATATTTGATGCTATATTGATTTCATTGTCATTCTTTATTCAGTTATAATCACTAATATATATTTTTATTAATTACAATATATATCAATTTATGTTCATATTTTGGTTAAATTATGATTTTAAAATTTATTTTAATTTGCAGATGATGATTATTATTATTATTATTATTATTATTATTATTATTATTATTATTATTATTATTATTATTATTATTATTATTATTATTATTATTATCATCATCCCCATAAATTATGATTTTAAAATTTATTTTAATTTGCAGATTATTATTATTATTATTATTATTATTATTATTATTATTATTATTATTATTATTATTATTATTATTATTATTATTATTATTATTATTATTATTATTATTATTATTATTATTATTATTATTATTATTATTATTATTATTATTATTATTATTATTATTATTATTATTATTATTATTATTATTATTATTATTATTATTATTATTATTACTACTACTACTACTACTACTACTACTACTACTACTACTACTACTACTACTACTATTATTATTATTATTATTATTATTATTATTATTATTATTGTTGTTGTTGTTGTTATTGTAATTTTTGTTTTTGTTGTTGTTATTATTGTTATTATATTTCAACAAAAATTCACTTTATTGCACAATAAATAGGTTACATAGGTTCTTTACAGCTATATAGATCATACATTGGTTCATGTGTATATTAACAGTACAATGAATGGAGTTAAAGTTACAAAGGAATATTTTTACATGCCTGAATAATAATTTTTATTTTATTTTATTATCATCAATGTTTTCAATTATGTGCTTTTTGTGTTCATATATAGATACTTGTTCCCTTATCAACCTATCCCCATCCGCTTGCTTAAAGTACATCTTGAAGGTTGTCCATTGTTTTAGAGAGAACATTATAAGTCCATTTGTGTGTACCACTATTTTATTCTCTGTTATTCACCAATAGCATCTCAGATGTATCTTTATAATCAAGGTCAATTTCTTCATGGAAAGATCAGTTGATTGACAAAGTGGGTTAATTTGATCATTATCTATTTCTTCAGTTTTTACATTCTTCGAGGCCAGCCTGGATTTCTCTTTTGCTCTACTTCTGATATATTTTGGTATATCTCTGGTTAATTTGTCCATGATTTGTATGCTGGTCTTGTTTATTTTTCTTGATGTTTGTGGTATATTAAAGTCATTGTTATTTATTTTCCTATTATTGACTAACTGTGTTACATATATTGTTGTTACCCTTTTGGATTCTTTTTGTTTATCTATCATTTGTATTTTTATCATTATTTTGTTTCAGATCTTGCTTTTTTGTAATATCATTTGCCTTCCCTTTTATTCTGCTTTGTTCTGAAGGCTTAGTGTGCACCAGGTTTTGTGTTTTTTCATCAATTTGTGAGTTTGTGCTTCTTATTTTGTTTTGGGTGTTTGGCTGCTCTGATTCCTGGATTCTTATTTGTGATTTTTTTTCTTTTTGTTTTTTATTGTTTTTATTTCCAGCTTTTCTGTCCTATTAATATCTGTATATCTGATATTTTTTTGTATTTAGTTTATTTTTATTCGTATTTTCCAACTTATTCGTTGTCTGCTTAGCATTATTTTGTTGTTTATATAATAGATTTGCCTCATCTTTTGAGATATGTCCCACATGTGTTTCCTGCTCTGGTTTCTCTTGAGGCATATCAGATGAGGTTAGGTGGCTTTTAGTATTTTTGTTGTTCATGCAGTTTACTGTTAGATGCCCTCTAATTCTGCAACTACAGCATTGTAGTCTCAGATCTTTTATTTGAAAAATCAGGATAGTTTTCTGATCTATTATCTGGTTAGGGATGTTTTCAGTGTTGATCTTGTCATTTAACTTAATTTTAAAGTAAAAGTTGTTAGTGCAAACTGGAATAGGTGTGTCTGTGCAGTAGATCAGTTTAATATATATTAGCTTGAAAAATGGCTGTATTAGCTTTGTAACATCTTGCATATTATAACCAAATATGTATTTCTCAATGTCCATGTGGAGTAGTTCTGTAAGTTATTATCTATTATAATGAGAGCTTTATTTAGGAATGATTTCATTTTTCTGAAACTCTGCACATTGCTTTTCATTAAAAAAATCAATCATGGTATATTTAGAATTTGGGTGGTGTCCGATAGCTAGTATGGTATGCCACATTTGTTTCTCAGCTATTTCTTTATATAGGAGGTCTCTTTGGGAATTTTTCTAAGGATAGATTCCCATCAGTAACTGACAAAACTAAGATTTATTTGAGAAGAATTTCTTGAATGTTTTGAATATATTTTTGGCACAGTATCAATAAATTTTTGGTTCATTTCTTTTAGATTTTTGTCAGTCAACGTTTGGAATTCTGGTTCATTATTTTTTATCATTGCCTATGCCTATAATCCTCAATGTCATTTTTGGTTCTTCTAAATATTGTAGTTTTTGTTGTTACAATATCTTTTTTATTAAATGATCGATAATTTGTTTTTATAACATTTGCATACATTTTACTATTGTTTGTGCTGTTCGGATTTATACTAATAAATGTTTCATTATCTAATATAAGATTTTTTCTCCTGACACCAAGTTTGCTTTTGATATTAATTTTTTCCCATATAATAAGCATAAGGTTTTTTTTACCTTTTTCTGAGAAAAGTCCTTTTTGCATTACTTTTTGCTTTCTTATTTCTTGATGAGTTTGTGTTCCATTCAAATTTTGCATTTTTTATTACTTTTTCCCAATTTTTTGGTAGCATTGATAAAAGATCTACTTCTCCAGTTGAATAACAGGACAACATTTATTATTATTATTATTATTATTATTATTATTATTATTATTATTATTATTATTATTATTATTATTATTATTATTATTATTATTATTATTATTATTATTATTATTATTATTATTATTATTATTATTATTATTATTATTATTATTATTATTATTATTATTATTATTATTATTATTATTATTATTATTATTATTATTATTATTATTATTATTATTATTATTATTATTATTATTATTATTATTATTATTATTATTATTATTATTATTATTATTATTATTGTTGTTGTTATTATTATTGTTGTTATTATTATTATTATTGTTGTTGTTGTTGTTGTTGCTGTTGTTGTTGTTGTTGTTATTATTGTTGTTGTTATTATTATTATTATTATTATTATAACAATTTTTATTTCACCTTTACTTTGTAATTAATAATACTACTGCTGCGTTGCAGTGAAACTTTTATATAAGGATTTGTAGGTTTTTTTATATTATAATTTCATCAGACTAAGCGCTTTCAGAGCCCTTGTTGTCCCATAATCATAGTCTCTATATTGTTGTTGTTGTCAGAGAAACAATTTGTAAGGTAGAGACTTAAATGGATCATCATTAGGAAAACATATTTAAAGTCCTGATTTAAATTAGCTTCTTGATCTGTATATAAATAAACAATTTTATTGTACAACATATAATATTAATAGCATAGATTATACTATTAAAATGAATGGATAAGTACAAGAAAAGTGTTGGCTCTGAATGATTTATGTCTTTTGAGAAGTCTGCTTAAGTTTTATAATAAATCATCTCATCATGTAATGCATTTAGAATGCCACATAAAATGTATTTATTTATGGAATGATCATTGTGGTTGCATATAATATTTAAATAATACAACATGAAATCTATTATAGATGAAATTTTCAATGACATGATAATGTTTATAAAGGGATATCAAAGAATAAACTAAAGCTATTATTAATGTCAAAATGAAAAATGTTTAATATTTTAAAATTTTACTACAGAATATTTTATTTAAAATGAATACTTTATTCAAGTGGATATATTTTTTATTTTAAATGCTATAATTGAGATATAATTGTCATTCATGCACCATGTTAATTTAATATATCTTCAATCTCATGGAAAGCACCAAAGATATAAATAAGATCTTTAAAGATTCATGAATCCTAATTGCATCATATTTTTGCAAATATTGTACTTGTATCGATATGTTTAATAAATATGCAACTAATGTAGTTTTAGTTAAGGGACGATACATGAAAATTTTTGAACAAAAGTAAACAAATTGTATGTTTGTCATTATTGATTTATTTTCTTTAGAACACATGTATCTAGATGTTTGTACTAACTAAGTATATGAACTAACAAAAAACCTTAGATTATCATACAAAACAAAATTTAAATATATTGCCTAATATTAATTATGTTTGTGTTTATTTGACACATTATATGTCTGACTGTTTACATTATATATGTAAAGAGCAATAGATAAGTATAGCAATTCTAAAATTATCTTCATGATTATATTTATTTTAATATACATTGATTATATCATAGTTTCAGTATTTAAATTAATAATTTCATATATATATATATGATTGTAAAAAAGAGGAAACAAAATCAATATATATATATTCAATAGATGGAGCTTTACCAAGACCTCCAAACAAGTGTATTTTTGTTTACATAAACGTCAGAGTCAGAATTCACTGTCTCTTTCATTGGCTCCACCCTCAGATCTGAGGGTGGAGCCAATGAAAGAGACAGTGAATTCTGACTCTGACGTTTATGTAAACAAAAATACGCTTGTTGATCTGAGGGTGGAGCCAATGAAAGAGACAGTGAATTCTGACTCTGATGTTTATGTAAACAAAAATACACTTGTTTGAAGGTCTTGGTAAAGCTCCATCTATTGATCATAAATACAAAAGATATCAAGTTTATGTATATAAAACTTGTTTTTGTTTTTCATATATATTAAAACGAGTCAATGTTAAAACTATACCAATATCAATAACAGACAAGAATCTCTACATGGTGTCAAGGCAACCTACATTTGAAAATAACAATGAAATCTACCTTTATTTATGGGATATAGATAATTAAGATTGCAACTTGATCACAGAAATTCAAATTATGGATGCATATATATATATATAGTTTTTATAAGTATTATTTATAGGTACTTTTGTAAAATTAATATTTTCTTCTAGTGACAATATAATACAATTCTGCTGTGCTTTCTTATTTGGATGATTCTATTTCTATTTCCATTTAACTTTTTTCTAAAAAAAAATCATATAAAATTTGTATTTTCTGCAAACTCCACAAATTCATGTCCTTTCTCATTTCTATCACTAAAACCATACCTTCAGCACATTTATCTGACAATTGTTTTTCAATTTGAGCGACTTGTGTCTTCCATGTGTATTTTAAAATGTTTGGTCTGATCAAAAGCTTTTCATACATCCACATAATAATCCTTTACTTCTTCATCACCAAGAGAACTTTTAGACCATAAGTTGTATAACTAATCTTGCCATGTACTAACAATCTTCACAATTTTGTTCTTTAATTTTTTCTATATAATGGATTATACTCCACTTATTTTTCCAATTTTTGTGGTTTTGCCTTACAGTATATTCCCACTTCTTCAATCAATTGTCTTCTCATTTTTCTACCTCAACTAACTCCAAAAATGTCTCATTTAATATGATACTTTACTTCTTTCAATTCTTGCAATCTTTTATCACTTGACAGTGACTTTCAATTGCACATATATAAATAATAGTCATCATCTACTAGTAACCTGAGTTATACAATCTGGGAATCATGGCCATTTCCACATTTGGCCACCAACTACTGCCTTGGCTGGAAACTTTTAGACCCTCTTTAGAATAATCAACCTGATTTATTTTTTGAATGCCATGAACTAAAATTATCTATTAAAATTTCATTCATGAAAACATTTATTCCACCTCAAAAAATCAACTGATATTTCAATTTAGAGCTATCAGGTGTTTTTTGGATTTTAAATTCAGAGGTAAAAAGCCAATAAACTCATTAAACTTGCTAATGCTTGTTTGTAAGTGACCCATCCATGTTTATATACTCTATAAATAATAATAGCTGATATAAAAAATATGGAGTGGGGCTCAGGCATCTGGCCTGCTAGGTTTTTTTAAGGCCTGAAAAGGAATTGAAAAATCTTTGTTTGGTTAACAGAAAATGTTAAACACACCCGTTCTTTAAAAAGTAAATGTTATTACAGTAAATAATTTATATTTGCCTTTCAGTATTTTATATTATTGTAACAAGAAAAGAACATGAAATACTTTATTTGCTTTCTGGGTATGAAGAAAAGGATTGTCATCAATATTTATCAGATATTTGGAGTGTGAATCAATTTAATTATTTATTGTTGTTAATTCATTAAATGAATTAATTTTCATATAACAAATTAAAAAAAATACATTTATTTTTTTTAAAATTTTACTTTGTAATAATCATTTAATGATCTATACCTAATAAACGTAATTCATCTATCTATCTATCTATCTATCTATCTATCTATCTATCTATCTATCTATCTATCTATCTATATATATATATATATAGTGTACCAGGTGCACCTTTGCCTTGTTCTAACATTTGGCATACATATCAGTACTGTATACTTACTTTACGTATTTATTGGACACTACCAAAATTATAAATATTGCTTTCAAAATTAACACTGTTTATCTCACTATTTATTTTGCTTACTATTATTATATTATTACTATTCAAATACTCTGTTCAACACACACCTAGACTCTGCCATATTCCATTTGCCATTAAACTTTTCCCCACTATGCTCCAGCTATACTATTTTTATGTACATTTATTTTGTATTTCCAAAAAATAAAATCTAATTATGAAACTTTCACTCTAACACTATTATTGAAAACTGTTTTCCAAGATCAAACTTTTTTATTTAATAAATATGATTTAATATTTCCTTGCTGAAGTTCTTTGCCCATTCTTATGCATATGTGCTATTTGTATACTTTTACTTTTTCTTCTTTTCCAACAATTTATTTATTTCTAACATACAACAAACTTTTCTTTTTTTTCTAATTTTGAGAGCTTTTTTTAAATTAATTACATTTAGGAGCCATGTTTTTTCTATGCTTGTTGTGTTGGATAAGACCGTGTACATGTCTGGTGTCAAAATTCCTCCCTATACTCGATACATATTTACCTTGTTCTAACTTTTGGCATACATATCAAGCATGAAGTGACTATACAACCTCATGGTGAGATCTCAATAATAATTTTAATAGAAATATATGTTATTTTATATTAATACATTATTAATTAGGTAATATATTGATGGTGGTTGATTTATTCTATTACCAAGCCAATGGATGTCAAAAGGGTAAATCAATGTACACCTTTAAAAGTCTGTGGATTATTCACATCTTTATGAACCACTCCCAGAAAATAAAATACCCAAATGAAAGGATATACAACCACTAACCCATTACATAACATATGCCAACTTTCTAAGGCCTGATAAGAGTTGTATCCTATTATGCTATACTCAGTCCTCTTTTATCTCAGGTTATATAAAAAGATGTTTTATAGCCGCTCTCAGAAATATATTTACTTTATTATATTTTTAGGAAATGAAAGAGAAAATAAACATAACACTCAACAATAAAATATTATTAAAACATTTATCAATTAATATTTTTTTAAATCCCATTAACCCACTACCAGTTGCACTTAAATAAAATAAAAAGATATTATTTAATCCATTTCCCTTAATTCATTAAATGTTTGGATGAAGTTGTCGAGAGTTCTATACCCACATTATATATTCTGTAATATAAAAAGTAATATGAGATCATTAAATATTCGGTCATACATGTATGTTCATTTCTGGCATTCATTCCACAGTTTAATAGTGTTTTAAAAATTGTGTATTGAAAACTAAATGTGGAAGAACGACTAACATAAAAAATATTGTGCTTAGTAGATAAATGACTTAACATACATGCATTACCAAAATATAAATTAGATCTCTGGCACAATTAGATTTTAAATATATTATGGATATATAATATAAATATGTAAGTAGTATTTAAGAAAAGAATATTAAAAGATTAAGAACAAATCTTATCCTCCGGTATCTTGAGACTTCATCTGGACTTGGGGTCCCTGAACATGCTATACACATTTGTTTACCAGGGTGGCAAGGACTTCTTTCTTTTCACTATGTTGGTCTGGTGATCTTCATCAAACATATCTGCTGGATCTGGGTGGCTACATTTCAATAGCTTGGACATAGCTGAATGGGTACACTGAAGTGGGATTCTATCCCATAATTATCTTAATGGGTTGAAATAGAAATGGTCTTTATCATGAGTTTATTAATACTGTGGCAATCAGATGAATCCCGATGTTTACTTTATTAAAATTAATTCCAGTAGAGACTAAGCTCTGTGCTATTTCTATGCAAGTTCATATCTTCTTCTAAATTGTGGCCTTTGGATGTGAAGTAATTGCAGCATATAACTAGAAGTGGCAAATGTTCATGTATTGTGCTAGATTACGGCTTAGCCTAAATCTCCTCCGTTCTAATCACGGCTATCCTGGACCATTCAATTGACTAGGCCAAGGTATCCCATAGCAATTGTAGTCTGCATAAAGTAGCTGCTGCCAGAAATTTGGAGGTCATGAAATGTTGGTATTGAATAAAATATAAGGGTTGTCAGCCTTCAACTGATCATACAATCTATTCTGAAAGCTTAGATAACCAGTGAGTCTCTCTCTGAATGTACCTCAGAAAAGATTCAGGAAGACTACATCTGAGAGGGCTTGGAATAATATGTCTGCAAGAAGAACTCTAATGTATATAACATCTCTCTACACATGGTGAAAAGTATATGTAGCACCTTCATTACATAGTGAATTTGGTTAAGCCACCTTTGAATTAAATTGCTCGCAGCTTTTATCTTTAGTGGCTAATTGATTTAAAAAATAATTCGTTACATTTCGTCGTAAAGAATGTTATCTTTAGTTAATTTTATATATTATTTTTAATTTGATTTTATCTCTGGGTGACTCAGACCCCTATGCTCATAAACATCAGTTTCAAGTTTAAATTTAAATAAAAATTAATATACTATGGATTAAATTAAACATAGCTATACAACAAATAAGCAAGATTTTTATATATCTGCATTGGCATACTCATTCTTTGAACTCACTTTTTAGTAAAAATAAAATTACAAAGCAGGATAAATAAGTAATACCCCAGTGTATTTTTATATTTGGTAAATCAGCCTAGCTGCCTGACTTTCTGAGTGCATTAGTAGAAAATCTCATGATTTAAAAAAATAAAATACAGATGTATTTGGACATTTAAAATTACTTTTTAGTTGTTTTATATATTTTTATTTCTTCTATAATATGTTTCCAGTATTTAGAGGAAAAATAACATTAAAAAAAATAAAAATGACATAAAATTATAAATATAGGATGATTTACATTTATTAAAATAACAAAATAAAATGAAACAAGATCGATGTATGCAATATACTAGGGTCGTATGAATCAATTTAGAATTTAGGGAGTTACTATTCTTGAGTGTGTGTAGGTTAGAAATTTATACACAGACTCTATCCATTGTGATGCCTGTTTATATCATAGCCATGTAAATTAATGAATTTGTAAATATATCTATAACTGAGTTGTAGGTTCTTCTACAGCCATCTTAATGATGCAGTCACTCATAGAGTGCCACACATTGTTATTATTAGATATGTAATCTGTTGATTTTAGTCTATTCTATTTTAAAAAATATAAAAATAGAGAGAAAGAAGGCAAATATTTATCTTGTATAAGAATGTTATATATATATTACTAATGAATATAAAATAGATATTTTATAAATTGTATAGCTATTTTAAAGATATCTATTTTAAGTTTAAAAAAAATGTAGAATTGAATGTTCGAGAGTTATTATTTAATTTATGCAGACTTGAAAAACAATTAAGTTAGATGAAGTTATTATTATAGTTATGAACATCAATCTTCAGTTATTTAATTGTTTATTAATGATTGATAAATCAATTAAGTTCTTTAGTTGATAAATTTTAAGAATATATCTCTAATTTAAATTAGTATTTTTATTAAACTAGTTAAATTTATGTAAAGAAATCTAAGATTACTTAATTAAAAAATAAGTTTGTTTAAATATTTACAACTTCTGTTAGCCATGTGTGTGTTTATCAATGTGTTTGCATGTGTATATTTTATTTCGCAGGTTTTAATTATTAAGATATTTAAAGGAAGAAAGAGGCACTATTTGTTAAAAATAATAAGATGTTATTTTATTGTTTTGTTTGTTTAATTTTATCAGTTATTAAAAGTTAAGTAAGATTGAGCTTTTCTTTAACATTGGTCATTATATGATCGTGAATCAATTTCAAAGTTATATGATTTGCATTAATTTTAATTCCATGTTGTAATTAAATATTTTTAGGAGAGAGGTCATTAAAGTTCTTGAGTGTGAATTAATTTTTGATACCTGTATACAAATCCAGATATATATGATAGGAATTGTCATTAATATATAGATTCTTCTTGAGGACTCACTTGCTTACCTGATCAGCTCTCTCACTCTGACTGATTCTGCTGGTCATCATCATTTGATGGACTACTGCAATCTTAACATTTACCGTAATAACTTTCTTTATTTATTTTACTTTTTATCTAAGTGTAAAAAGTTATAAAATCTTATAGTTTATCAATTGTTACTTGCATTTGCTGAGAAAGTTACTAGTGTATCTTTGTTTTTATTGATAACTTCAGTTTTGAACTCTCTCACTACTGTATTACACTCTGAGAAAACAGTCAGATTCACTTAATGTTTTTAATTTCAACTATTTATAATTTAAACTAGTTATAAATAAGTAATAATAACAAGTCAGACCTGTCACATGACTTATACTATGACACTTACAAATATGTAAAATTAAAGAGCCTGATAATAACTCTAAACAAACTTTTTACTAATTATGATAAATGCTGCCACAAGAAAGACATTCAAATCATTTTATCATGGATTGTACCCATCCCCAGACGTGGTTCAACCTATGGGTACTCTTCAGTGAGAGTTGGGACATTAGATTTAAAAACAGCTCAAGCGAAGCATTTAGCTAAAAGTTAATTGTTAGAAGATCTGAAACTTTTAGACATCTACATGTCTTTAAAGTCAACTCTCCAACTACAAGAAAAAATCTTCTAGACTACAGACTTTAATTTCAGATACTCCATATATTAATAATAAGCTTAACCATGTTATAAGAAAAACAAGTGATAGTTATTTATATTAATTTTTAAGAGCCATATGGGACATTATACTTTATTATATCACATTGTCATATTTTAGCTTATTTGGAGGAAAAAATTAAAACTCAAGTTTTTAATTAAAAATAAAAAAAAAACTGTGAAAATTAGAATTAATGACAATTTAAGCTAGTTTAATTATTTGTGATAATTGACTAATCGAAAAAAATGTCTTACTGCCTCAGATTTCCATGAATACATAACATACTGTTATTAGTGATTAAATTAGGTATAAATGATGAACAACATGTTATCTCTACGGGACAAGATAATCTAGATCACTTAAGAAATAGTTTGCAGAGATAACATCAATAGACCTCTCTATAACTATGTCTTGCGTTAAATTGTTGAACTATTAATCCTAAATATAATAATTTTTGTAAAAGAAAATAGAGAAATTATTGAAATAATATTTCTGCCAGTTATTTGGAAAAAATAACAGTTGTTCTTAATAACTGTGCATTCTTTTAAAGCCTTATGTACATTTCAAAGTGGCTGCAAAAAGATTACCATGTAGATTCCCCAGATAACTTATTGTTGTGCGCTCTTTTAATTCAAACTTCAAACAAGCTAAGCCTTAGTTTCTTTTGTTTTATCGCTTTTGTTTTCATTAAAAATGGATCCAGTTTTTTGTTCAGGTAAATTAAGACTTTGTCAATGTTTGTTATTTGTCATTTAGATGTGAAAGTTATGTTTGCTCTACTTACACTGTAAAGAAAATTCATTTACCTGGTATGAATGTTTTGTTCTATGTTCCTTCAGTGCGCCTAGAAGGTCTTCCTTTAACAGATTGGCACTTTATGGAAGGAGTTCTGTTAAAGAACTAGAGGTGTTTATTAAAAAAAATATTAACAGTTTTATATGTTTTATATAGTAAATTTATATATACTAAAATTATTTATCTTATTATGTTATATTTGAAATTCTTTAAGAGGTGTGTAACTGAGTGTTTATGATATTTTTACCATGCAGGTAAAGTAATTCATTATAAATACAGTTTAAGTTTTGTACTTTATGTTTATTCTTCTAGAGATATTTATCTCTTATATGTGTTAATATATATTTATGAAAGTTTAAAGGTATTTTTATTGGGCAAACAACATATATATATATATATATATATATATATATAGAAGCTATCAAGTTCATTATTTATCAAATTTATTGATGACATAATGGTCTACTTTAAAATTTAGTATCAAGAGACGAAACTAAAACTTTATTTTTCATTTACATGGACATTCAGTAGGCAATATTTACATTTCTTTTTCATGTCCATTTTATTTATATAAGTATTTATATTATTTCTGGCATGTGTGTACATTTCTTATTTAGTGCAAGATTTTATTAAGACTATTTAAATATTTTACCAGTCATTTGGATATGCTGACTAAACTCATTGGTTTTCAGACATAGCTTAACATATATGTAATTTAACATGAATATGAAGCTATTTCAATTATAGAGTGATAATTTAATTATTTTGTCATTATTAACCATGGATTGTTTTGAGATCTAGACTTTATTGTATATCATTTTTGTTGTGCTTTGTGGAATGGAGTATACCCATTGTTCATATTGTATATTCTATAGAGAAAATAGTGTTTGATATTTTGGAATTATATTTGATATATTGCTAGGAATAGCTAAATCCTTGGGAGGATCATTATATGTTATGTTTTTCATTTTATTGTATTTTACTGAGATTGCATCCACACATAAGTCTTTGCCTGAGATATAGGTTTTGGATGTCTAACATGCTTTGTTCATGTTGTTTTGCTCTGAAGCACCTATGTCTACCTATCCCTCATGATGTTGTTAAATGCTTTTAATTGTGCTTTTGAGAATGTCATGACAATAATATGTTAGTTATTGAGCCTCTTAGCTCCTCCCAAGGTGCACTTAGTAGGTATGTAATTTGCTTCTAGTTCAAATAAGTCAAGGTTTGTGTTGTTACCTATTGCACCATACCAGTAGTCACAAGGAAAACAATATTTGTATTAGTAAGTTTAATTGCATATTTTTTATTGCATAGCTTATAATAGGAAATGCATAGACACAATGTTATTTTATTTTAGCCACCATCTGAGATCTAATCACTCAGCGAGATGGGTTTATTAAGTCATTTTATAGTTGCCCAAATAAGATTCATTTATTATCATGTTGACATAAATTGAATAATTTATATCAGTGTAATAGTACTTGTAGAATCTGATTAAGCTACTGATACTTTACTAATCTACTTCAAGTTAATATTAGACAATCATTAATTTATTCATTCTAGTGATACTGATAATGATTATCATTATCATAATAGTGAATGGTTTAACCCCAGATAAATAGCAATTTAGATGAAAGCTGTCTTAATTTGTGATACTTCTTATAATATTAAAGGTATTGTACATAACATTGCCTAACAGGGATACTTTATAAAAGAATGTTGTAGCTCATCGTTTTCCTATTATTTGTTTTTTTCACTGTGAATATTTGTTTAAGGCAATAATGGTTTTAATTTAAAACAGATTTATAGATGATTTATTTTAAATATTCTCATCTATTTAATTTAGCTTTATATTTGTTTTATAAAACTCATTATAATATATAAAAGAGGAATATTGTAATTTTAATTTTAAGTAATGATTTGTTAATTAAGTGAATTCTAGATATATTATTCAAGAACATCCTACTAAATAGTAACAGCACCTACATTTGGTATATAACTTTTAAATGTTATTTAAATAAAAAACTTATTTTATAGGTAAGTTTTAGTGGAGAAGGTGATATAAATTAAATGTTAATATAAATAGGCTGAACATTTTTAAGGATCCTGCCTCATAATCATGATAGCCATAATAAAATGTATAATGGAAATATATGCAAAGGCTATTTAAATGTTGCCATTTTTACATAGCCCATTATTGCATGATCTTGATGCATGTATCTTTTCTATTGATAGCATGGATGTTTCCATTAATGTAGAATGCTTCGTTTTATTTTTTCTTATGATCATTTGATTCTGAGCATAAGATTATGTGGTTAATGAGTGTGAAGTTGTGTCTGGATTGCTTGGTATACTCAAAAACTGCGATGTTGTATTATTTGTTTTCTGAGCTATGTTATGAAGTATACAGGTGTTAAGCAAGTCTAGTGTAGATTGTAGTTTTTAGTTTCATTCATAATATACGGTGTATCTATCTATGGCCTGAAGAGCAATGCAATGTAATAGGGGATTGAACAGATTGATCAATGTGATTTTTAGAGTTGGTAATCAATCTATTATTTAGAATTAGGAGGGAGTTTTAAATGCTATTTTAAATTTATCGGTTAATGCTTTAGATTAGGTTGTTAGATTTTTAGGGGTGTGGGGGGGGATTGTTATTCTAGGTGAATCAGTGTCTAGGTACATTAATGTTTATTCTATTGTGGAATCTTGTAATTTTATTTTTAATAACTTTAAATTTAAAACGTTAAGCTAACAGATTACTTTTAATGTATTATGTTATATTTATTTGTTACCAATAAATGTACTTATTAGTGTTTAAATCTAGTTTTTGTGTATTTTCTATGTGTAAAATTTTCTTGGGTTCTAAATTCTTAATGTAACACTACAAAACATGGATAATCACATAAACAGTTCTAATACTCAAGTCCAAAACGTTACTGTTTATGCAGAAAACAGAATCCCATAAATGTGTCAAGTTCTTGAAGCTTTAGGATTGCATTTCAAAAGAAATAAATAAGTTGTTTAATTTTTACATGAATTATGTGATCATCATCTTAAATGCCACATTATCTATTATTTTGTTAATAAAAGTGTAATAATTAAAATTAATTGTTTTATTGTGTTGAGGAAGTAGTAGAAAAGATATAAAAGTATCCTTTCATTCTGATTCTTTCAAATGTCATCCTATCTGAAGGACTGATGACTATTCTAAATTTTATATAATTATTTGGGGTAGCATTACTTTCAAATTCGATTCACTTATTATATAATTGTAGTTATTAATGTAGCATATTAGGATACATACCTTATAGAGAAAAAGTGTGCTTATCCCTATGGTTTTGGCAACCTAATACAACTAATATAATTCTGGACTGTAACAATAGAACCCTGAGATCATTGATTATTACTTTATTAATTATCATCTATTTATCTAATTATAATAGCTTTGAGTGGTGGTAGAAGAAATTCATTATAGTTTATGTTGTACCAATTAAAAAGGTATCTTCCATTTTTCTCTACAGAATAAAATAAGTTGGGTCGTATTAATAGAATAATTATGTGCTATGTATAATATTAAATAAAACATAAGAACTTATCGAAGATTTGCTATTTGGCTTAATTGCAAAAATGTTATAGCTCATGGAATGTATTATTTGCTCACAGAGGAAATATCGTTTTATTTTTAAATCTTGCTTTGGACAGATTGAATTTTTCTCTATTCACGTATAAGAAGTTATTTATGTTCTAATAATATATTTAGTACTTCCTTAACATTTCTTCCTTTATTGGAATACGTATCTCTGTAATCAAGGTATGGAAGACAACAAGCCCTTTCAGGTTAAAGCAGCTGTTTTAACAGACTCAACATTATAAAGTCATCGATCCGTTTATAATATATATATTATATATTCCATATCATTGCTAATTCCTAGTTAGAGATAAATATATATTCCCATAAATGCCAGTTATAAATATCACATATGTAATTTCAAATAATAGATTAACATTATAAATAAAAATATTATAATCTTAATTATTCCGTAAGCGCTTTCAAATTACTTATTAATCCTTTTCAAGTATAAAAGTAATATGTTAACATTACTTGGAATATATATATATATATAGCATTAAAACAGTCATAATGTTTGCTCTATACATTAGTCTACTCTAACTCATATATATATATATATTAAATGAACTACGTATATAATAAAATATTTTTATTTGCATTAAATAAATTACACATAAATGAAAAAAATATTAAAACGAAACATAGTTTGTTACCATATACAAAATAATAGTGTATGTTATATGATTATACCGTTGCTTATTCTCAATATATTATGAACCAAATACTTGGAGTTCATTATTATTAGAAAGGATGTGGTGATTAAACTGAACTAATGCAATACTATTTACAAAGTGGTGTGTGATTGTGGATACAGTAATTTTCGTCAATGCCAAACGTGTGTTGGTTAAGAGAATTAATGAATATAAACTTTTATTGCTAATAAGAATGTGATCCTATATATATCATTGATATAATTATTATATGG
>JAQFVV010006414.1:843564-891064 GCA_028023455.1 Epiperipatus broadwayi
GCATGGGAATGTCTGGGAAATATGGATTTTCTCTTTACTCATGGTACATTGATTTAAAAATAGGACCAGCAAGGATTAAGTTATTCATTGCTCTTTAAAAGTAGATGGTCTCCTTCTTGCCTTCAAATTCAGCCTTATTTACATATTTGTTAATTTTGTTATGAAATTCTTTTAGTTATAGAACCTGAGGCAGTTTACATACCTTGACCATCTGCAATTTGCAGACCAGATGCACACTTTTGTTCGTATAAGTCAGAAAACAATACAATCCTGCCAAAAATTCATCGAAGGATTGTTTTAAAATCTAATCTTAGATTTTAAAACTAACTTAAAATGAACAAATTTTTCACTAATGTGTATTACATTATATTTCTAAATTATATTTCTAAATTTGCTAATGGGTTTTATGCTAATCAATTTAGTTGTGTTCAAGAACATTCTGCACCATTACTGAAAATAAGTAATATTTTATACATAATTTTAAATATATGGTATATTATATAATATACTAATGTAATTATAATTTTATAAAAAATCCCCCATCACCTGTTATAAATACATAGCATTTACACACAAATACAACTTGAAATTATATAAAATATTAATTTTCCAAGCCCCTATCATTTCACCATCAATGTTCTTTATTTAAGTTATGAGTAAATATCTTTGACATGGTTAGTTTTAAAACTAAAAAAAAAATGGGTTGTATAAGTGCATATATTAGTGTGGGGATGGAGTTTGAATTTGTTTTGGTGGTAGGAGATTGGAGAGGGCTGTGTGGCACAATCTGACTCTCAGATTAACCACTTCATTTTCTCCATCTTAAAGTAAGGAGAAAAGTTTTTTTAAAAAAAAATATTCTACTTCATGTTTTGGTGACAAAAAAATAATCTAGAAATGAGGACACACATCTGTAAAAAAAAATACTTATTTGACTATTATTAACTATTCTAAACTTTTTTATTTTTCCTCTTGCTGCTGATATTTTGTAGGTATTTGATTTTTTTTTTTTTTTAATATATATATATATATATATATACACACACACCCTAAATGTAAAGAAATTTCTTTTAAACTATCATTATATTATCATCATTATAAGCATTGTTCAAACTTTTTAGCTATTTTACTTGTCCATCTTTTATCAATTTTTATACGGTCTGTCCAGGTTCATTATGGTCTCTTCCTTGATCTGTAGGTATGTCAGGTCTCCTAATTTTTTCAAATGGCTTGGGGTGAGATTCCTGTAGTCTACTGACATAAGGAAACAAGTCATGTCCTCCACATCAGTAATTTGTTTCCCTATCATGATTTTCTCTAGCCATGGGGGCATATTGTACTTAATAATTTTAATAATTTGAGCATCACAGTATGAGGATGCTGCTAGTGGCTGCATCTGGGCCACTTGCCACAGGAAGAATTGTGTATATGTTTCCTTGTCACTTTCTTTATATTTTTCTACAATCAGGCTATGAAAAATTCCTTCCTGTCTCTCCTCATTCCAGTAATACTTTAATATTGCTGCTTCATATTCCTTGAAGATACAGGGTTTTCTTTTTAGGAAATGCCACCAATCCTTGGGAGACTTCTTTAAATAGTGGTTCACAATGGCCATTTATTCATCATGGTTGGACAGGTGAAAGAATAAGAGTTCTTTTAAACTTTTAAGATGTTTCTCTGTGTTCTCTCCCTGTTCCCCATGAAAAATTTGCACTTGCACAAATTGTGTGATACTTGATGATCCCTTCTGATTACTTGGCTGGCTTAGGCTTTCCTTGATTTCAGTATCTGTTAATTTGTCTGCTATCTTTATTATTTGTAAATCTTCCTTCTGTAAACTTTCATTTTCTTTTGGCTGCATTCCTGGTGTAGGTTCTGGTACTTCATAAGTTTTATCAACCTGTACTGTGGTTCCTTTTCTGCCTTTGCTTGTGGATTCCCATTTGGTCTGTATGTTTTTATTTCCTCTCAATATCTCATTATTACTTCATCCATTACCAATTTAATTTCCTGTTTCATTTTTTCAAGTGCATGCTGGGTCATGGTGTGCTTTACCATTTCCATCTTATGACCTATCTCTGCTGACCTTGTTTTCAAACCTAGATTATACAGTAGCTTCATTGGCTCTTTAATAGTTACTTCCAGACTAGGTGTTTCCAGATATTTTTATTTCCCACAGTGCATCTTGTTTGTCACTTTGTTTTTGGTCTGTTCTATTTTCATATTTGTTTTTCATTTAAAGATCAGCCTTTCAAGCTAATTGTGCATGCGTCTTCTGTGAGTGTTAAACAATAAATGAATATGTTACTCTACAATACAAGATATAGTATTTATGCAGGAATAAAAGGAATCCTATTATTCCTACGACTCAAATTCTTTTATATGAGCAAATCTGAAGTACTGTTGAGTAAAGCATGAGAGTAGAATTCTCACTTTAAATTACTATCTACAATGTTGGAATGAATGACGTCAGTGAAATTGTCTAGAATTTACTAAACATCACTCTAAGTAAAACTTAATTATAAGTAAATAAGCATTTATTTTTATATGACGCTATGCATACAATTATATTACATTCGCAGAATACACAGGCATAATTAGCTTGAAAGGCTGATCTTTGAATGTAATATAAATGTATGCATAGCATCATATAAAAATAAATGCTTATTTACTTATAAATAAGTTTCACTTAGAGTGACGTTTAGTAAATTCTAGACAATTTCACCGACATCATTCATTGCAACATCGTAGATAGTAATTTAAAGTGAGAATTCTACTCTCACGCTTTACTCAACAGTACTTCAGATTTGCTCATATAAAAGAATTTGAGTCGTAGGAATAAGAGGATTCCTTTTATTCCTGCATAAATACTATATCTTGTATTGTAGAGTGAAGTATTCATTTATTATTTAACACTCGCAGAAGACGCATGCACAATTAGCTTGAAAGGCTGATCTTTGAATGTAATATAATTGTATGCATAGTGTCATAAAAATAAATGCTTATTTACTTATACTTGTTTTTCATTATTTGACAATCCATTCTATTATTTTATATTTTATTTTGAAAAGTAAAAATATATAATTATTAATTCTACAACTTTTTTTTTCTTATCTATAGAGAAACACACCTTCCCCACATTCTCCCAGTCATGGCCTACTTCTCATCATACTCATCTGTTCCCATAACCCAATCTATACTTGTTCATTTTATTCTATTGTGCTACCATACCTGACTTTTATTTTTTTCTTTTTCAACTATTCTGATTCAACATTTTATATATCAAAATATTTTTCTATTACTCTTATCTAACTTTTCTTTTTCCTTTTCTTCCCAGCCTTTTGTTTTGGTTGTTCTTCCACACTTGAAACATACTTAACAGTTTGCTTATTATATATTATTTTACATAACCACACATAGTACATAAATTCTTGGAAGAAATCTCTCAATATAATTCATTTCTTAAATTTGAATCATTGTTTCTGCCATTTCTTTTTATTCAATTTACCACCTGTTGGCAAAATTTTTATTTATGTATGGGCACCATGCCAATGGGGTAAGACTGTTATTAAACTGTATTTTTATATCATTAACATTATATTTGACTAGATGATCTGCTTTTACATTATTACATACTTTTACATATACATCATTTTATTTATGAAGGCTGTACCTGCAAGTGTCAGGTTTAGAATACAATAAAAAAAATGTCATTATTATTTGAAGCACAAATTTCTATATTGCATTTAGGGTGTGGAAGCTGCCACAACTTTTCTTTCACAAACCTGAGAAAATCATACATGCATATTTAAAACATTATTCATAAAAAAAATTTATACATATATGCTTGACATTATTCATGGAAAACAAAATTATACATACATAGACTGATAATTTGGTTCAGGGTGTGTACAATATTCAAAGGCCACATGAATTGGGTGTCCAAATACAGGAAAAAAACTACATATATATTAGGTATTGTTCAGGAAAATATTATATATACTAAACACTATATCATCTCTCAGGTATAAAGATTTATAATATCGAAGTCCTATGTTGATGCACCAAACCTGGGGAAAAAAAAGAAAACCTGTAACTGGTTGGTTGTATCTGTTCATATAATAAGATCTACAATCTAGGAAAAGGAAATCAATTCCAATCATGAGTGAGATACCCAGGACAGGAACACTCATGAACTCTGCCCTATTTGCCCATTCTTTAGATCTATCAACTTGTGTCCAACAATCCCAATGATACCTGATCTATTTTTATTCTTCTCGGCCGGCATCACAAAGTGGCGAAACAAAGAGACTCTATTTAAACATGGACACTATAATGAATCTCTTAGCATAATAATAATTACAAGTTTTAGCATATCTAAAAGATCAAGATGTTTCATGTTATTCACATATAAGATTAGTGGGATTTCATCTAGTCATAGTAAGCATAATTTGTTTAATCAAGATATAACATATATTAAAGAAAACAATGATTCTGATGGCTTAGTTATATATGATGGCTTACTAATATATATATATATATATATTAGTAACAATCAGTCATATGTCACATGACCTATATAGCTTGTATTACCAATATGTAATATATAAAGAGCCTGCTAATAGCTTTAAACAAGCTTATTTATTTTGTTTTTTATGATAAATGCTACAAGATAAAGGTTTCAGGTAGTTTCTCTTGTAGCATTTATCATAAAAAAAATAAAAATAATAAGCTTGTTTAGAGCTATTAGCACGCTCTTATATATATATATATATATATATATATATATATATATATATATATATATATATATATATATATATATATATATATATATATATATATTGTAACCTCTACAATCTCCATCTATATCATTTCATACACATATAAATGCCCAGGCGCCAATTCTATAGAAGATAGAATAAAATTTATAATTTAAGTTGTGTCTCTAATTATGGATGACTCTTATTATAGTATTAATCTACAGCTTATCTCAGTTGGATGTCATAGGGTCTTGTGATCATCTAGAATGCAAATAGATGAGAGAAGCATTTTTAAATAATAATTATATGTTTATTTAGTTATACTATAGGCACTTACTTAAGTTATCAAAAGAAAGCAATTCATGGATTAAATCAAGAATCATGATATGTTCAATTCTCCCACCATCCAAGTACATGCCATACCAATCATGCCACTCATCTAATACGTTTGGGGATCACTGTAACAATAATCAAGCTACAGACATTTGATTTAGATTGCACAGCTATACCAGTGTTTATTTAAATGATGAAATAATCTCAGGGTTCTATTATATAAATAATAAGTCAATCCTATTATAAGATGGTTATTAAGTAATGAAGACTGTTGTGAAACTGACAATTATTGCAATGAAATAAAAAATAGACAATGATAGACATAGGGTGCATTTTTATCTCAGATCACCATCTATTTTAAACAAGGTAAAATCCATATCTTGGCAGTATACAATGTTTGGATCAATTAACTCAGTATTATTTAAATAAATGGCATATACTATTAAACTGATAAGTAATATGGTTTTAGACAAGGTAAAATCTATATCTTGACATTATACAACGTTGAACATATGTGTGTGTGGAAATAGTCAATCCAACGTACATGGCAAAATAATTCAGAGGGAATCTTATTTCAACTAACATTTATTACAAGACATTATTTTACAACACATTGATGATGATTTAACATTAATTTCACATTAACTACAAGCTTGACTAAATAACATTTAAATTACATAAACCCTATACACTTAATATTTGGAGGCTAATATTCACATATCAATGTTTATATCATCTATTCTCATTCTGTGCTCTCAATGAACTACAAAAACAGTAACAAATAATCAACTAATGCCATTGAAATTATTTCCGTATGCCTATAAATTTAGACTTACTATATGAAATTAAGTAATAATTTCATTAAAACTAGCTTTAAATAAAGTAAAATTTTGTAATTCAATATTACATTCATACCAGGAGGATGAATTTCCAGTAATAATAATAAATAAAATAATGCTAATTTTGGTGATATGATTTGACAAGCTACTTAGAACTTACAATTCCAACTATGGTCTCCCTCCATACCTCTAAGTTTATCATATCTCCTGAATGTTTGCGCATTTATAAATTTACAATCACAACACATTTATTGATTATATTTCTATCGGGTTACATGCGGAATGAATAAACTTCACAATACGGATGGCGCAATGAGCCAATCTTTAAATTATTAATCCAACTTCAAGTATATTACAGAAATCACTAAAACATTTATTTGAAATAACTAACATATACTACATAATGATAAATACGTGGAATGAAGAGGGAGAGCAAAATAATATCAAATAAATATTTACATACATGCGGTGGGAGTTAACAAGACTCCAAACCTCAACTTAATTCATCAACATAGTAACTACCAACTTCTCTAACACAAATGGTGCGGAACCCAGCCGACTTATCATGAGTAAATGGAGCATCTATCACTTCACTTTAAGGAATATAATTATCGCGTCATATACTATCAAATAAGGAAATATACTACCACTCACGGCTCAATAGATAAATAAGTAAAATGAGTGTTACTCAATCCGAATAGCATGATCATCCTTTCAATCACCTCTCCACTCAAAAGGTATCCACGGCATTTCATTTCATATAGGACAAATCCATAAACAGATAAACTCTTAAATTTTCACAATCTTTAGCCCATAGCACCAGCCGCAACCAATAGGAAACAAATAAGCATAAATATAACTCTTATAGAATAGCTTCTGATAGCGAACACACATGCGAATATATGATCATGTATGAATTCTTTTCAAAATCACATCAGATAATAAAATGTTATATTAGCATTAATTAAATTATAAATGAATCTAATACCTATGAAAAATTTATGAACAACGAATTTCAAATTAGCGTAAATACTATCAATTAAGCCTAACTACTCGGCAATACTGGCATAAATATTTTCATGTATCTATTTATTATTATCAACTAATGAACAATGATAAGCATGCAATTTGCACTAATAATATGAACACAGGAATATATAATATTTTACATAATACTACAAATGAAAATATTACCATTTTGGTATAGCTTACACCAAAATCTCGAGACGTTTTATAGAAGATAGGCATATAAATACATAATAATAATAATAAACCAAGCTAATATCAAATTAAACATAAAAGAAAATAAATAAATAAATACATCTATATATCTATCATATGCAATGGAAGAAATGCATATCAAACCTTCTGTCATTAAAATAAAAGTTCCCTTTTTATTTTTATTTTTTTAGTTCATACTTGAAACTTTAAAAGTAGAAACGTACATGTAGCTCACTATGATAATGGTGAATAAACAAACATTAAAACATACAAACGTTTCTCCTGCAGAATAAACATAAAATTTGGCAAAATAGCAATAACCTCCCATGTTCTTAGGGCTTCCTAATGAAAATTACAAGCAGCTTTTGCACATATTTGAATCAATTTATTTTTCATAAACTCTCCACAGCACAGCAATATCATCCAAATAAACGTTTATGATCCACGCTACTTTCAACTCTATTCTGTCTAAAATTTCCAACATTTAATAAATTTAATGATGATTAAGATCAGAGTTATTTGGTCATCCATGCTACTACATATCACTCATATATAGGTGTGATTGGTAAGGTAATTTAGTATACATAATTATTCTAATAATGTAAAGTATTAGAATGTATAATTTCTCCTTTTCAGCTTTATTTTACACAATAAAAATAGAAAACTTATTAAATGAGAGTCAATAAGATATTCCACTACACAGTTCAGCATAACTTTTCCAATTATTATCATTATTGTTAATTCACTTAATTCCAGTATTACACTATTTATTATAAATAAGTTATAGCAAAATTGTATTAGCAATTTTTTATATAATATCCATGCATTATGAATAAAAGCAAATTCAAATCGTTAGTCAATAAAAGTTGGAACTGGTGTACCTTTAAACGTTAGCCTGCCATATTGGGTAATTCTATTCTGTATCCTTCACAATTACACGTTGGCATTTATGCTTGAGTAGTATGAGAAAAGTTTCCTTAGCAAAAAGGGAATAGTAAAGAATTTAGTGAAAATATTAGGTTCACTTGTTTTATTATATTTCTCTTTTTTTCTTGGAAAAATATTTCACCTTCTCTAAAACTTTTCTGTAGTCTTCGTCTACTTGGCCATGCGTCCTTTTTTTTATAATGAGGCAAACAATATACAAGAATTTATTGCTTGTAAAAAAAATGTTAGGAATAGAGTATTGAAAAAAAATATTAAATTACAAATACTAACTAATAATAAATAAAATAAATAACCATTAAGCATCACATGATCACATTTCCTATACTAGCACATTAATTGTTGATAAACAGAGCAAAACTCTCCATACAGTATTGCCACCTGTGCTAAACAGAGTAATCAATGGTTGCCAGAAGGCTTGTGCATAAAATCCCTATCTAGTGCCTACTCATCCAATATCCCCAGACTAGTTTCTGGCTTGTGGCCTTCGTCAGTGAGGAGCTTTGGATCTGAGAGCACTGCATCTAGATCTTAGGATCTAATGCAACCCTCTAGCAACCACCTTTTATCTCTACTTAACTACTAAACTATGAGAATGAAATTGAAAACACAAAAAATATTTTCAATCTAAGCTCAATAGCTTAAATAGTCATATGGGTCTGAACTCAGTTCAGCACCCATATATTTTGGTGTCTTTGGCTTTTTTACAACCATAGCCACCACTATCCTATTAGGCAGGATTGGTGTTAAACCATTAAGCATCACATGATCACATTTCCTATACTAGCACATTAATTGTTGATAAACAGAGCAAAACTCTCCATACAGTATTGCCACCTGTGCTAAACAGAGTAATCAATGGTTGCCAGAAGGCTTGTGCATAAAATCCCTATCTAGTGCCTACTCATCCAATATCCCAGACTAGTTTCTGGCTTGTGGCCTTCGTCAGTGAGGAGCTTTGGATCTGAGAGCACTGCATCTAGATCTTAGGATCTAATGCAACCCTCTAGCAACCACCTTTTATCTCTACTTAACTACTAAACTATGAGAATGAAATTGAAAACACAAAAAATATTTTCAATCTAAGCTCAATAGCTTAAATAGTCATATGGGTCTGAACTCAGTTCAGCACCCATACATTTTGGTGTCTTTGGCTCTTTTACAACCATAGCCACCACTATCCTATTAGGCAGGATTGGTGTTAAACCATTAAGCATCACATGATCACATTTCCTATACTAGCACATTAATTGTTGGCAATACTGTATGGAGAGTTTTGCTCTGTTTATCAACAATTAATGTGCTAGTATAGGAAATGTGATCATGTGATGCTTAATGGTTTAACACCAATCCTGCCTAATAGGATAGTGGTGGCTATGGTTGTAAAAGAGCCAAAGATACCAAAATGTATGGGTGCTGAACTGAGTTCAGACCCATATGACTATTTAAGCTATTGAGCTTAGATTGAAAATATTTTTTGTGTTTTCAATTTCATTCTCATAGTTTAGTAGTTAAGTAGAGATAAAAGGTGGTTGCTAGAGGGTTGCATTAGATCCTAAGATCTAGATGCAGTGCTCTCAGATCCAAAGCTCCTCACTGACGAAGGCCACAAGCCAGAAACTAGTCTGGGGATATTGGATGAGTAGGCACTAGATAAGGATTTTATGCACAAGCCTTCTGGCAACCATTGATTACTCTGTTTAGCACAGGTGGCAATACTGTATGGAGAGTTTTGCTCTGTTTAAAATAAATAACCTTTACATCTTTAAATGAAAGATTTTATGCAATAGTTAATAAAAAAAATCATATTAACTGATAGTGTGTATGTCTGTCTTTCCATTAATCCAGAGGTCTATTAATGACAACTATTAACAATATCTAAATTTATATACCGTATAATAACTATTAACAATATCTATGAAAAAATAAATAATGTTATTGCAAGATGGATATCCTGAGTGATAATTAGAAATATAAATGAGTTGTGAAGTGTGAAATGATGTGAATGGACATGCACCCACATATACAAGTTAGATTCTTGGAATGGCAATAAACAATAGATTAGAAAATTAATGAATAAGTACTCGTCATGACCTTACAGACAAACAATACTTATTCCCACTAGTCTAGCTTTCATACCAACAACTCCTAATACAATCCATTCCCCTCTCCCACTATTAGACAAACATTAAAAAAAAATTAATGATTGATACACTCCAACTAACATCCTAAGTATTTTTCAACCGAATTATACATTAAGGTATATCAGAATTCATTTTTTCCTATTAGGTACCCCTGATCACTATTGGCACAATAATGAACTTCCCACATTCCTTCATGATTCCAAGGTCACAATATATATATATAATGTTTTCACGGTTGTATGATGCAGATAAATTATAACTTTTTGGGCTGTACCGTGTATTATTTTCCATTAAACATCTCATTTCTCATCTCGCACACAGTCACGTTATTTTTTAAGTTCTAAGGTTTTCTTTCAAAAGTTAATCTTAATAATGGCGGATGCTAGTCCGTCAAAATATCGGTGTTTAATGGAAAATAATACACAGTACAGCCCAAAAAGATAGATATATAATTTATTAATGTAAACAAAACAAAGCATTAGTAATTTGACTACAATAATTCTCCATTGATTATCATTAGCCTCTTTACATTTATTTATAACAGAAACTTTCTTTTGTACAATTTTAGAAATCATGTATGTATTCACTGGTTTATTATTTCAGTACAGGCTGATTTATATGCCAATAACTGATTGATTACATTATATAAATACGATTTGACTAGCGCTATAATATAAGTATCTTTATAAGTCTTTAATCCACCCCTAGAGAGAAAAGGAGGTCTTGACCAAATTTGCTTAACAAGTATTATCTAGTTTATGACAATTTTATATAATTGTTAGCAACATTAATGAATGAAATAATTAATCGCAGCTTATGCTGAGAAAGAAACATGTGTGGGATAGTTCATTTGGAATATATATAATTGTGTCACAGAATGGCACACACATGAGAAGAATAATTAATTATAAAAAAAACTGTGTGATAGAATCAGAACATTATGGCTGATGGATATTCATAGGTTTTTATTTGGAATGAGAGATAAGAGAGTGGTATAAGCATGATGGCATATTTATCTGTGATTCAGTCTCAGATCCTAAAAGGTGCTTCATATTTTGTCTTGAAGAAATAGTGACCAATCTCTTTCTGCATCTTTAGCAGAATTGGCTCACTGAATGAAGAGTAATCCAGTGGGAGTTATATTGGGATGACTGTCTGAAAGATCCCATGCAGAGCTTTCTCATATGGTGAAGATAGTCCCAAGGAGGATTTATAGCCTTGTTCTTAGACCTGGATATGATTAAATGGGGTTTGGCTTTCCAATATGCCCAGTGGGATGAAGCACAATATACATAAAAGGGAATGAAGAAGCCTGGATGCATGCAACGCTTGGAATAACATATATAAAACTTTTAATATCATAATTATTTAATTAATACCTATGTATTGGGAATATCTGACATAATGGTATGATTGAGTTACTAAACAGTGTTGGATAACTTAAAATAAAATGATAGAAATATTAATCTACCTTGTCTTGAGAGTCCTCTTCCCCTATTACATTAACTTATACCTAAACTTCCTACAAACCGAAACAAAAGATGAATATTCAACTCTAAGTGCTTTTATAACATTTTACAAATAATCATATATAAGAGTTAGGTGATGGTAATTAAACTTTACTTCAGATAATAAAATATTTAATTTCAAATAAATATATTTTTTGATTTTAGATCTAGTGCTATTATTTTTAATTTAGGAAAACATTTCTTAGAATTATTTCATTAAGAGGCAGATTTCTGCTCTGCTATTTGATTATAACATTAAAACACAATTAACTTGTTTTCTCCCAACCTGGAAAGCATCCGCAATCATGAAAATAACAAAATATGTTTTGAACTAAGAATTAATTAACTTCCTTAAGAAAAGATGGGGGGGGGTAAAAGAGAGAGAGAGCAAACTTGAGTCTAGGAGGTTATTGGCATATTAGTTTCAAAGTATAAAATATAGTAATAAAGTTATTATAATATATTGCTGCCACATGAAAGTGAAATAAGAAAATATTATATCATTGAGGCTTAATGACAGGAGAGACATTAATAAAGAGTTTATATAGAGAGTTGAATACATATGAGAATCAGGTAAGAAAATTACAAGTTATTTTTAATTAATATTTGATTTCTGATCTCAAGATCAGCTAGGATTACATTATTTTACATTCTAGAAGTAATTATACGAGACAATTAGATTAAGGTTTAACTTAAAGAAGATTTTATGGACATTAGGCAGCAGCATGAATTCTTTACCTTAATCATTAGTAGTGGTCCTTGGTGATTGCAGTGTCCATCAGGTTTTGTACACTAGATCTAGTTTATCATTGTTGTTGGTCAGGTAGGTAGTAGTTCCACTATTTAACTTTTAAATACATTATTATAGTTCATTGTTAGACAGGGCAGAGTGATACCTTTGTGGAAGATGGCATGGGAACAGCCAGGAAAGGTGGATTTTTCCTCTACTCATGGTACATTGATTTGAAAATATGACCCATGGAGTAGGTTAGGCATTGCTCTTTAAAAGTAGATGTTCTCCTTCTTGCCTTTGAATTTAGACCTATTTATACGTTTGTTAAATTTGTTATGGAATGCCTTTAGGTATAGAACCTGAGGCAGTTTACATACCTTGACCATCTGCAATTTGCAGACCGGATGCAGCTGTACTTTTGTTCTTATAAGTCAGAAAACAATACAACCCTGCCGAAAATTGAAAATTCCTGGAAGGATTGTTTTAAAATCTAATCTTAGATTTTAAAAAACTTAAAATGGACAAATTTTTCTCTAATGAGTATTACATTTTATTTCTAAAATTATAATATTTCTAAATTTGCTAATGGGTTTTATGCTAATCAATTTAATTGCGTTCTAGAACATTCAGCATGATTGCATCAGCTTTTCTGACTGCTATTACTGAAAATAAGTAATATTTTATAATAATTTTAAATATAGATATATTGTATGATATCTAATATAATTATAATTTTATAAGTAATCCCCCATCACCTGTTATAAATACATATCCTTTATGCACATATACGACTATGAAATTATATAAAGTATTTATAAAAAAATAAGGGGGGGGATTGTTCATTTACCTATTTATTTAAGATATGAGTAAATATCTTTGTCATGGTTATTTTTAAAACTAAAGTAAAAAAAAAAGGGTTATATAAGTGCGTATATTAGCGTAGGGATGGAGTTTGAATTTGGTTAGGTGGTAGGACATTGGAGAGATCTGTGAAGTGCAATCTGTGTTTCAGATTGACCACTTCATTACAGAAGGTAAGGATTACAACTTAATGAAAAGTGCTACTGATTAATTAAGGTGTATATTTTATTATTTTTACCGTTAAAATTATTTAGAACTTACGTGCAGCATATTTATAATGGGCATTTATAGTTTTTACTTATATATATAATTTTGTTACGTTATTTAAATGTATATATGGATTATTGTTGGGACTTAAATATTTCTGTGTCATAGTTGTGATGTAAATTGATTACAATATAACAAGTATTTAATGAAAAAAGAAATATATACATATGTATATATCAAAATTTGCTCATTTTAAATGTTTAAAAAATATTATATTTCTATAACTTAGCATTAACAATAAATAATTCGTAATTCATTAAGGTATAAAACTAAATTTTATTAAAAGAAGAAAATAAACTAGGTAAAAATATATGAATTGTTAATTTAAAAATAACTGGATGAAGAAGTTTGGTCTTCGTTTGACTGCATAAATAATGAATTGTATAAAATCGTTTAAAGAAAAGTGATTATATATTGTGAAAATTCTAATACTTAATATCGTGGATCCATATTGTTTTTATACTTGATTAAAAGTTCAACATATGATATGGATAAATGGAATGAGAATGTTTTCTAAAGTGTTGTGGAGGGGAGAGTCTAGAAATAGGACAAAGTAGTTTCATCCTTCACTGTATCCATAATAGTTGGCAATAATGAAGATGATGCTCCCAGATAGTTATAACAATTAATCACAGAGTAGTATATCCAAATTTAGTAATAAATACCCAAAACAATGTTCTAATTGTACTATAGCTTATCATATACATTTATTCTAGATAACAGGATCACGCATTTGTAGTTCATTATTTTTAAGGTTACACATAATAATCAAGGGAAAGAGTTATTGATATGTAAATAATGTGATCTTCAACAACAAACTAATCTATTGAGATTTCAACTCATAAACTTTTAATTTTTTTTCTGACTGCATTATACTTTGGCTGTATTACAAGAGTTTTTTTTTGCTTATAGTTTTCAAAATTTAATTATTAAATTACTGAATGTTGACTGGCAGTTTTTACATTTTTTCTCCTCGTTTGTTAGCAGAAATTTTGAGAAAAATAATAATATATACATATGTTTTTTATTAATTATTTTGAAATATAAACATAATAATTATCTTCTTTGTTTTCTTTTTTTAAAATTAGATTGTCAATTTATAAATGAGACTATAATTTGTAAATAAAATATAATAATTAGATTTTTTAAAATTAATATTTAATAAATACTTTAAAATGTTTATTATTATTTACAATTAGTAGAAGTTTAAATATATATATATATTTACTTAATCCACTGTCATTTAAAAGTAAAATGTTATAAAAATAATTTTAAAAAATATGCACGTATCTGTCACATTATCAGAATGTTTGATACAAAACATATTTAACCCTCTTTATCTTTTCATAGATAAATGACATTTAAACTGATGTCCCAATATATTTTAATCTTTTTTAATTCACATTTGTCATGTTTATTGATTTGCTTATTCGTCTCCACCCTATAGATTAGATATAAATAATAAACATCATTAAACAATTTTTTCCTAATCTATATTCATTTAAAATTATTTATAGCAATAAAAAATATTTTAAATAATCCTATTAAAATGTTTGCCTCTTTACACACTCATTCACATATGTTTTGTATGACGTTTAAATATTGGGATAACGTTAATACTAGGCAGAGAAAAACTTATACTTTGACATTTGAATAAACATTTAAACATAATAAATAAAATATATTTCCTCAGATAATCAAGTCTAAGCGAGTGAAGAAAATGCTACAGTTTATATATTAGGAAATTGTTGCCTTTTAAAGCCTGTCATAAAAAATGAGATGTCTAAAAGCCACCATGTAAAACTGAGCCCATTATAAGCCTCCATTCTTTAAAAAAGGCACTGATATTTGAACTATAAGGTACTGCACTAATTTTTATTCAGTTATACCATTATTAAACAGGTGTTTAACATAAAAATTTGAATACACATGATATCATTAATTAATATAACTATTTAAATGTATTGGTATTGTTATGGCACAATTGTAGTATGTTGTACATATATACTTTTAAAGTTTGAAAGGAAAATTAGAAATGTACCAAACAAAATTTATATAATTATTTCGAAATTTAACAGAAATAACCCAGATATTGCCTATTGAGTACCTTGTTTGAAATACTATACTATTTGTAATTTAATTTTTTTTTAAAAAAGTCTCTATTTAATGTGAAAAATTTTGAATTTTTCTGATTTTGATTAATATGTAAAATATTTTTAATCAAGAAAACCTTTTTTTAAAAAAATAAAACTAAGATGTTTATTATTATTTATAATATACATTAGGTGTAAATGTTAATTATTATGTTTTTGTTAATCAATATGAAAAATAATTTATTTTTAATTGTCTTGCTTTTAAATTTTTTCATACTATAGTAATATTGAATTTATGATATAGTAATTACTATTAGATTTCCATACAAACAAATTATATTTTTTTCTGTGATTCATATCCCATATGAATATATTACACCTCTTGATAGACTGAATGTCCATTCAAATTTTTGAAGCTAAAATGTTCTGAGGATTGCTAGCATTTTTGTACATATCTATAATCTGTACATCTCAATTAGAATACAGTCTATTAGTGTTGAGGCTCTGGTATTATATGTTACACATGAGCTACTTCATATATGGATAGTTTTAGATAAAAAATGTATTGTTAGTCATATATACATCATAAATATAGTTATAAAAAATGAGGAACATAAAACAATCTATTTCACTTAAATTATTTCACTATAATTTCAAAAAACTGTGGAAATTTCTTACAATAACATGAAGCAAACAATATTTGAATAAAAGTTAATCATCTGTCCAAGGAATGAATTAAAATTTGGAAATGTATTTTGAAATTTTTCTTAACTTTCTGAATGAAAAAAAAGAAAGAGTTGTAAAATCAGTATGAGCTGGTCTTTCAAATATAGAGAGTATTTGTTTATTCTAAAAAAATATATTTAGTTTAAGAGTTTTTGTAAAGTAATAGTAACAAGATTTTTCAGATAATATAGATAAAATTTAGCTATATTTTTTTGTTTTGTTATAGTAGAATATGCATATATGTGTAGTTTTATGTATCACTTTACTGTTTTCTTATTTATGTTTTATTAAATTAGAATAATACTTGCCTATATATTTAATGTATGGATATTATATATAATGTGATAGTTTGTAGTGTAACCAGTTGACTACATGGCTACACCAAAAAAAAAGATAATAATAATTAGATAGTTGGCAGTATATTGCTCAGGTTTAAGTATAGGATCCTTTTATTAATGAGGGAAAATAATATTTAATTTTCTTATACATAGTTTTAAGGAGTCATTATTTAACTCAATTTTTTTTAAGTCTCAATATCATAATATAAGAATTATCAAACATTTAATTTGTTAAATAATAATATGATTTTAATATGGAAAATATTTCAATAAGTTATAAATAATTGTGGAAGAGAAAGAGAATTGTAAAGGAATGTAAACAAGTTTTTTATCTTCTCCATCTGAAGTAATTATAATTAATTAGTAGTTTTAATTTAAACTATGAAAATGCACTAAGAGAAAAAGAAAATAATTCTTCCTTTTTGTTACTTAAATATTAATATTGATTTTAACTTTTTTGAGAGAGATAAAGTTTTATTGTTTTTCTGAAGGTTTGTGATGATGGTGTTCTAGCTGTATTTTTATGTTGGACTATTTCCATCATCTAATATGTGTGTTGTAAATTTAAAGAAGCTGCTCACATGACAATGGCAAAAGATTCCATAAGCCAACCTAGTGTGACTATACATAATGTATGGAAATCACTAATCAACTTTGCTCTGAGGAAAAAGTGGAGAAATCAGGAGGAACCTCATAGATAAGTATATGAAATTACTACATACTGTTGCCTTTGGCAGGATGGCTCAGTTGGTTAGAGCGTTACCTTAAATTTCAATAATCAAGAATCTAAGGACCCAGGTTCGAATCCCATGTTAGTACTGTCACTGGTCAGGCCAGCAACACCTGAAGAAGAGGGGAGAAAAATACCTCTCAAAACGTTGTGTGTATACTAACCTGTTTGTTGTGATATTACTAACAGTTAGTGCATATACTAACCTGTTTGCTGTGATATTATTAAAATTTGTTTGCTGTGATATTACTAACAGTTGAATGCATTTAGAATATTTAACTAAAAATTAAACTTTTCTAAAGACATTCAACACACATATTAGAGGATGGAAATAGTCCAATATAAAAATACAGATAAAGTTTTATGTTTAAGAATATTATTTTTAAAAAGAAAATAATTGAAACATTCTATTTATATATCCATTTGGTTGTTATGAAAATTATCATGTAAGAGATAGATTGCAATTGGCTTGTGGGCAAAATTATTATAGAAAAAAAAACGTAAGTGGAGTGTCAATAATTCATAAGACCCAAGTGCCTGGGTAAAAAAAATATAGAATTATTTTTTAGCTGTTCAGGAAAATAGTCAGGTTTTGATCTGGCTGATAAAGAAGAAAGAAGCAAAGATTTTCTCCAGCTGCTACTAGCATAATTTAATGAAGCTATTATATAATAAATTAGAAGTTTTAAACTTTCAGCAGCCTATTATTTTAATCATGGAAATGGTTTGTACAGAGAAAACAATGTTCTACATTTGACTAAAAGCTAAATATTACTTTCCTCCATGTAACCTACCTTCACTGGAGAAAATGTAGGTAAGATAAAAAAAACCCTAAATTAGTCTGCAGCTCCTTCTTCAACCAAGAACATAAGTCTATGTCTATATCTGTTTGATCTGAAAATTCAAGAGATTAACAAAATTGACAAAATTTGCTATTTTTCATTTACTTGCAATTGCTACAGACCCAGAAAAGGACAAATTTAACCATACACATGTTTAGAAGCCTTCAGAGAGAAACTCAATCAGAAAAAAACTGAAAATTGCAACTGAAAAGGGCTTCATAAAAGATAAAGCTATGGTTAGATGTATTTTTATGTGTACACGCTGTATCTTGGTTCATGAAAAAACTTTTTGTTTCATAAAAATAATAATATTTTTGCGTTGCATAAAAATTGATAATGGTATGTACTTCACTAAGTTATCATATTTCAAATTGTTAGACACTTTTTTCTAAAACCCGGTCAAATTTCTATTACAAATTGAGAAATAGTTTTTAAATGAAAAAAAAAAAATCTGTTTATTTTTTACCTTCAAAATTCATTTTTCCTCTTAAGAAAAAAGGTTGGTTAAGTTGAATTCTTATTCATTTATTATCTTTTATTTTGAAAATGTTGTTTAACAAATTCTTAAATACTTTAAAGAAATTGAATCAAATATTGTTTTCTTTTATTTTGGAAATATTATAAAAATGGAGAGAATGGTCTTAACTATTTTAAAGAAATGGTTTAATGAAGTTACAGTTGATCCATGAATAAAATCAGCTAATTGGTTAATACATTTTTTTGTCAAAATGATTTTTTTTCACCCAGTTGAAGTAGGTGTTTGAAATTTTATATTGTTATATTCTTTTTTGTTTATTGTTAATTAATTAGATGAAGACTGCATGGTACAGTCGAAACTGTAATCAATAATAAAAGTTTTTTTTTCTGAAAAGTGAAAGTGTGTACGATTTTTGAAATTCAATATTAATTAGATATTAAATAATTGTTTCCAAAATATGTTTTTAATCTTAGTTTCTTTATTCTATCCAATTCCTGTTTCAAGAATTGCAATGTGTGTGATCTTATTTCATGAAATCTTATATTCTAGTATTTATTTTTCTATTTATTTGATGATTCCAATACAAATATTTTTAAGTATAGTAAACCTATGAATTGCTTAAAGTTATTTATAATAAGCTACTTTATTTATTTCTCTCTTGCTCACAGAAATAAGTTATAGAGTTCTTGCTTTCTCCAATAAATTTGTGCAAAACAGCTATATAGAAAAGGGGTTTATATTAGTACTTATGGGCATCCAGTTCATGATTATAATCCTGGATTGCATCAAGGGGAATATACCCTAAGATCCATGCACTACATTTTTTAGTTTAAGATTTATTAGAAATTAAGCTTATATTTGGCCAGTATATTAATGGTACTAAATGGCCAGAGCATTGATGATGATCATCATGTTTTAATATCTGAGTATTATAGTTTTATGGTTATATATTTCAATGGATTAGCACTTAAGTTTGTGCATACAAATTAATATTTACATAATTGCATCAAGATGACAAGGAAATAGTTAGCCTGATCTACAGTAGAACCATTTCAAATCCAATCACAAGATTTACTGTTGATTTATTTTGATTGTTGATCATTCTTGATGATGAATGAGTAGTACTTATAATTATTTTAATGCTGTTGAGCATATAGTTAATTATGCTTATACTTAAGATAGTTATGGTACTCATGCTCATTAGGTTTATATTTTATATTATATATTGATATTTAATTTTATATTTATTTTGAACTGGAGTTGATGATGATTTGCTATCAAACCAGGTTTCACTCCAAATATTTTCTGTAGCATTACAGTATACATATTTATACATGTGGACAAATATATAAATCAATTCATTGTTTATGTATGAATAAATTATTATAATATTGGATAATGTTTGCAATTTATGTGTTATAAGACACACATAAGTATGCATACATGTGTGTACATATTTAATTTATATGTGTTAATATGCTGAATTATTTCCATCATTTACCATTAAATGTTCAATATGTAAAAAAAAAATTATGCAAACTTTTCAGATAAAAGTAATTATTTGTAAAATAGACAATACAGGTATACTTCATTTTTAAGGTGTTACCAAACTGACCAGTGAAAATATTATCATTGAATTCAGTCATACACTTTAGATTTGTGAAATTTGAATTTTAATATAACATTATAACCACCTGCACTCTTTTGTCAAAAGTTTTAAAATTTAATAATCAAGAATCTAAAGATTTAAGTTGTATTCCCTGACTAACATTGAAACTGATTAGATGAGCAACACCTACAAAATGTGCAGAATAATACTACTCAAAATGTTGTGTAATAAAATAACCTGTTTTGCCTATTTGTGTGTTATTACTAACAGTTATTTGTACTTGAAAAGTTTAAATAAAGTTTAAATTTTTGTATACATTACATTCAATATTTAATTGTAGATGATGGAAATAGTTTAATATATTATCTCATCCAATATATCATCCTACCTAACCATCAGGTAAATACAACTGATATATATATATATATATATATATATATATATATATATATATATATATATTTAACCAAAGGGAGGAAAGCAATCATTAACAGGCTGTGAATTAAAAGCAGAATTAAAAGCACACTAAATATTGAACAAAAGATCAAAAATGTAATGAATTCAATGAATCCACCTACTCTTGGAAACTCTGATATCTATATGAATAACTTTGTCAACATTGTTGGTAATTCAGAGTGAAATTAATTTATCATCCAGATGATATGTAGACTTAAAGCTTATCAACTTCATAATCAATTATACAAGGTAAGAAACAGGATGTCTCTTTTAACACTTTGATTGTAATTATTTCATAAGTTTTAATGTACAAATTTAAAGTAAACATAGCTGAATGTATATTGATCCTTTGTTAAATGTCTATCCTTTGTCAACATTAAATGTTATTTGTTTATCTATATTGGTTTATGTTTGATTTAAAATTTATATATTTGTCAAAAAAGTTTAAATAGTGTTGCATGCATAAATTTATTGTCAATATATTGAAATCATTTCTTTATAGCTAAATCAAAGTCAGAATCAGTTATTTGTATTATAGAGTACATATCAAATCTTATATTTATTATTGTTGTTGTTGATGTTGTTGGTATTATTATTATTATTATTATTATTATTATTATTATTATTATTATTATTATTATTATTATTATTATTATTATTATTATTATTATTATTATTATTATTATTATTATTATTATTATTATTATTATTATTATTATTATTATTATTATTATTGTTGTTGTTGTTGTTGTTGTTGTTGTTGTTGTTGTTATTTTATTATTATAAATCTTTATTGCAAGTTGTTTCTGTGATGTTATTTAATAATAGAATAATATTATATATGTGTATTTTATCATGTTAACAATAACAGTTATTAGAGTCTTTATGATCTCAGAATAATTTTGTTATACTGGTATTTCCATATATGTGTATGAATACATTCATGGTTTTCTGTGAAATTATTTCTATGGAATAATGTTAAAAATCATCTTATATTCCACATATCTCATTTTATTTATGTACTTTAGAATGACTTTTAGCTTATTGCTGGGCAGTACAATCATGGAAATCACTGAAAATGATCAGCATTGATATAATGAATCCAGCTATTCTTTGATAAGATCATATAATTATTTTATCATACATGAAAGTGAATGCAAATAATTGCTTTTATAATAATATACTCTATCTTTGGTCTTAAGTGAATGTTTAACCAATGTTTTTATTTATGATGTTTTTAAGTACAATCACAGTTGTTGTCTATTGGTGTCTTGAATATTTTTGTTCCTGATTATATCACATTTTTAACATATATTTTTTTACTCATAATTGTGAGTGAATATTTATTTTTTGAGGATGATCATTTTGCATTTTGCCAGTGACTATTTTGCTTTGTACTATTACAATATATATTCTTCTCTGTAATGGAGAAAGTAGTTTAGTTTAATATGTAACTTTAATAAAAGGAATCAGTATATAATAAACCTAGACCTCTTTCTTATATCAAATTATTATCTAGTATTTTTAATTAAAGCGAATCCTAAAGAAATAACTTAAGTTTACCATAAAATTAACACTTGGATATAAATCTACTAATCATACAAAGTTATTTTTTTTAAAATAGTCAAGTAGTAGCAAAGATCAGAAGCAATTTACAATATTATATGTAACTTAAAGACATACAAAAATATTCTAATTGATAATAAATCCCGAAGAAAATGAACAACTTTATCTAGCTAAGTCACACATATTATATTTAGCATATCAATAGTTCAGTATTTTCATTCAAATAATTAATAAAGTAATGATCTTTAATAAAATAAATAAAATCCATATTTAACAAACTAAATAATTTATTTAAAAAATAATGATAATGTTATTATAACAGCCAACGCACACGTGATTGACAAATCATTCAAATTAATCCAATCCAGCTTTAATACAAATGGTTAGAAATCCAAAAACCTTTATACTGACGACTTATAAGATGAAATAATAGATGACATATCTACTATAAATAAGATAAAACCGCAATAATATTTAAAGTAAAGGAAAAGAGCACTATACTAAGATCACAGTTAAAAAAATATAAATAATATCAGCACTAATTCATCATTTTAACCATAGACATTAATATATCATATAACCCACCCATGATTATTTATTTCAAAACTAAGTCATTATAAAACCGAAGACATTAAATTTACAACTGGTACTAATAATATCAAACTAAACACATTCATTTATACAAAATCCATACTGTCAATACATGCAGCATTGGTCAATTCCCATATAGAAAATAAATACTTATTAGCAATTAAATATCTTTATGTCATTAAAATAGTAAGTAAATTATCTTTAAATAATAAAGATTATATTTTTACAATTTGTTCCAAAATATGATGTCAGTATATAAGAATATATTATCATTTTTCACATTTATTCTATATTTTGACTATTTTAATAAAATATTTGAAAAGATTAATTTATATGTATATATATTGTCACAAATTATAAATTTATACAATGTTTAGAACTGATAGCAAGTTAAAAGTAATGAAGAGTTTTATAAGAAAAAATATTTATCAGGAAAATGAACTAATTAAGTATAAATTATTTTGTGTTTAAACTAAGGCTAGCAATTCTAAAAATAATGTTAACTAAAGATTTGCGATTTAGCTCAGAATTACAAATCAATTATAATCATTTACATAAAATATATAAGGTAAATGTATGCATGTAAAATTTATTTATTTATCTGAGGATACAATAATGTAAAAGGGAATTTTATGTACATCATTTTTTCATATACCTTTGTATTTCAGATAGCAACAATAATAATAATGTATCTAATAAAAATACATTTATGAGTAATTTAATATCTTAAATATGACAATTATTTTGTAAATATGTAGTGACAATGTTTTTTAATAGTGATAAAACAGAAGGAAATTATTTTAAAAAGCAAATCTTCAATTTAAATATTGGAAAATAATAATAATAATAATAATAATAATAATTATTATTATTATTATTATTATTATTATTATTATTATTATTATTATTATTATTATTATTATTATTATTATTATTATTATTATTATAATTATTATTATTATTATTATTATTATTATTATTATTATTATTATTATTGTTGTTGTTATTATTATTGTTGTTATTATTATTATTTTATAAATGACCCAATTGGTATGTGTAGATAAAGTGACACTCAGCTCTTATTTTGTAAATATGTTTATTAAAGCCTTTAAACAAAGTCACCCACTGATATTATCAGTTCTTTTTATGAAGTTCTGATATGAACCCATAGAATTGAAAGAGATTTGAATGATTCTAGACAATTTAAAATGAAAGTAATTAACTGGTTGCTAGAATTAGACTCACTTTGTTATAGTAGTTTTGGAACTCAAAAATTCGACCACATGTCAAAGCTAAAATCATAAAGCTACTAAAATATCAATAATGGATATATTATATTAAGTTTATAATTACATATATAACATATTTGAAATTGTTTCAAACTGAATAAAACTTTTTTCTAATTATAAGTAATGTATATTTTAACTTTTTAAAAAAATATAGTTAATACATTTTTTTTATCTCATAAAAAATGTTTGACAATTTTGACTATGTTTATATTTTTGGTCAAAGTTTAATGTACAATAAATCAAAATAAATGTAATATATGTTATTATGTTTTTTTTTCCGTTTTGTTTATTTGCAATAAAAAAAAAATAATAATGAAATTAGCTATAATATCTTACATTTAATTTTGCTCTGAGAAACATTCCATTTAGATGACTATTTTTAATCAAGTAAGTATTAACGATATTAATTTAAAATTAATTAGAATATAGTTTATAATACATATACCCAAATGATAGATGAATTATGTATATTAAAGTTTCTAAAACAAGAAAAAGGAAATGTATAAAATAAATTCTAAACTACAATTAGTTATGTTATTGTTAACTTTAAGCACCTTAAAAGTAAAAGATGTTTTGAAATATATCAAAAAATAAAATAAAAAAACTTGATGTCTTTATTAAAGGCTTATTTTAAATAATGATATATATTATAACAGGATGGAAAAGATGGGGTGAACCTGGGATAATAAAATATCTCCTCAAAATATAAATATAAAATTTACAAAAAGTATAATATATTTAAAAGTAATGTTTAAGATATTAATAAAGTTAACCCATGAATACATATAAATGTAAAAGTACAATACCTGTTATAGAAAATATTATATATAAAAACACAAATAATAAACGGTATAAACAATATTATATTTTAAATTCTTTTGAAGTGCTTTCGATTATGTAGTAATCCTAATCATTTTAACTAAATTCAGTTAAAACTGACGAAGATTACTAGAAATCGAAAAGTCATTTAAAAGAATTTAAAATATAATATTGTTTATACCGTTAATTATTTGTGTTTATATATATATAAGTAATTAAGATTTAAGTAAGACATTAAAATAATGTTCAATATCACCAAATATATAAGAAATGTTATATATTATACGATCATGAGAAATCATTAAATCACTCTGAGAGATCAGCACAGTTAACTCCTTAGAGCAATAAGTATCATTAACCATACATCAACCAGCATAATCATCAAAAAAGTAAGTATAACTAATATTCAAAAGATATAATCATCCATCATCATCATTGATGGGAATATCATCATTAAAATAAATCAACAGTCAATATTGTGACTGGATTTGAAATGAATCTACTGTAGAACCGCCGATTATTTAGCTTTTACCAGCTTGGGCAATTATTTAAACACAATTTGGATGCACAGACTTAAGTGTTAATCTATCAGAATACACAATAGTCAAAACAATAATACTGATATATTAAAATATGCTAATCATCATCAATGACCTGGCCATTTAGTACCATTAATATACAGGCTAACTATAAACTTAAATTTTAATAAACTAATCTAAATAAAATATAGTGCATTCACTTTGAAGAATATAATCCTCATGCCCAAACCAGGACAATATCATATTGGAATGCCCCTGCATTAAATTACATTCTCTTACATATATCAGCATGTTATGTTCAAATGTAACTCAGTGAACACAAGATTTATAACTGCTACTGTAATCAAGAGATGATGCAATACATATCTTAAAAATATTTGGAATCAAATTCACTGGAATATTTTTTATAATGAAATACAAGTTTATTAATAACAATATAAAAAATTGAAATTAAAGTCTCTAGAATAAGGCCATAAAACATAAATTAAGTCTTCTGATTTTGATTAATGTATATAAATAAAACTATCATATTTGTTATTTTCATGATTAGTATACAAAATTTAAGTTATTACATTGATTTACAAATATGCACCAGTAGTTTTACATAAAATGCATATATATATATATATATATATATATATATATGCATCAACACCCTATATATATATATATATATATATATATATATATATATTATAGGGTGTTGAGTTCAAACTCTACATTACAATTCCCAAAAGCCTCAGAAGGAAAGTGGGGAAAATATTTTTTCTCTCCTCAACTGATTTTTATTTATAAAATAGGCTGATGTAGATATTTTTGAATAATTTAATGCTTATATTTAGAGGTTAAAAGTTTTAAAGCACATATAAATAGTTGTCTGTAGACATAAACTCCATAGGATATTATTTTTTAAGTATATTTATTGACTTTCTATATTTAATGTATATCTAACAAATTATAAAGTTCTTTCTTTGTTAACAAAATTGTAATACTTTGTTATTGCTAATTTATTCTATGACTCTAATACTGGTAATGTTAATAATCTATAGCTTTTAATATTGTTTAGATTACTTTCAATTAGCAAGTTTTATATACTTCAATATGTGTGTATGCATGTGTATGTACAAACACTAAAGCATAAACATTTACAGATATATTCAAAAAGTTTTTTTTTTTAAATAATTTGTATTTTGTGTGTAAAAAGTTGTTTTTCTTCTTATATATTACTTAATTCCAATTGTTCTTATTTTGTTTAAAGGGATTAAGAAAAGTTCCAGTCTAGTATTAAAGTTGAGAAAGATAATGTCATTTTTAACATAACTTCAATGTAAGAAATTTGGAGAGATGAGAACAATGACTCATTAGTAAGTTATGATGATTACAAAAAGACTGCAGATTGTTTGGATTACACAAATAATAAACTTTGAAGAAATATAAAGGTCAAAGAAAAAAGTGTATCGTAGCTGTGCTGATGAAGTATAATTTATAGATAACCAGGTATTTCAATAACAAAATATGTGTGATGTCATCAAAAGGCTAGCACATATATAGTTTGAAAAATAAGACATTTGAGCTTAATAAGTCTTATTGTCTCTTAGAAGCTATGCATCATTATTTTTATATTTGAAGGTTTCTTACAGTGGCATGGAGAGGTAGAAAGATATTTTGTTGAATGGCCCCAATGGCCAATCCAAAGAACTCTATGCATATCAGAAGAGTTAAAATCTAAAAGGAAAATAACAAATAGCATCCCATGACTGATCTCCAAATTCTGAAAAAGACTTTGAGCCTTGCTATTGCTTTACCTATGCTAATGCCAAATTCAAATAAAAGCCCAAAGTAAAGATGCTGAAAGTTATATTAAAAGCACAAACATTCATTTCTCTATAAAAGTAATCATACACAGATCAAAAGAAATGAAGAAACAATCCCAGTGTTAAAATGGTCCCTAAAGAAACACAATTTATGTCACAGCATCTTCATCATTACAGTAAAGAAGGAAGAATTACAAGACCTAGCCTAAAATAGAACTTTTTCAGTATAAATCTACATGTGTTAAACATTGCTATGTGGCTGAATTCAAATTCTTAACCTTGAACAAGCTGACTTTCAAATGAAATTTACTAGACTCATTGAAACAGTCTCTCCATTGAAAATAAAAGAAGAATTTGGTAATGTCAGTTTTAATTTTGTTTTCTCAATGACTATTAACGATACTCTTTTAAATAAATCAATTTGTCTCTGTCTCTCTAAGTATTAAAATATGAATTGATTGTTAGAAAAGATTTTCCAATAATGATGAATATTGACTTTATCAATATATTATGTTTTATTCGATTATCAGTACCTATAATCATTTATATATGTATTTTTAATCAAATGTTCTTATTGTGTATTAATTCAGGTTTCATTAAAAATATGTTATTCATATACAAAATAAAATGGGGAGTAACACATACACACACATAGTGATATATACATATGCCTACATGAATACGTGTAGAGCATGAATGTACAAATCGAGAAGGATAGAAATGTAACATCATGAGAGATAAATTTTAAAGCAATTGGCAACTTAGATTAATGAAAATTAGGATACATAACTAGGAACAGATCTTTTTTTAAATATTCCTGTCTTTATACTTTAATTAACTTTCTTGACTTATTTTTCGATTATTTTTTTAAGATTATAAGCATCAAAATGTATGGTTATACGCAATATGCAAGTATTTGCATGTATCAGGTGTTTATTTTAAAATTAAAATGTTTCTATGATATAGAGTTTCTATTCAACCACTAAAGATATGAACATACACATATCACATTGTATAAAATTAACGATCGAGTTTAAGTTTTATTAAGGGGAGGGTGGAGGACCTTTGGTTATTATTGTTATTATTATTATTATTTGAATGTAAGTAATTTTATTATTAATTATGTAAACTTTTCTATTTATATGTTGATGATTAACCAAAAATAAAATTTAATTTGTTTGTATTAAAAGTGGTTTATATATTTTTTAAAGTTAATCATTGTGTTGTGAAGTTAGTTTAGTCATCATCATCACTGATAGATTTCAACTATTCAAACATAGTTTAAATATAATATTTTGGTAAATAATTATTGATTGATAAAAGATATGATTTGTGTTGTGAGTTAAGCATAAAGCTGTGGTTGGAAGCATCATTATCATCATCATCATCATCTTATTAATTAATAAATAATCTAAATAAATATAATAAATGGCCATATATAAATAATGTTTCTCATTGTGTTTGTTTATTATTTGTGAGCCATCATAAGAGATAATGACCACCATCAAAGAACACTCAAGATATAGTGAATTGCCATTGACAATCTATAGTATTAAAGATGAGCTAGTAAAAACTTATAATATTATTCAATATGAGCTTGAAAGATTTATAATGATAAATTATTATTTACATAAGAAGTTGTCATAGAATTTGCACAAAAATTTGTATGATCAGCTATGGAGTAGTATTAATTATTTAACTATTAATACAAGTGCAAATGATATTGTTATGAAATGGAAAATCCTACCCACTGTTACAAATAGTGTACCAATTGAGGTTTGAACCAGGTACAATTTTAAGTTGGTATTGAATGTAACTTTATCTAGGTTTAGATAGTCTAGTGGTGCCCAGATATACAGAGATATATATGAGAAAGCAATGAATAAAGAATAAAATGGTTAGTTGTAGAGTGGTTTGTCCAATTGGTGTATAAAACTGCTTATATGTTTATTGATAATTGATCTAAAATGATTAATCCATTGTAAATGACTGCCCCAATGAGGAGTAGTTAGGAAATGGATTTTGTCTAAATTAATTTAAATATCCAGTTATAAATGTCATACAAATCTATCCTCACAGATGTGCATTTTAATTTAGAAATGAATATATTAGAATAGTCATAACATAATTATAATTTTTTTAAGTTACATACAAATACTATAAATGATTAAAATTTTCCTATAAGTGTTTATTTGATATGCATTGATGTATGTACACAGACATGTGGCTTTATAATTTCTAGAGTTATTTGAATTGTCATATACAAACAAAATTTAATTTAACTTATATATATATATAGGGCCGCGGGGGTGTTGGTTCTTTGAGGAGTTGTTGGGTAGGGGGTTGGGGGAGGGGGTAAAGAAGTATGATATAGGAGAGGGGGGCGCGGTTCTTCTCCGGTGTGGGTGAGGGGTGGGAAGGGGGGGGGGGGTTGTTTTGGAAAATAAGGAAACAGGGGTTGTTTGATCGTAAAAAAAGGGTAAAGGAAATTGTTTCCATCTTCGAAATTTTTTCGTGGTGAATAAATAAAGGAAATAGGGGGGAAGATTTAAAGTTCCGATTTTGAAGATGAGTAGAGGAAAGAGAATAAAAGATTAAATTGGTGGAGGAATTATGAAGGAAATATTATAAAAGGGGTTTAATTGAAATTTTAAAATTATATAAAAAATTATTCTTTATCTTATTGCAGATTTAAATAAGAAGGAGAAAATAAATAAAAAAAGGATGTATATTGTATTAAAAAGGAAGAAGAAAAATATTAAAATAATAAGTAATGTAAGTGGTTTGGAAGATGAGAATATTATTAAAAAGGAAAATAATTAAATTTATCAGTTTTATATAAAAATTTTAAAGATAATAATTTAAGATTGATTTTCACAAAAGAAAATGTTTAAAAGTGTAGTAGATAATAATTTGAGAGAAGTTATAAAAGAAATAATATGAGTTATTATGTTTTGGTTGTAGTTTGAAGTTGTTTTATAAAATTTTAGTGTATAGATAGTAGTATTTTTAAGAATATTTATAAAAAAAATTAATTATATGATATGAAAAAATTAGAAAGTGTAGAAGTTTAAAATTTTAAAAATATTTTGGGTTAATAAAAGGGAAGAATGTATTAGTATTTAGATTTGAGATGATGAGTTGTTTTTGAAATATTTGAGGAGAAATGTTAGAGTATAGATGAAAGTAGAAAGTAGCAAGTAAATAAAAAAATATGTAATGATTTTAAATATGAATAAAGATTGATTATGATGATTGAAGAAGAAGAGTTAAAAATGTCAGATTATTATAAGATGAAAATATAGAATTAATATAGAATTAAATTGTTGGAGGTTAAAATAATTATATAAAAGGAAATATGTAGTGTTTGAAAGAAAGGTTTAAAAATGTTTTAATTTACTATGGTTGAGATACATAATAAAGATATAAAATAACACTAAAAAGTATGGAGGATGTATGTTGGGAGAAAGAAGAGATCAAAAGAATGTATGGGTAGAAAAAAGTGTTAGTTTGAAAAATTAAAAGTTGAAGTGGGTTGGTGGATATTGTAAAGAGATGTAATAGATGGACAATTGAAATTTTAAATGATTAAGAGATTAAAAGAGAAGGAGAATGTAAGATTTGAATAAGAAAAGAGGGGTGTGGGGAAGAAGAAGAGAGGATGAAAATTGATGATGGTTGTGTGTGTGTGTGTGTATCTGCACATTGATGTTTACATCATATTTTAATTTAACACAATAATAAGATTATATTTTTTATAATTAATTCGATATTGAAAGTATATAAAAATATGAATCATATTGGTTAATTCTTTCATAATATTTTAATTTTTTTTTCTTTCTTAAAATATCAATTTCTTGACTGCTGATAAAAGTTAAATCCTTCTGCAGGTATATTTTATTATTTAATATTTTTAAACAGATTACTCTAAAAAGATTTATTTTAGATTTCTTACTTTTTAAAAATAATAGAATCAGCCTTTAACAGATTATGTTAATCAGTTATTACATTTTAGAATAATATAGACTCATAAATCCTTTACTTTTTGGAATTTTTTTTACTTAAGCAATGTTATTTGCATTTGTTTGACTTTTTAAATGTCTCCCTTTTTTTAAATAAATGAAAATCATTTTATGTATCTGTAACATTCAAAATATCATTTCAGATCAAAGAAATCATTTTAAAAATATCATTCTTGATATGTATATATATATATATATATGGTAACAAAACCTGTGATGGTATATATATATATATATATATATATATATCACCATCACAGGTTTTGTTTAACTAATATAACATTTTTAAATTAAATATAGCAATTTGAACATGTCTTTTAAATAAATTATTTAAAAACAACTCACTTTCGTATACAAATTTATCAGTGTTTTTCTGCATATAGACACAGCATCATATGTTTAACTACTTCCTCAAGCTTATGGAATTCTCTTGATGAGTTAGTTAGTCCAAAATAAGCATAGCCCAAGTAAATTGGTCTGGGGTGATCTTTTTTCTGTCTAGTATTGTTTCAGGAAAGTTAGTTGTTTTCTTAGAACACATTTGTAGCTAAGAACTACAAAGAAGTTGACCATTTTCCTCCTTGTGAAATTAAACTCCACCATCATAACTTTAGAGTAACTGCTTTCTTGTATTGTTACATCTTCATGGGAGCTCTGTATAACTCTGCTTAAAAACTCTGCTGACCAGATATTCTGCTACTTCTACCAATTAAAATATTATTAATCAAAACTACTACCCAAACTATTTTAAAAACAATAAATTGCTATTGCTTTTATATCCACTCTTTTTTATATTATGATGACAAATACACATTAAAAATTATTTTTAATTACAAACTGTTTTTATCTATCTTGATTAAAATCAATGTTAATCTCTTCCAAAGCATTTTTAATTAAATGCTACATTTTGGAAATGTTATCAAAGATTGTTAAAAATAGATAATAGTCATTTTTACAATTATTAGAAACATGCTTGTTTTTTAATTTCAAAATCATAATACAATATTAATATTTATTTTAATGTTTTTAACTCTTTACTTTATAATAAAATTCTATTTAAATTCAAAATTATTTAACCCTTTATAGTTGTTATTTTACTCCAGAAAATGTAGAAATATATCTACAAATTTTTTTGTCTATGTTCATTTCTACTTTTCCTTTCAACATTATATAAATTTCTGCAAACACACTATATTATTGTGTACCATATAATAGAACTGATATATATATATTATAATGGGATGATCCTTTTCAGGACTCGAGGAAGTCGCATCTAACTATAGTTGGACTTTGAGTCTTCTTATAGAATGCCATGGATGATGTGATTTAAAATATAATCCAATTCACTCCTCTATTAATAACCTCATTACTCTCGGAATTCGAGCTCAGAGTAGAAATTGCAATTGACTCTCTTCAGGCATTTCCACAAGTATCTCATAGTAATGATAAATTTAGTATAAGCTATATATAACTTCTTTAAAAAAATGTTAAATCTCTAAGTTGATTCAACATATATATGCATGAGTATGTATATTTATAAATATTGGTTTTATAAAACGACTAAATAAAATAAACAAATGAGACCTGTTTAATTTTAAAATCAAGTTTAACACATTTTAATCCGTAATTGAAACAAAAAATATTATCACATCAATAATAAAAATATTAAAATTTAGAATTATAGTCTGTGCTTATATTTAAATACAATAATAAACTATTTAACATTCAGAAAAAATATAATGTAATCATTTACATATATATAATTTAAAATCATGTGTATAATAAATAATACACATGATACATTATAAATCTACCTATTGTGTCATTAAAATGATTCAGTGTGTGTTGTATGTCTATATACGATAACATCCATTCACACTAGATTAATAATAGAATGTATCCTGATATTATTTATGTATGTTTAAAAAGAAATTATGTTAATTGTTAGGTAAGATTCAATTTGGAATATCATAAAACATACTTCCAAATTGAAATAATTTAAAAACTTTTACCTTTGTCAGCTGTCATTTTCATCAGAGTATATATCAAAATATCAACATCTAAATTTTATTAAATAAATAAAAAAATAAAATGTTCATCTTATCAGTTCTCCACTTTAATATACAAAGTAATTTTTCTAAGTAAATATAATTATCCACAAAGGAAATAAAGTTTAGGAGTTCTTAAATTACACAATGAAGTAATCCAAGACGAGAAAGAATAACGGTTTTATATCCCTTCTTAGACAAAATAAAATGATGATGAATATTGAAACATAAAGTTCATTGATCATCCTTCGAAGAGGCAATCCAGATATTCATTCTTTTAAATATTTGTGTAGTAAAATATTTAACATCTTCTTCAATATAATACTCCAATATTAAGGCAGCTTTTTAAATGAGAATTACAATGATTATATTTTAGGCATTGATTAAGTAGGAATAAATTTACATGTTCAGGTTTAAAACATCAGCAGAAATCCTTGGCATAAATTGTCTAGCCAAAGAACATCTTTATAAATTTTTGTCTTCTTAAATATATATTTTGAAAGCTCATTTCAAAGACGTTGATAACTTTTATAAACTTGTTAATTTCACTCATTATTTTTCTATAGTTCTTTATAATATTAAAAGGCAGTAAATTAATTACTTGAAGCAGGTTTTAAAATATTGAATCTTCTTTTTTTTTTTTAAATGTGTTCTAAATTCGAACACATTTAAATTTACAGAAGTAGTTCTTGCCTTGATAACTAAATAGAAGATTATTGTTATAACAATATTAGTTGTTTTTATACTGGATTAATTTCTGTAAGCATATCACATAATCATGCTCATGCACTATTGTTTAAAATATACAATTTGTAATCAACTTTAAACGTTCATTTCCTTTGTTTCAACTGATAAAAATGCAATGTTGACTTAAGGCTTTGTCAAATGTCAAGTTTTAGTCAATACAAAAAAAAATACTATTAGTTAGAAACATTTATTTATGTGTGTGTATAAACAAATTAGAATTATTCATTTTTAGAATTATTCTTTTAATACTAACTAGTTTATGTATATAGCTGATACATGAAAAGCTTAAGATAGGTGTAAGTTATTTATATCTGTTGATTCGATATAGGCACAGTTAAATTCACAAAGAAACACAAATTGTTTTAGGTAAGGCTCATATGGTACTCTCACAATATATATAAATCTTTTTTGATTATCATGTATATATATATATATATATATATATATATATGGTACTCTCACAATATATATAACTAATCATGATATCAAATTTGATAAAACAAATATTCTAGCAAAAATTGAACAATATGATCAGAGATTGCTAAGAGAAGCTATAGAGATTTTTAAAAGGCCCAAGAGCATAAATGAAAAATGTGAATCAAAGAAGATTAACAACATTTTAAAGAAGCTATTGAACGACAAAATAAAATTTAAAACTTCTCATCCAATAGAATTTAAGTATGAGGAAATCTTACACACATTTTTATTGCACCAAAATGTCAGCTATTTAGCTATTTTACCACATGGAATATCCCAAAAATAATAATAATATGAAATCATCATTTATCCATAAATATATATAATTTTCAAAATAGAATGAGGATTCTCTGAGAAAAGTACATGTTATTGTATTGAAATGTCAGCTATTTAGTTATTTTGCTACATGGAATATCCTGAAAATAATAATAATATGAAATAATCATTTATGCATAAAAATGTTAGAATTAACATATGCATGGTTATGACTAGATATATATGATTTAAGTCCAATAATGGGCTTGCCTGAACATAACAAGTCAACCAACTCATACTAAGATAATGTGTATGGTGAACTTATTATTCAATCCCTAATTATTGGTTATTCCAGGCACCACAGCCTGGTTAGCTATGTGGAAAGAGAAAAGTGAATTTAACTGCAGTTGGACCTGGGATCTTTCTGTAGGATGCTAGAGACAACATGATGAAGTACTTGTTCCATGATTAAACCCATGTTTGATAGGCTAGTTTAAGACTCCCATACCAAATCCAGGTGCCTTTTAGATCAGTTCATCTGTGCTTCATTGCTCTTTTTCAGAACCATTGCTTCAGAGTTTGAACTCAGGGTAAGTTCATGTTCAACTCTCTTAACAGGGAACATTTCAGTTACTACAGCCAAATAACTCTTGTCACACCATTTCATGTAAATCAAAATTATTAATAGCAAAGTATCTGTGTGTATATGTATATGTAGTATAGGTTTGTGTATAAATGCAAAGGCTGGGTCAATAAACTAAAAGGTTTTGTCACTTTAACTAATATCATACTGTTTATTTACAAAATAAAATAGTGTATAACATTAAGAAAAAGCTTGGAATAATATATAAAAAAATGTTATGATTTTTACAAAATAGACATTTAAAAGGAAATCAAATGTGTTCATGGTTTCAATATCGTTAATGAGAATCTATCATATTAGCAATTCAAAAGAAAAATTCAAAATTACCAACCCCATGATCCCAATGATAGATACTCATATCATAGATATCTTTAACCTTTCTTACATGCACTCGCATTTCACATTTTCTGATGCTTTTTCTTTGTCTCCCACATCAATGTAAAATGTATGCTAAAATGATTATTATTTATCAGAAAATAATAATCAAAAAAGCAAGTCATATATAATGTGACATTACTTTTATAAGCTTGTATTTACAAAAATGTAAGACAGAGAGCATACCAATAGCTCAAACAAGCTTTTAATTGATAAGTGTGGTAAGAGAAAATATTTAAAATCTTTATCCAGAACTTTTCCATCTCCAGACCAACTGGTTTTGAGTTTATGGCTCATGTCAGTGGAGAGCTAGAATATTCAACTTAAATATTATGTATAAAATAAGTGCTGGGTTTCGAGTTGATATTTTGGATCTCATGTCCAAATATTCTAGCTCTCCACTGATGTGAGCTATAAGCTCAAAACCAGTGGATCTGGAGATGGGAAAGTTCTGGATAGACATTTTCAATATTTTCTCTTACTCCACTTATCAATTAAGAGCTTGAGTTATCAGAAAATAATAAATTTTACTTCATTTGATAGATATTATTTTCCTACTGAAATAATTTTTTTAAATGTTCACATTTTGTTTTTGTAAATATTAAAAATATGAGATCATAATGAAAGCAAAGACTTTACACATCATCGTTTCTAGAAAGATTATTTTCAGTTTATAAAATCAACGAAATATTTCTTTAATTCTTATTATTTTTAAACATCCTAATGAATAATTATTTGTTTCTCTTATCTCTAATGAATTATGCTTTAGAAGTTTAAATTTTTTGAATATTTATTGCAAAATTGCAATAATTTCATACTCGTAAATATAAAGTAGATTGCTTATGTAGAAGCTAATCTTGTAAATTGCTTCAGGCCATATTGATGTTAGCTGCTAATATAATGTTATATTTTTGAAAATAAAATATTTCAAGTCAAAATAAGTTATTAATAATTTATATTTACTGATATCTAATAAATATAGTATAAATTATTTTTACAAAATTATTTAAAACCATAATAAATTTGCAAATAAACATACTTTTGGGTCACTGGAAATACAATGTTGTAAAACACCAAATGTTTTACAGCCTTGACAACAGACAATGGCTGAACATGTCAGGATGGAGCTTATGTCTATTGTAAGAGTGGGGATTTTGAATTTCCCACCTTCTAACGAAAAAAATTTTAGCGGAAATGTATTATAATAAAATATACAGTTTTACATGCATTTTAATGTATAATACTTATGAAAAAATTCACCTGAGGGAAAATTGGTCAAAAATGAAGTAATTCATGACAATCAATCATGAGGCAAGAAAAAATAAATATATAAAAGTAGTGTGTTTTGGCTGTGTCGTGCAGCCTAACTAGGCGACACTGTTGTACCATCAGTAACTGCCCAGAAGCATGTAAGTGATACATTTATTACTTATCCAATTATTTTTATACACAAATGTGAAATATTTATAAAATATTTGGTATGCAACTCTGAACAAAATTTCTCCAGACATGAACAAGCATCTTCTACATATGAGGGGGGAAAGAACATTGCAGTACGGATTCATAAACAACATTATTCACATTTTATTATAACCCAACAATCTATTTGGTGTTAATTTTGAACATAATATTAAAGTATTAAATTTCATAAAGCCAACTTATATAGTTTTATAATATGTAGTGAAGAACATTATAATTTATATTTCAGTGACAAAAACATTTAAAGTTAAATAAATTTAATTATGCACAACAAACAATTATTAGTAGTATTAATGTATTAAGTTTAATAGTATGTTAATATTACTTGTTCAATATGTAATTTATCATATTTTATATTTTGTTACAAATATTGCCATATGATTTCATAATCTAATCAAAATCTTATTTTTTTTTAGATTCAACTTACATTTTTCACACATCTAATTTTTTATAACTTGAAATTTAAAAAAAAACGCGTTAGAAAAATCTTTATATTATTAATTTACTCTTTAAATTTTTATCTTTTATTCCAAAATATTAAAATAGTAATGGCCATAAAATAATCATTGTATTATTATGTGGTTTAAATGTTAATTTAATTGAAAAATTATATTTATTATAATTATTTATTCCAGCGTTTAAATAATCAAAGACAATATATATATATATATATATTATTCTAAGATATTTATAAATAGATGACTCCTAAAAAATGCACTTAATCTATAAGTTTAAAAGCAATTGTAGGGATACGTATTGTTAATAGTTAAATTGTCAATTAAAAATCTCAAGAAACAGTATTTTAAAATAATACACTCTTACACACACTAACAATATATTTAATTATAACATGAATAAATAAATAAAATTTAATTTAATAATGTTGTATTAAGCTACTAAAATATGTGCAGTTACTTTGTCTACTTTAAACTAAAAATAGTCATATTGGTACATATTTCATATAATATGACTTAATAAATTACTGTAATCTTAATTTTGTTTGCCTGACCTTTAAAAATACTATATTTATAGCATACTTTTAACATGCATAACCGAATATCTAGTTCATTGTGCCTATAAATTTGCTCCCATATCAATTTTAACTATTTGAAAAAGAAAGTCCCCCCCCCCTCCCGTTAAAATTACGTTAATATTAGAATATCAACTCTATAATTTCATAATTTTTTAAAGAATATTTTCAAAAATATATTCATTTTAAACATATTTTAAGACAGAAATCAAATAATCTAGGTATATTTCCAAAGAAAAGTAATTTTATGAAAGGAAAAAATTATTTGCAATATTTTTTTTAATTACCTGATTATAAAATTATAAGTTTATTTACATTAATTGTTGTATTACCTCCTAACAAAATACTTTGAAGTTGACGCATTATAGTGATATCCAAAATGTTTGAAAATATAAATATTTAATTTTTCAATATTTGTGAAGATCTTATTTAAAAATAACTGTAAAAAAGATTACAATGCACTTTATTTCCCTGTATCTCTATGGACAAAATATTTCAATGTTTTTCAAATTTGATTATTTATTTTTACTTCAATAAATAATATATTTTAATAAAAGTGATGTGCATTATTAAGATACTTTATCATTAATTGAAAAATACACGTATATCATTGAATTTTGATAAAAATGTCCACAAAACAGAAAATAAATATTAAAGTATGATATATCAATATACCGTTAATATGTCTTGACATAGATTTGATTGTACATAATTTGACTAATATTACCCATTTTATTATTTGATTATACATTATATTATTTTGACTTTTTTATATCAATGCATACACATTTCTTACTATTAAGTGGATAATGATATGAAGTGCAACTTTTATAACTGTAATAATGATTAGTAAAAACAATTAAGTAATCTAATACATGGTTGTAAATATATTTGACTTAACAATATAACGAAATGCTAACGCAAATCTTTCGAATTTAAATAATAAAATGAAATACTTTGTAATTATCTAAGTACATTACCTTTTATTAAATATGAATAGCAATATGAATGAAAACGTTATTAGCTTCTATGAAACAATGAGTGCATGAATATGCATGATTCTCACCATCAATATTATGCATATAATGCTAGATTTATCAAGAGTTAGCTACTTCACAAAAATATTTGCAAAATTATTAATAAAATGTATAAAATTCAATCTCAAACAATGTGTTAAACAATGTTACATTAGAGAGGCTATTAATTAATGAAAAGTGTGTTTCATTGAATCATAATTGAATTAAGATGTACAGTGTTTTTGTTAATATTCTTGAAGACGTGTAATTGCTGTAAATGCAGCAACAACAAAGTTACTGCAGTTGTATTTATTACATCATTTTTCATATAAAATGAGTGAAATATTTTTTTTCATTTTTGTGTGAATAATATTTAAGATGGAGAGATGCATGTTGGGAGTAACAAGAAGAGATCGAAAACGAAATGTATGGGTAAGAGGACAAACAGGTGTTACTGATCTCCTTGAAAAAATTAAAAGACTGAAGTGGAGTTGGGCTGGACATATTGCTAGAAGAGATGATAATAGATGGACAATTAAAAGTTTAAACTGGATTCCAAGAGATTGTAAAAGACCCAGAAAGAGACCACATGTGAGATGGATGGATGAAATAAGAACGTGTGCAGGAGTGATGTGGAGAAGAGAAGCTAAAGATCAGAAAAAATGGATTGAACGTGGAGAGACCTTCATCCTGCAGTGGAATGATAATGGTTGATGATGATGATGATGATGAATGTATTACCAAGAACAGTAAAAAGAGCACTTTCATGAGATGCACTATTTCTGTTTTTTTAATGTTTATTATGGTTTATTATCGCATCATAAATCATTTGTAAATCTAAGAACTGTAAAAAATGATGGTCTCTCATCATGATATTAATTAAAACGTTACTGTAAAAATAGAAATATATTTTTTCTTTTTTTTTTCTGACTTTTATAAATTAAATAACTTATTAATGATCATATAATATAAATGTCAATCTTTGCTACTTTGTGTCAGACAAAAATATAATAATACTTGTTATAAATCATGATAATAAAATATTATCCTCTTGGAATAATTGAATAATAAACCAATATCAAACAATGAAAAGTCACATGGAAAATATTATCAATGGTAATATTTATTAAATCACAAGAATTGATTAACTTATTTTACTTTCAACTCTTTCTCATTTAAAATAATCTAAAGATAACTTCATGTTTATAACATTTTTTTAATAATAAACATTTTTATATTACATATAATGATCTGCTTTATATTATTTATTATAAATTTAAGCTTTTACCCAATGGATATTGTAAGGTCATTATTTGAAAGTTTTAAAATAGAAAAATTAAGATTTAAAGTGAATGTGTACCAAATGTTCCTTTTTTCCTTAATGACTTTCTAATCTTGTCTATTCATAAAAAATCACGGAAATAAATAGTACTTATTTAAATTTCATTTTTAAAATAAAAATGGATTTTAATTCAGATGTACAGAAATGAAATATTTCTTCAAATTCAAGATTAAATTTGACATTTTTTTTTTTATCTTTATCAGTGTTTGTTAAACATTTATTGTGAGCCAGTAAAAACACCTTCTGGTTTTCTGTGACTATGTTTTCTCAACTTGTATTCTGAAAACAAATATTTTCAAATAAAATTTAATTGAAATTACGTAGTACTTTTTTTTACATTTAAAGTAAATTGTTATAAATACATTGACTAAATAAGCTTAAATATAAAAGTAAATTGCTCAAAATTATAACCTTCTTTAAATACTAATACAAAACATTCATTCAGAATTGCATTCAGGCAAAATAATCTACCAATCAGTCATTTTGGGGTGTTTTGAGATTTACATAAAATATTACAGACATCTTCAGATATTTTTAACAAAACTTTTAATTAATGAAATCTATTCAAAAAACAAAAATAAATGCATTTATTAAACTAGTATCGCAATAAAAATAACGAATTATAAAAGTCATAATATATTTTATAAAAACCACAATAAACTTTAGAAATACATTATAGGTAACTATAAAGTAGCAAAGAATACCTCAAAGTGGTAGCATTTGGCATAGTAACACACTAAACACTTCAAAATAAGTGTTTTTGTAGAGACTAAACAAAACGTTAAGGTGGATTAAATAAATTATAAAAGATTTTGAAAAATGTTGCATTTTGGATAGAAGGTGTGATAAAAACAAGTTTGGTGGAATATGTAGAAGAGATGCAGACAGTGGGAACAATTTGAGGTTTATATATCTCTTTTAGAAGAATAGTTCATTAATAAAATGGTAAAAGAGAGAATAATTTTGAACATTTTCTATTCTTTAATATACACTGATTTAAAATAATAAAAACATAATTTATTACTATAAATTTTTAAAATTGCAATTCACTTATTTATTTATATATTTTTGTACTTTTTTGTTCTTTCACATTTTTCATTCATTGTGTTTTTTAATAAAATGTTGGACTTTTAATGATCAAAAATTACTTGGTCTTTAAGCTAATGATTATGGTGATTTTATTGTTGTTATTGTTGTTGTTGTTGTTGTTGTTATTATTATTATTATTATTATTATTATTATTATTATTATTATTATTATTATTATTATTATTATTATTATTATTATTATTATTACATTTTATTTTTATTTTCAGATTAAGATGTTTTCACACAGCACATTATATTTAATGATTTTGGTGCCTTTGACATTTCAAAAGGAAAATAATCCCTGCATTCCAAGTAATAATCACAATAATACATATGAGATACATCCATTAATACATTAGAAAAGAGTAGATAATAGTCAGTAAAATATTTATTTATTTTAAATATGTTTATGTTTAATAAAGTATGATTAGGTCTCACAAAAAGCTGGTTTTTTATAATAAAAATGTGGGTTTATTTATTTTTAGGTTTTACAAATTGAATCTCCTTTAAAATACATTCCTTTTAATACAATGCACTTTACTATATATATATATATTTCACATTATCTTATGCTTTTTAATGTCAATGTTGTTGTTTTCTTCGCAACTACTAAGTCTGCAAAAAAATGAGGATTTTTTTTATTCGAGGTAAATGCCTCTTGATAATCGTAAAAAAAACTTTGAATTTTATCATTTTCATGCTATGAAAGAAAGCAAAATTAATAACAATATATTGCTACACTATATAGAAGCATAAACAAAATAATAATGGTCATAATAATAATATCCATGACTCCTCCTTGCAATTCTTCCATTTCATTAGCAACTTTCATAGAATTTTTAAATTATTCAATTTCTCCAGTTACAAACTGTCCAACTTTCATTGATACTTATAATATCCTCATAAATATAAGATGATAATCATTTTCAATTTCTTTTCAAAGATTTTGGCGTCCAATTGGAAGCAGCAAATATTTTTAAAAAATAACACAAATAATTTTAAAATAAAAAACAAAAATTTAATGTGAAGTGAAAAAAATTTAGATTACAAATTCGTTCGCCAATTGCTTTTGTTATAGATAAACCTGCACATTCATCTTTAATAATCTTTGTCATTAATATTATTTATAATAGACAGTTAATATAATTTAGTTATACTTCTTCCTTTTTACTCTTTATTTACATTGGATTCTCAATATAACTTTAAATAAATATCAAACTCTATATATATAAAAGACATATTTTGCGGATTCATTCCTGTTAAAAAATTTAAATATTGATATACTGGACGTTTTAACTTGATCACACAAGTCATCCACTGGGTGATAAAAGGTAGAAAGACGATTGTAGAGGCGCTACAATCACTGATTTGAAAAAAAAAACCGTTAAAGTTCCACCAATAGCATAAAGCTAAATTAAGAATGTTTTTTTAAAAAAATATTTCCAAATAGGAGAAAGTTTGCATGTATCATCTGGCTTATTGAGACAATTTGGCCTTTTAAGTATCTCAATGGTTTCTCTAATTTTGCACTGGTAGTAATTATCACATCTGGATATGATCCTGGTACTAGAAAAATCTATTTTATGACCTGAATCTATACTATAGAGTGAGAGTGTTGATGATGATGAGTGTTGTTTAACTGCATTAGCATGCTCATATCTCCTAACACTAATGTGACAATTACTCATACCTATATAAGAAGCTTTACAATTTTCACATGAGATTTGATAAACATCATGAGATTCAAGAGGGATTGAATTCTTAGGGTTAGTTATTATATTGCTGATCTTTTGAGGAGTAGAAAATGATGTATCTATATTATAGCATTTTAATATATGTCCAATATTGTCTGTAGTTTCTTTTACATATGGAACACAAATCCTAATAGCTGATTTATCATCTTTTTGTTTCCTATTTTGTCCATTTTGGGCTTGAAATAAGGCTTTTTTATAAATGTATAATTATAACTATTTGCTAATAAAATACTGTTAATATGATTTATTTCTTCTTTCAGATGTGACTTATCTGAAAGTCAATTGCTCTATTTAAAAGAGTTTTGGCTAAAGAAATTATCTGAGTTGGGTGATGATGAGAATGGAAATGTCAATATATGTCTGTGTGTGTATTCTGTCTGAAAATCGAAAAAGATAAACTATTTGGTGTTCTGGTGACTAGAACATCAAGAAAAGGGAGTTTTCCACCAGACTCTGTCTCCACTGTAAATTTAATATGAGGATGCATATTATTTAAATGTAAGAAAAAAACATCTAATTTATTTTTTCCATGTTGTCATATGACAAAATTGTCATCTCTATGTATCTGAGCCAAATGAGAGGTTTTAATGATGATGATTCTAAAGCACGAGTTTCTATATTTTCCATGATCAAATCAGCTATTACTCCTGAGATAGGTGATTCCATAGAAGTACCAAAAACTTATCTGTAATGTTGTCCATTGTATACAAAATATGTATTCAAGAGACAATATTTAATCAAAGCAATAATATGATCTGGTAAATTGCAATGTTGTGAAATTATATTTAAAGCTTCATCAATTGGAATGTTTGTAAACAAGGACATGACATCAAAACTGATCAGAATGTCATTACCATTAATTTTTACACTTTTTAAAACAAAAATAAAATGAAGATAGTTTTTAATATATGATTTAGTAGATGGGATTGTAGGGTTTAATGAAATCCGATAAATATCTAGCTAAAATATGAATTGGAGATCCAATTGCGCTTACTATTGGAGGAAGGGGAGTATCTGTTTTGTGAATTTTTGGAAGTACATAAAATTTTGGACAGACACTATATTTTTCTTGAGGGAGAATGGCTTTTGTTGTTGTTTTTCTAAATATGTAGTATGATCTCTTTTTGATAGTTTATATGTTTTATCATTAAGCAGATCTAAAATTTTATTGTGGCGAATGTCACGATCCATAACAACTATGGCATTACCTTTATCAGCTGGAAGTACAACAATTAATTTGTCCAAATTTTATATTATGTAATGCTTGTCTTTCATTCTTTGAAATATTATGTTTAGGAAGTTTAGCTTATTTAAAAATACTATTGCAAAACTCTGCTCTAGCCAAATCAGCCGATGAAGAACCTATTTTATCTATTTTATTGAGAGCTGATTCAAAATTACAAACAAACACCTATATCAACTCTTTGACATGCTCTAGATTATTTTTATTTACATTATTAAGGTCTGAGGCTGACATGCTCAGTACTTTTGTGTAAGATGGCTTATCTGTTTTTTGGATAATATTGTGATCTTTTTGAGAGTCATTATCAATTACTAAGGTTTTATTCTGTTGTGTATTTTCTGTAAAACATTTCCCAAATTGTTATTTTTTTTTTTTTTAGTTTTAGAAAAATTGGCTGAGAGCCCAATCATTAACGTTGTTTTTAGAGTTTTGCGGTTTGATTTTGACGTTTTGCGATTTATTATCCAGTGGAGAACTTTTACAACGTTTGTTATTTGAAATTTTGACTGGAATGATAAATAAATAAAATACACCTTTAAACAGTCCAATATGAAAATAATGCACATCTTCTCTATCAACAACTAAATAAAAGTGCACTTAAATTAGCAGCAATGTTGGAGAGTTGTTTTTTCAGCTAGCTCCACCTAATTTCGGTTACCATAATTGTCTCAAATTTAAATGTTAATATGTTATGTTCTGATGACATCTCTAATCAGTTATGATTTCAAGATATGGATTAAAATACACAAGAGTTTACCAAAAAATAAATGACAGATCAAATTATTGACATCGAGCCAAGTTATAATAAAAAGGGATGAAATTTATTCAACTGAAAATATATTATACTAATTTGAGTTAGAGGTATATATACCTACTCAATATTAACATACTAATAAGTTATATATTATCATTTAATTTGTTGCTCCATAATTTATTACTAAAAGACAAACCGGACATTAGAGAATAAATTATCAACTTGGAAATCTAGAAATTAATATCAGTCTAAAATAAAACAAAATAAAAATATATGCATTTATATTGTGTGGACAAATATTTGTTCTTTTTAGAATTAAATAATCGTACTTAGATAGTAAATGGCTTTTAAAATACACACATATTTATGCTTTACTTATTTGTATGTATGAAATTATATGTATCGCATGCTTTAAACTTATCCCCTTGCTTTGCTCACTTTGAATTTAGTTTTGCTTAATTAAAATTTCATGAATACATTAAATCTTTTGATTTGATGATGCCTTGATGAAAGGAAACATATATATTTATTAAACTAAGTGAATTCGGAAATGAAATCATTTAATTACTCTGGTTAGCCGTAAAGCAACCTAGGGGATTACTTCTTAATTTCCATTTCGCACATTCTTGAAGTTGTACCTAATATTACTATGTGATTATTCATACAATAAAGAAACATTTATGGGATACTTATCATCATGCATCAAACAGTATGATATATTTATTATTATTGGTTAACATTGAGTTGAAGATCAAAATAAAACTTTGATATTTATTTGCTCTACCTGATAAATCATAATCGAAAATTCCAGTCGAGATTTCGTGATAAAAAGATAAATACATGTGGGACTGATAAATCCATTTTATTAAGCAATATTTTAAATAATTCTATATAACTATGACCTTTATTTTTTTAAAAAATTGAAAGTCAAAATCTAAGTCAGTAGTTAGCAGCCAAAGATATACAATGCCAAGAATTCATTAATTGCATCCCCAGTCTGCCACTTGATTACGATTTATTTAGTTGTCTAAAAACCAAAAGTCACTTTCAAGTGCAAAAAATCGTAAAATTAGAAGTAACAACTATCTAATATTATACTGGTATTAGATGGAATTTGTGAAAATAGAGGCAATGGTGAATTGGCAATTAATTTTTAAAAAAATTCATATAAATTACAAGCCACAACTATTGAAAGCACATATGGAGTGAGAAAAAACAGCATAATGGTGATTGATAGAATATCTGACAGAGAAACAATATTAGTTATTCAACCTAATGAGATATACATAATGCAGATAATTCAGTAGTTTCATTTATATGTTAGACTATTTTTATCATCTTATATGAGTATTGCATGTTTTTAGAAAAATTTAACTTTATTTAAATATTCCAAATACATTCAACTGTTAATAATAGCACAGAGGTTAGTTTATGCACAACATTTCATGAGGTATTATTCTACCATCTTCTTCAGGTATTGCTGTCCTGACCAGTGACAGTACTAGCATGGGAATCGAACCTGGATACTTATATTATTGATTATTGAAATTTAAGATAATGCTTTAACCAATTGAGCCATCCTGCCAAAAGATGATAGAAATAGTCCAACATATAAATACAACTAAAATACAATCATCACAAACGTCAGGAAAACACGTTATCAATTAGTGTGTTTTTATATGGAAGTACAAAATGTGTTTATCCAAACCAAACAAAAATAAAA
>JAQFVV010006414.1:1493564-1650488 GCA_028023455.1 Epiperipatus broadwayi
AAAAACCTCTATCAGCATTCGCTAGACAATTTTTTTTCCTGAAATTAGATTTAGAAAAGTCACCAGAAAAATTACTATTATACTTTTTTGGAACAGAATGTGAATATCCATCCTTCAATATATACTTTTTATCAGGAAAATTATCATAATATCCCAGCGATGAATTATTAACAGAAAAGCCAGAAAACTTGTTAAATTTTTCATCATCATTAAGTCTAGAAAATTGTTTTTGATATTTATCAGACTGCCTATAAATTTTAGTTTTATAAACTTTTCCTTTATTGTATCTTGTACGATTATCAATTCCACATCCAATATATTCATCACATGAATGAAAATCCTGATCTAATATCTTATTATTACCTTTATAATCAACATTATAAATGCTATTGTTTTTATTTTTATCTTTTTTCCCAACACTGTTTTTATCTTTATCTCTAATAAAGAATGAGGACTTGGGCAACTTTTCTAAGGTATTATTACCCTTAAAAGATGAATTAACATCACCACCACAATCAACCTCAGCAATATCCCCCAAAACTTGTGTTTCCAATAAATCACATTGTATACCTACATCACCAGAAATAACACCATCACCAATAGCTTTAGATTCCTTCACACCAAATTTTGCCATATTCATAATCATGCTATAAACTTCCTGAAGAGACATAGATTTTAATAATTCAAAAGTAAAACCAGCCAAGTCTACTTTTCTACTTTCCTTATCTTGAAGCAAATTAACTATATCCACATTAGAACTAGAATTTAAACTCCTATCAATACCTAAATTATTATCACTTTTATCTTTAACACTATCTCTATTATAATTATCCCTTTCAGAAATATTATCAATATGTATATCCGATTCCACATCTATAAGATCATTATTATTAACTATATCCACAGTAGAACTAGAATTTAAACTCCTATCAATAGCTAAATTATTATCACTATTACCTTCAACACTATCTCCATTATATCTATCTCTTTCAGAAATATTTTCAATATGTATATCAGATTCCACATCTATAAGATCATTATTATCTGTTGACCTAACATTCCCAATATTCCTCATTTTATCCACAGACAATTGATTACATTCTATACAATGGAAAAAACCCAAACCAACAGAATCAAAAATTTTTGCATCAGACCTGGACAAATTCAAACAAGATATATGAAAATACCCTTGACAAAAACCAGAGCACTTAATTCCATTATCCGCATCTGACAATTCTACATTACAATAAGTAATAAAATAATATTAAAAATAGGATCATTATAATAATAATAATAATAATAATAATAATAATAATAATAATAATAATAATAATAATAATAATAATAATAATAATAATAATAATAATAATAATAATAATAATAATAATAATAATAATAATAATAATAATAATAATAATAATAATAATAATAATAATAATAATAATAATAATAATAATAATAATAATAATAATAATAATAATAATAATAATAATAATAATAATAATAATAATAATAATAATAATAATAATAATAATAATAATAATTCAATTCAAATCTTTATTTATTTAATGTACATAACAACGGCATTTAGCCAATTATAGATTGCACAGTAATGTAATTATTATATACAAATCTAAATAAGCATTAAAAAACAATAATATATATATATATAATACCAATATAAGTTGTGAAATGTGGAGTATGAACAAGTTTAATTGAGTTGCAGAGATATCCTGTGGACTTGAACCTGTATATACAATCAAAAGGTAGAAGTCAATACACGCATCATTTGTATAATCTAGATTAAAATGTTTTGTTAGTGCTGGTGCAATCAATAGAAAGGAATGAAATTGCCTGGTCCCCTGTCTAAGAATATTCTCATCATCACTTAACCAAGATTAGGAGTGTGTGGATGTGAGAGTGTCATGGTCACAATATTAAGTTGAGAATTGCATGGCTTTCAATCCATTAAATTTTTTTCTAAAAAAAAAATTAAAGGAGGGAATGGTGTAATGTGATGATTGCACATACTATGATCACACATATGTATTTAATATTAAGTAATATTAAATATTGTAGTTTTCTTTTTGAAATATACAAACAGATAAGTAAAAGAATGTAAACCAAGAAAAAATGTTGTAATTACTATAATGAGAAAGAGGGAATGAAATCAAACAAGTTTGTTATCTTTTACCCTCCAAAGTTCAGATTTTGAAATAATAGAAGTATTAAAGTTAGAAAATATGAGAATCATATGTTTAGTTTGAGATTAAAAATGAAGAAAGGAAATATAAATAAAATGGGAACTTAAAATGATTTAGAAAAAATAACAATTGGGGAGTTTAAATAAAATTATAAATAGAATTTAGAATATGACAAAAGATAAAGATCTGTTCTTAAAATTACACATTTTGATGAAATGAAATAGATATGTGAATGTATGTATAAAGAGAGAAAGGTTTTATTGCATGTCAAAATGAGAATAATCTTATTAAAAAATAATTGATAAATAATATAAAACACAATGTTATAAAACTGTAGAAAAGTAAAAGAAATTTTGTATAAGTTGTAGAAACATTTTAAAATTAAAGGTGTGAAAGAAAAACCTACAAACAAAAAGATCAAGATAAGGAAAGAATTTGAAGAAAAGACATTAATTCAAAAACGGGTGAGATGGGGAGACTTTGGTGAGAGCACTGCTCTGAGAAGAAGTAGATTAGAATCTAGTGGGAAGCAGACATTAAAGAAAAAAACAGAAAGGCTGAGTAAAGGACATTTTCATAGAATACTGACAAACTTAATGAATATGAAACTACTCTACAATGCAAGTGAATCTTCAAGGCTGTGTGGCTAAGGGCCATCATGGTCGCTGGTCAATCCAAACCCACCTTACTCAGACGGTCACCTTACCATGAAACAACTGCCTTCTGTCTGATGATCCACCTATCATGCCATTAACACCCTAGTATTGTGAAGTCACTATATGTAGAAGAGGAGACTCCATAAACAAGTCACTACATGTCAAAGAGGAGACCCCATAGACAAAAACCAAAGCCAAAGAACAGCCATCTCTACTAAAGAAGTGGTGGAATTCCACATGATGGTCAGCAGGACAATAGTTAATGTCGAAGAAGAAGGAAACCTAGGTAAAGTAAATAAAGATTAATATATAACATGCATGCACATATTCCTAATATCAAAAGCAATTGCAATTCCAGATATTAATAAGATAGACATTAATTAGACTCTTTAGTAATATTGGAAATGAACGACTATAAATTGATAATTTATTTCAATACATTAAAGACATTTATAGGATTTTACATGTACCCATAATTGTAGTATTATATTTAAATAATTTTATTGTATGTAAATATTTCATGTAATTTCTTTTTTGTTATTTTATTATTATAGTAAATGTTTTATTAATTATTTTATCTGTTTGATCTCATTTCTTTGCCATTCCAAATAGTTTAATATACCCAGAGGGGGTTTGGTTATAATTATTACTCCATTTGAGTACTAAGTAGCACATGAGGATAGTTGTACATACTGATCCCATTTTATATGATCAGGAAAAATAACTTTGTGGCAATATCTGTATTGTCACAGGTTCGATCATGTATGAATATAAATTCGTTTATGTCTATATGTTCTCTTTGCTTATGGTAATGGAAGGTAGATGATTTGAATTTAAGAACACTTCTATATAATAATAAATGGTCATGCACCATGCAGTTTTATTTATTACTATATTATTTATTAGTTTATTTTTATTTTAATATCATCTCTCCATTACTGTATATATATATTGTACCAGGTCGAACTGCAGAAACCACTTACTTATATGTATATATAAGTTTTGGTTGGTTTCAAACTCCTTCCTAATACATTTATAATCTTATAAATGTTACATGGACGAACTGGCACATTCAAGCAAAATGGGAGATCTTATTGATAGCCTTAACTATCAACAATGGCCCATCTCGGCTTCTAGATTCAAACCCCTACTATCCAAATACTTTATTTGTTTCAGGGTAAACCCCGGGGTTCAAGCTAGTCTTATGACTAATGTATTCAGGCAGTCGGCTCATAATCCAGCGCTTGAAATATTCCCTAAAACTAGCTCAGTCTAATTTTAATTCAATAACAAATTTATACAAAATTAGTGGTGGAAAGAATTAATAAAAAAGGTTGGTAAAAAGAATTGACCAACAAATAAAGTTTAAGTTTGAAGACATTTTATTTTAATTAACATTAATTAAATTTAAAGATAATTTATTACCCAACATTAATTGACTAAATTTAAACATCTTTATAAATCTAATTTAACACATGCACATTTTTAAAGTAACACATTATAACATATATCTGGTGAAAAGCATAAATAATATGTGACATCATTAAATTATTTCACATTCACACACACGCATATCAATAGTTCATTTTATGCATGCTTAAGAGTTCAAATTACTTTACTCGGTAGGATTAATGAATTACAGTGGTGGCTACTACATATAAATGATAATAAATAAATGTTTACCTAGGATTTTTGGAACATGGATATTGCTTGTTGTTGGCTGCTTCTGCTGCTTCTGATGGATTATATCTAACCGGTTAGATTTGGACATTTCTTGAAGAGATTTTGTGCAAATCCATTGGTCTTATTTTTGAAGACAGTTGAACATTTGACGGAGGATTTCTGAGTTGTTATGCAGACATTATTTCACAGGCAGGTTTTGATTATCTTGTTGGACAAAAAAGCTGAAACATGAGCGTATATTTCCAAAAGCTGCTCAACAATGCATTTTTGTTTCTGGATACATAATAGAAATGCACTGTTATCTGAACTGAAACAAGACTGTCACTGCAAACTAGACTGAAAAAAAACTCAATTAATTGTCCGATAAAAAAGTCTATTTATACGTGTGATGTGTTGTCCGTGTAATATCCTCTGGCAAATATCTGTTATCGAATTCCATTGGTAATTAATCCTATGACAACGTGTTTTTGACGATTGTTTAATTAGTTGTAGCTTTCATAAACATATTGTTTTTTTATATCTTCAATTAATAGCCCACCGCTAGTGTGGTTTTTTAAAATCTCTATTTAACTTAATACCCATCACTGTGTTTTCCAAATATAATTTCTTTTTTAACTTTCATTTACATATATATTTTTTTAAATATTATTCTAACATGCATACATTTATTTACACTTGCACGCACATATATAATTTATTATAATAAGCTTGAATGAAAAGAGATTTATATTTTTTTTTTAATTTTAAATTACTTATTTTTACAAATACTAATTTAGAAAAACTTTACTTTCTTTTATAACACTTTTAGTTTGACTTTAAGAAAAACCCCTTCCCACTTTTAATCTTTTATTTCAAACTCTTTTACGAAAGATTTTTTTTTTATTTTAATAATTTTTTAGACAAAATTATTTTATATACATGTGCCAAATTGGCCTTGGCACATTACACCCCCCTCTGTTTTAGAGTAAAATGCATCATTTTTGACCATTTTATCTCTTACAATTTTAATTCTTGACTCTAAAGATTTATTAATTTATTATTTTTCTAAGTTAGCTTTTTAATATCTTTTACTTAACATACAAAGAGCAATCTGTTTTGACTATCCTTTCCTTCTATCTATGCCGAATACATTGCTCTCAATGATCTAAATCATGGATAATGACCACCAGGACAAAATAATTTTGTGGCACAGGGATCTATTGGAAATGACGTGGAAGCAGATTCGCTGACTTATACCGAGTTACACATGTATAAAATCGAAATTTCATTTGCTGATTCTCTTGATCAGACTTGGAAAAAGAAAGGGTCGCTGTAAAATGGCAGGAATTTTCAACTGTCCATTTTCAACTTACGCTTTGGAAAGAGGAATGATCCTTGACAAGTCTGTTACAGGTACTAAAATGTATCCAGTCAGCAGCTTTAAATGTATCTTTAACTAAATTTATTTCCATACTATCCTCATTCTCTTTTGCTCTAGATAAATTCCTACACATGTGTATATGTGCAGCATAATTCTACATCTACTAATATTCTAGATATTGAGTTATTACTGGACTTGCTTACAGGGAATCTATAATAAATAAATCCCTTTTTGCACACATCATGAGGTGCAGCAGTGCCAAGAAAATAACCTAAAAGGATATCTGGATAAATACATTTAAGATACGCATCATGAGGTATTGTATTTACCGAATATTACTAGTGTATGTGTGTGTATATACACATGTATACTTACACACTCTTAATACACCTTAGATTGACTTTATATTTTTATTACTAATCTTACAACATTATTTTTAAATTCATATGAACATTATTCTAACATTTGTATTAATCTAATCTCACAATATTATTCTAAACTACCACGGACATCAGTTTTCATATTTATTTATATTAATCTAATCTCAAATATTATTTTCAACCCTTACTCAACTTTTTTATCTATGTGTGTGTATTCAGAAAAACTATTTTACTTTATTACAATTCATTATTTACTCAACTTTTATTAACTTGCATATATTCAAAAACAACTTACTTTACTACGATTCATTATTACACTGATAGATATATTTTTTTGACTTGACTTTAAATCATTTATTTATTTCCTTTTATTACTGTGTGTGTGTTCCCCAAAAAAAAAAATTTATTAGTTTATCACGAGTCATTTTTTATTTTTATTTACTACAGATATATTTACGCTTATTTATTTAACTTGATTTTATCAATATTATTTTAACTATTTGACCTACTTATTTATTTACGAACATTTTTCTTAATTAATATGTGCATCAATCACTTTTCCCCAAGTATTGACCACTTCAAATTCTTATTTTTCTAGAGTGCATTTTTAGTTTTTATTTTCATCATTAGGTAATAAATGTAATATTAAGAGAAATAGGCAGAAAAGTATAAGGCAATTCAAACACACAGATAGATTTTGTGCTGATTTAAACCAACTTTTAATTTCTTTGCCCAAATACTCGCACACACCTCAATCCTAATTTAATACACTTTTTTTTTTAAATTTTATTTGATAATGTTTTATTTTCATTAATACTTTCATTATACACTTATTTATTTCATTTTTATTTTTAAAGCGTTATTTTTACTCTCCCTTTTTTTTCTAAAAAAAAAAAACATTTTCATTTTGCTTGTCTCTTTTGATTTACACATTTATTTTGTTTGTGTCATGCTCCACTATGTTTTAGACTTATGAGCTGAGATATCAATATAATCGATAAGATATAATCAAGGCTTTTGACCTAAATTGTTTTATTATTTTTACTCTCTTTTTTTTTAAAAAACAAAAAAAACAATTTCATTTTGCTTGTCTATTTTGATTTACACATTTATTTTGTTTGCATCACACTCCACTATGTTCTAGACTTATGAGCTGGGATATCAATATAATCGATAAGACATAATTGAGGATTTTGACATAAATTGTTTTATAGATGCTTTGACATTTTAAACTCTAAGATTGTTATTTTATTTTACTAAGACTAACTTTAATCATTTTTCATTATTCAAACTAACTTTGATTCTCATTTTTACATTTGTTTAAAAAAAAAACTATAGGTTAGTTTTATTTCATTAAATGGGCACATACGTACGTTACATTGTTTTTTATTAGTAAACATGAAAAGAATAAAAGTTCGCAAATAAAACTTCCTTTTTAAGAATTAAAAATTGAAAATTAAAAAATCATCTTAAACTCGTATATATAGAAAATTGCACAGATAAAAAAAAATTATTAAAATAAAACTTTATTAAAAATAGAAAAACTAAATCTTTCAACAAAAAGATTTAGAGATAAAAATATCTTTAAGTTTGGAAAACACATTAATTAATCAGAAAGGGAAATGATTATTTTAATTAGTCAAAGTGAATTAGCCTTTGGGCATTTAAATGTATAAGCAGCAGTCAGATAGGAGAGAAAAACAATGGAATCAAACCTCAGCAAAAAGACCATCAGATCGATGACATAATGTTGAGTTAATCCACAAAATTAATATAAATGGAAAGGTTGGAAATAAAAAGAGTTATTACGATGTGACTATAGGTGTTAGTGCAGAGTTGAAGGAGAAGGGATTGAAAGATGCACTTTCAATTCCTTCAGTTGTTCAAAAAAAATGAAACATCATTTTCCGATATTGTGGGCCACAGGACATCAAGGCCTGGAAGAATACCATCAACCATAAAGGACCAGCGATTAACTGCACACCGATCTCCTTATGACTTCGTGGGATTAATACCTTCCATTACAAGAAATCAGAGAAAACAGACATTTTTCAAAACAGTAAGAAATATATAATTTATGAACATTTCTAAACAAAAAAACTCTAAATACTAAACTTTTCAATATTTATAAATATAAGAATTTCCTATCTGACTAAAGTAGTTAAAATGTTATTTGATGTATTTCTTTTGTAAAATCATTTCCATTTATATTTTTTTTTGTTCTTTAAGTTTTATTATGATTTCTGTTTTCCGATAAATTAAAATATATCAATGATAAACTTAAGTCGGGCATGAATGGCTGTATAGATTTGTAAAGTTATATTAGGGGAGGGTAATCTTAGGTTATTCGTGTCGTTGTTGAATTGGGTCAATGGATTGGATATATTGATGTAATTAGTAAATGTAATGCAAGATTCGCTATGGGCAGAATTGCTTGTATACACCACACACTTCCTCTTGCCTAGGGAATGCAATTGTAAGTTGGCAAAATGACCACAGTCTGTTTCTATTGAGTTTTTTTTTTATTGTTCTTCTCATTAGATAGATGTAATATTCCTATCTGATGAGAGTCAATGTCTTATCTTAACCTATTTTGTGTTGCCATATTCGTATTACATTGAATACATCGATATATCAGATGGATTGATGCCAGTTTGACTGCGAACTTTTAGCCTAAGGTGAAATGGGGATAGAATGTTTTATCTTCAAATGCAAATCTATGTAGTCTATTCATACTCGACACTAAATAAAAATGCATTAAATTTAAGTTGTTTATAGATGCTTGCATGGATTCGTTATCGGTTAATTATGTTTTGGGTTTTCATATTGGATCAAAATATATAGACATTCGATAAATAATGATACCTTATGGTGAGTATCTAAAATGTATTTATTCGGATGTCTTTTAAGTTATTGGTGTCAATGCAAGCATCTTATGGTGAATGCTATTGGGTTACTTATAAATTTCCCTCTGCAATTGATGGTATCAATGACTTTGTATTTTGATCGTTTATATTTATTTTGAAATGTTTTTAATCGTGAAATCTATGTAACCAATCTATACTCAAACATTTTAAAACAAACTTTTATAAATCCATCTGTGCGAACTTATAAAAAATTAAAATGTAAACTTATAATATTATAAAAATTAAAATGTAAATTTAAATTCTAAAATCAAGTTAAAATCCAAAACAAAAATTATTCTAAAATAATGCTAAATTTTATATATGTGCATAAATAAATGTTTGTATGTTAATTACTGACAGTGGCTTATTTTATTCTTTTTTATATATTCTTAGATGAGAATTTATTATAAATATAAATCTTGGCTACTCCCTGAGCTAATGACAATGGGCTAATGACCGGAATCAAAATTTATAAAAAAAAAAAATTTTTTTTTGATGTATGTATCTGCCTACTTTATAAATTTTTCTAGGTTCAAATGCCTAGATGGTACCTTGTAGTGCAGATTACATTAAATGACTTTCTCCGAATCATTACAACTGGCACCCCACATTGGGTGCCATTTATGTACCGAGTCGAACCACTGAAATCACTTACTTATACGTATATATAAGTTTTGGCCAGTTTCAAACTCCTTCCTAATACATTTATAATCTTATAAATGTTATGTGGACGAACCAGCACATTTGAGCAAAATGGGAGATCTTATTGATAGCCTTAACTATCAACAATGGCCCATCTCGGCTGCTAGATTCAAACCCCTACTATCCAAATACTTTATTTGTTTCGGGGTAAACCCCAGGGTGCCAGCTAGTCTTATGACTAATTTATTCTAGCAGTAGGCTCATAATCCAGTGCTCAACACATTCCCTAAACCTAGCTCTCTAATTTTAATTCAATAACAAAATTATACAAAATTAGTGGTGGAAAGAATTAATAAAAAAGGTTGGTAAAAAAAATTGAGCGACAAATAAAGTTTAAGTTTGAAGACATTTTATTTTAATTAACATTAATTAAGTATAAAGATAATTTATTACCCAACATTAATTGACTAAATTTAAACATCTTTATAAATCTAATTTAACACACGCACATTTTTAAAGTAACACATTATAACATATATCGGGTGAAAAGCATAAATAATATGTGACATCATTAAATTATCTCACATTCACACACATGCATATCAATAGTTCATTTTATGCCTGCTTAAGAGTTCAAATTACTTTACTCGGTAGGATTAACGAATTACAGCGATGGCTACTATGTATAAATGATAATAAATAAATGTTTACCTAGGATTTTTGGAATGTGGATATTGCTTGTTGTTGGCTGCTTCTGCTGCTTCTGATGGATTATATCTAACCGGTTAGATTTGGACATTTCTTGAAGAGATTTTGTGTGAATCCATTGGTCTTATTCTTGAAGACAGTTGAACATTTGATGGAGAATTTCTGAGTTGTTATGCAGACATTATTTCACAGGCAGGTTTTGATGATCTTGTTGGACAAAAAAGGCTGAAGCACGAGCGTATATTTCCAAAAGCTACTCAACAATGCATTTTTGTTTCTGGATACATAATAGAAATGCACTGTTATCTGAACTGAAACAAGACTGTCACTGCAAACTAGACTGAAAAAAACTCTCTCAATTAATTGTCCAATAAAAAAAGTCTATTTATACCTGCGAGGTGTTGTCCATGTAATATCCTCTGGCAAATATCTGTTGTCAAATTTTATTGGTAATTAATCCTATGACAACGTGTTTTTGACGATTGTTTAATTAGTAGTAGCTTTCATAAACATATTGTTTTTTTATATATTTAATTAGTAGCCCACCGCTGGTGTGGTTTTTTAAAATCTTTATTTAACTTAATAGCCATCGCTGTGTTTTCCAAATATAATTTTTTTTTTAACTTTCATTTACATATATATTTTTTTTAATATTATTCTAACACACATACATTTATTTACACTTGCACCCACATATATAATTTATTATAATAAGCTTGAATGAAAAGAGATTTATATTTTTTTTAAATTTTAAATTACTTATTTTTACGAATACTAATTTAGAAAAACTTTACTTTCTTTTATAACACTTTTAGTTTGACTTTAAGAAAAACCCCTTCCCACTTTTAATCTTTTATTTCAAATTCTTATCTAAAGATTTTTTTTTATTTTAATAAAGTTTTTAGACAAAATTATTTTATATACATGTGCCAAATTGGCCTTGGCACAATATATATATATATATATACATAAATATTTGAAAATACAGTAATTAAAAGTCTATAAAAATTATATGTATAATTATAACTTAGAAGCGCTTTCACTATCTTGTAGCTTTGTCAACTATCACATTTAAAATGTCAACTTTTCCATAATTCAATGTCAACATTCCCATAATTCTGTGATCTTAACATTTGCTGCTTGCCAATTAATTAAATTTTGCTTGTATTTATATATTAACATCGCCTCTTTAATTTTTCTTTTATTATTATTTCTTTCAGTTTCCAATATTTTTATGTTGTTATAATCAAAATCAAAACCATATGTAGATGATTTATTATGGTCATAAAAAACAGAAGCTGATAAATCATCACTATTTTTAATATTTTGTTTCATATTTTGAACCCTTTTAAATAATATGTGCTCTTTTGTTCTTTTTTCCAATGTGCACCTCGATTTACCTATATATTCACTACCCCACCTACATGTCCATTTGTAAATGATACAATTTTTATTTGTCAATAAAGTTTATCTTTTGAATTGTTTATTAATTTATTTAATGTAAGTGGTGCATAAAATGCAATATCACATACTCCTTTATAAATTTTTTTAATGAAACTTTCCTGTCGATTAGATATATATGGTATTGATATCCACAACTTTTTATCAAAAAATTAACATTATTATTAACATTTTTATATTTAGAAGTAAAATTTTTAACAGTATAATATACACAATCGTAATTGTATCCAACGTTTAACAACTCATTACAATAAATTTCAATATTTTTAGTTTTATCTGATGCATATTTACAAAGGTTATCATTTCTAAATAAAAAGGATTTCAAACCTGCCATTTTATGTGACATTAGTACTTTTCATTCATATGGAATATATTCTCTTTTTGTAATTGGTTTAAGAGTCATATAATAATCCAGTTTATCCTTATTTTTAATAATCTTGAGATCCAAAAATTGAACACTCATTGAATTTTCATCTGTTTTAATCCACTTTAAACCCTTTATATTATTTAATTTATTAAACAAATCATTAATAGCATTTGGCTTTCCACAAACAAAAACATCATCAACATATAGACTGTATAAAATAATATTTTTTTGATAATGATTCTTTTTTAAAATATTTTCTTTATATGTTGATATAACAAAATTACATATTTGGGCAACTGTAGGAAGACCCATCGGCCACCCATTATTTATTTTATAAAATTCATGCTTAAAAATTGCATAAATGTTTTTATCAATAAAGCTTAATGTTTCAACAATAAATTTTATTATTTTAACATTAACATTTTTTAACTTTAATGCATTATTAATTCAATAGAAGTCATTCTGTCAATTGATCTGTACATTTCACTGACATCCAAGGTGCAAATTACATCATAATTATCAATAACAACATTATTAATTTTACCAACAAAATCAAATGATGAACGTATTGTAAATGAACCAAAACCAAGAATTTCCTGTAACATTTTTTCAATTAATTTACATGTTTCATAATAAAATGCTCCCCCAAAATCAATCATTAATCGTAATGTTTTTTTTTCCTTATGCAACTTTATATTTGAAAATACCCTAGGACATATTGCAGCTGAGGGATAAATTGTATAATAAGTAGAATTATCAATTACATTATTTTTGGCATTTTTTTAAATAATAAAATTGCAAAAAGAGAATATATTCCATATGAATCAAAAGTACCAATGTCACATAAAATGGCAGGTTTGAAGTTCTTTTTATTTAGAAATGATAACCTTTGTAAATATGCATCAGATAAAATTAAAAATATTGAAATTTATTGTAAAGAGTTGTTAAATGTTGAATACAATTATGATTGTGTATATTATTCTGTTAAAAATTTTACTTCTAAATATAAAAATGTTAATTTTTCTGATAAAAAGTTGTGGATATCAATACCATATATATCTAATCAACAGGCAAGTTTCATTAAGAAAATTTATAAAGAAATATGCGATATAGCATTTTATGCACCACCTACATTAAATAAATTAATAAACATTTCAAAAGATGAAACTTTATTGACAAATAAAAATTGCATCATTTACAAATGTACATGTAGGTGTGATAGTGGATATATAGGTGAATCGAGGTGCACATTGGAAAAAAGAACAAAAGAGCATATATTATTATTTAAAAGGGTTCAAAATACAAAACAAAATATTACAAATAGTGATAATTTATCAGCTTCTGTTTTTTATGACCATAATAAATCATGTATACATGGTTTTGATTTTGATTATAACAATGTAAAAATATTGGAAACTGAAAAAAATAATAATAAAAGAAAAATTAAAGAGGCGATGTTAATATATAAATACAAGCAAAATTTAATTAATCGGCAAGCAGCAAATGTTAAGATCACAGAATTATGGAAAAGTTGACATTTTAAATGTGATAGTTGACAAAGCTACAATGTAGTGAAAGTGCTTCTAAGTTATAGTTATATATATAATTTTTATAGACTTTTAATTACTGTATTTTCAAATATTTTTGTATAAAGTTAGTATATTATTTTGAAGAAATGCAGACATCGATTTGAAATATTATATATATATATGCAGGTTTTAAGCCTGTATCGATTTGAAATATTATATATATATATGCAGGTTTTAAGCCTGTATAGTGTATTAAAACATATTTACATAAAAAAAGTTTGATATATATATCTTGTAAGAGATGGCTTACAACCAACCTTTCCACCTGTCCCAATTTCTTTCACATTGTTTGAATTCAAACCAAGTGGTAGGCAAATAATTTATCCTACATACCTACTTATACACATGTAGTATATACATATATAAACCTACATATTAACTAATATGTTCATCTATTGGTAGAAATTAATTAATTTTCTTTTCTTCATTTAATATCATTAATTAAAATAATTACTTGACTTATAGAATAGACATAATCAAAGATCAAAATTAAATGAGGTCAAAATTGTTGCTAAGTGATCGAATTTAGAATAAAGATTAAATAAAAATAATAATAATGTTTTATAATTTGCTTTTTTTATTAAGTTGTAACAATAGGTTCTAGCTAGCATGAGACAATAGAGCATTTCTCTTTAGTTGGAAACCAACAATTGAACTGAAAGCACATAAGTAAAGTTTTTATTTTTTTTTTTTAAAAAAAAGAAAAAACTGTTTGGCATCTAAAAACAGTAAAATTTTAGTATCTGTCATTTCAAAATAATATAAAATCTTTATTTTGGATAGGAGGAAACTGGAAAGTTAAACTTCAATTTATAATTAGCAGGAATGAACTAATGACTTAATTTATTTTGCAAGCTAGAATTCATTATTATGGAAATGATGAAAAAAATGTGAAACTACTAAAAATTAACTGATTCTTTATTCTAGTTCAATATATATGCATATTGAAGCCACATTATAAATAACAGTTTATAATAAAGGAATCATTACAATGTGTGTGGTGTAAAGAAACCAGTATTGTAGGATGCTCCAAAGCTAGCTTCATTGTTATTATAGAATTGTAAAATTATGAAATTATGAAATTATAAAAGTTTCCATCAAGATGTCCGTGGATTTATATACATTCAGGAGAAATATTTGGTATGTGTTTGCTTTAATTAAGTAGCCTGAAATACATATATAGCAATAAAGTTGGTGAATAAGAACAGTATACATGGAAATTGACATTTAAGTTTATAAACTCTTAACTGTAGACAAAATACTTGTTTTCCTCAAGATAAATATATTTTGTTTTGATTGCCATGATTATTTTTTTTTCTTTTGTCATTTCTATTTGAAAGCTTATGTATTGTAATTTTTTTTATTATGTATTCATGATTCATTTTTCAAATTCAATCATCTGCAATTTAAAAGTGGGAGAAGTGAATAGATGTGTCATATGTTGATATAATTTTTAAAAAAAATCATAGTCAATATGTATTATTTTTAATAAAAGTAAATTTACAGATTCCTCTGGAATTTAACATTGATCTATTAAGGTGACCTCAAGTAAGGTTTTTTATATATTTAACATTGAGGGCAAACTTTGGGACAAACAAAACTATATTATTTAATAATAAGTTTTAATAATATTTACTTGTAATTTTGTTTTATTTCTGAGTGCACAATTAACCCACTGACTAAATGGTCTTTTTCATAACTATCATTAATTTATACTATGACTTACACACACATATAGATGGGAGTGGGGCCATATATATATATATATATATATATATATATATATATATATATATATATATATATATATATATATATAAACATTACAAGCATAAAGCTAAACTAGTCAATATAAAATCAAAACTACCCCAAATCTAAAATTAAACCAGACCAGAATAAAAATAATATTAAAACACAACCTAAGGTTTCACTGCTACAAGCAGACTTCTCAAGTGTAAAAACACAACCTAAGGTTTCACTGCTACAAGCAGACTTCTCAAGTGTAAAGAAAAATTTTTCTTTACACTTGAGAAGTCTGCTTGTAGCAGTGAAACCTTAGGTTGTGTTTTAATATTATTTTTATTCTGGTCTGGTTTAATTTTAGATTTGGGGTAGTTTTGATTATATATATATATATATATATATATATATATATATATATATATATATATATATATATATATATATATATATATATATATATATATATATATATATATATATATATTGTACCTATATTGATATGGGCACATATAATTTTTATCTAAGGTTATTGTTGGATTAATCGTTCGTGAAAGAAAAACGTAGAATTAAACGTTGAAGAGTTTGTTGCAGTTTGTTTTAGAAAAAAGATAAGAATTAAATAGTTTTCTAGCATTAGTTTTTGAAATAAAAAAAGCTACAATTAATTAATCCTAAGGGGGGAGGGGGAGTCTTGGTTTGAGACATGAAACTAAAGGTTTACAAAAGGAAATAAATAGTTTTTATTAGTATTCGTAAAAAATATAATTTCAAAGGTTAAAATATGCAAATCTCTTTTCATTCAATTTTAATTAAAGAAAAATAATGTTAAAACTGATGTATGGCTGTATGTATGTGCAATTGTCAACAATGGAATAAATGTTATTATAAAGTTAAAGAAGATTATTATTAAAAAACATGGCAATGGTTATTAATTAAAATATAAAACAACATCTCTGCATGGCTATTACTAATTAAGCAATCTTCCAAGGCACGTTTATCAAAGGATTAATTGATAAGGAATTTGACAACAGATCTTTTCTGGAGATATCAGAAAGACAACAAGGCGCAGGTATAAATAGACCTATTTTATCGGACAGTAATTCAGTTCCACAAATTAATTGAGTTGAGACCATCAGTTCACAAAGTTATTGAGAGAGTGCAGTTCGGAAATTAATTGAGTCAGCTAAGAAACAAAATGCAGTGCTGAGAAAATTTTGGAACACACATTCACCTCCAGCCCAGATGTCCGAGAAAACAGCAGATCTGCCCGTGAAATAATGTCAGCTTAACATCTTAGAAAATCTCCGTCCGTATCTAATTGTCTCCGATAGCAATAATCGTGAAAATCAGGAAACTCAGCAAGGAAATGTCCCAGCCGGCTGGAAGCATTCATACTGGAACCATTCATACTGGAAGAAACAACAAACAAGAAGAAAACAAATCTACGTTCAAAATCCTAGGTAAAACATTTGCTTATTTTCGTTTATACTGTAATAGCCATTGCATTTCATTAATTCGTGCGAATCCTCCAAGAGTCTAATTATATGAGCTCGATATCATACATAAATGAACTATTGATATGTGTGTGATTAAATTTCAAATGCTATGTAGTCCTTTATTATCATTATTATGTGTGTGCATTAGTTAATATGTGCATGATCATTCTACCAATGTTTATTAGTTAAATTAGAGTGTACTGTTATTAAATCTATAGGAATATTTAAACTATTTAGAAATGTTAATTTAAAATATGCGTGTGTTTTATTAGAATGTCTAAATTTAGTAAATAAATGTTAGTTAAAAAATTATCTTTAAAATTAAACTTTGTCGGTCAATTCTTTTTAACAAATTCTTTATCAAGTCTTTTAACCACTAATTAAGTATAATCTATTAGTGATTACAAACAGCTGAGCTAGTCGTGGATTTAGGTGTTGGATTAGTTGCCACTATTCAAAGTGTGTTGTCTATTCTTTAGAATAAGCAGCTGGCGCCCGTGTTTATACACAAACAAAAAAAGTAGTTTGAACTTGGTGTTGAACTCAACAGTCGAGAAGAAGTTATGTCCTGGAAATGTAACATTAGTTATATACTTTATAGCTATCGTTTGGGCATACATACTCTCCGAGTATGTTCTTCTCTGCCTAAGAGGCCGGTGATTCGAATACACACACATTCAAAAATGGTTCAATGGCTAGACCCAACTTGGGGCTGAACCTAAGAAACAATACTAAAGAAATACTTTGTTCTTGTTGAAAATAAAAATCTAAAAAGTTAAATTACCTATGTGAAAGTGTTTAATTTTTTAAAAAAAAGAATTGACCGAGAAATTTTTTTTTTTTCGAAATGAAAAGAGATTTTGGCATTTATGCTATCAAATCAGAGTCAATTGGGTGTTATGGGCAGTGTTAAAGCATTAAGAGCGGGTAGTGAAAAGGACAAAAGGTTGGAGGTAACGTGAGTTTCTGTCTTAGTAAGAAAAATAAATAAATAAGTTGTATTTAAATTTAGTTTAACGTAAGCGCTAGTTTGAAAAAAAAATAAATACATAGTGTCAAAATGGGAAAAGATATAGAGCTGGAGGAAGTAATAAAAAGAGTAGAGGCATTAGAAAGAGAACATGAGAATGGGAAAACATGTGTGCACATACATAAAATGAAGGCAGTAAATCAGCTGCTAAAGATAAAAGCATTTTCAGGGAACAGAGGGGAGAATCCGAGTGATCACTTAGAGAGCTTGGAACATTATTGCACTTTGAATAGTTTAAGCGAGGGAGCAAGAATTGCTTTAGCTTGCAGTCACATACAGGGAGAAGCCCAACTCTGGTGGAATTCATTACGTGTAAAACCGACAACATTCGGTGAATACAAGTGTTCATTGTTGGCAAACTATTGGGGGAAGGATCTGCAGGAAAAGGTTAAGTTTCAAGTAGAGCAGGACAGGTGGCAGACGGGGGAGTTATTTATTACATTTTTTCGTAGACAAATAGCGAAATTGAGATCAATCACAGCATACAAATTATCAGAGCAGCATATTATGCATATAGTTAGGCGTGGTTTACCTGAGAAGGTGGAACAAATGATGATTGGCAAGCAAATGGTAGAGCAGATGGCTGAAATACTAATGGCATTGGACAACAATAGGGGGATGGTGGATGGTCAAGATGAGGATGGAAACGCAGAAGTTGATTGTACGCAAGTAGCGAATCTGGTATGTAGTGGAGAAGAAAGCATGCCTGTGATGGCACCTCAGAGCTGTCTGAAGATAAAGATAAAGGTAGGGGGGGGTTGCAACTAGTACATTGTTTGATTTGGGGAGTCAGGTATTGGTAATGTCACAGGAAATGTTTAATAAAATAAATGACATTGACCCGGAAATTAAAATATTGCCTTTAAAAACAGTATATGTTTTGTTGGCTAATGGTAAGAAGGCGAAGTTGGCATCCAAACAGGCATGGGTGAAATTACACATGGCAGAGGGAGAATATATGCACGTTCTGTTAATTTTGGAGGGACTGATTCATGAGGTTATATTAGGCTCGGATTTTATGGACAAAACAGGCTGTGTATTGGATTATAAACGGAGCCGGGCAGAAATAAACAACATAATAATTCCATTTACAAAACACCAGAAGGATGAGATAAATAGACAGAGTGATGCACAAAGCACAGTAATGGAAATAGAGATAGGGGAAAAGGTGGATGAGTCAAAATGCATAAATGATAATCAAAGAGACCAACTGAAGAAACTATTCAATAGATATGAAAGCGTATTTTCTGACATTCCAGGGATAATCCAAGGGTATGAACACAGGATAAGGCTTATGAAAGACCAACCATATCAAGCCCGTGCATATCCCATACCTCATCAATATAGACGTGAAGTAGAAGAACAAATAGACAAAATGCTTAGATGGGGGATTATATCTAAATGTTCGTCTCCTTTTAATAACCCTATCGTAACTGTAAAAAAAAAAGATGGATCAATTCGGTTATGTTTGGACGCATGGCAGTTAAATAAGATAACAATAGCTGATACTAATGCTCCACTGCCTATGAGTGAATTGTTATTGAAATTTCAAAATAAGAAAATATTTTCAACGTTCGACTTAACTGCCAGCTACTGGCAAATCAAACTTCATCCAGAGGATCGGAAATATACGGCATTTAAATATAACGGATGTGCATATAATTTTAACCGGATTCCCTTCAGGCTAAAAAATAGTGGGGCAGGGCTTATACAATGTCTGGATCAAGTATTGTCAGATAATATTAAGAATTTAGTTATAATGTATGTAGACGACATTGTGGTGGCGTCGGAAAGTATAGATGAGCACTTTGCACATTTAGAAATGTTGCTGGGGGAATGTGAGAGAAAGGGAATTCGAATTAATTTAAATAAGATAAAGATAATGACTGATGAGGTCAAGTTTTTAGGTCATATAATTACAGAAAGAGGAATATTACCTAATCCTGAAAAAATCCGAGCAATACAGGAATTCCCCACACCCCGGACTAAAAAACATATTAAATCTTTTCTCGGACTCTGTAATTTCTATAATCGATTTTATAGAAATTTTTCACTTGACATGGAGCCGTTATTGCAGTTATTAAGAAAAGGGAAATCATGGGTGTGGAATGAGCAGCATGAGCGCAGTTTTCAGAGCATGAAGGCAGGATTTTTAAATAAAGTTATGCTGTCATATCCCGATTTCGACAAACCATTCTTTGTACAAACGGACAGCAGCGGGTTTGGATTGGGGGCTGCGCTATTTCAGATACAGGACAAGGGACAGCACAGAGTTCTTTGTTTCATTAGCCATTTACTAAGGGGACCGGAAGTGAACTACACTGTAACCGAGAAGGAAGCCTTGGCTATTGTGTGGGTGTTCAAGAAATTCAGGCAGTATTTAGTAGGCTCTGAAGTGGTAGTAGTCACTGACCATAAGAGCCTTGAATTTATTAATCACAGCTTCTTGAATAATAGCAGGCTAATAAGGTGGAGCTTATTCCTGCAAGAATTTAATTACAAAGTGGCTTACTGTCGTGGTAAAGAGAATATTGTGGCAGACACCTTAATCCGATATCCGGTAGCTCAAGAACAACACTTGAGTTGCGACAGAGCGTATATAGCTGCCACCAAAATATATAAAAGAAATGGGATAGAAGACGAGTTGCACAGATTAAAGGAGCAGCAAGAGGAAGATAATGATTGCAAACAAATAATAGAGAATTTACGCAATCAGCCTGTAACGAAAACAGCCAATAATCCGCTGTGGAGGGACCAAAATTAAAGGGAGGACTCTTACAGCATGTGTTATGGGAAAAAAAACAAACACACATTATTCTTCCAGTCACCATGAGAGAGCAAATGATTAAATATGCGCATAACACTTTCGGACATTATGGGGCAAATAAAGTGGAAGGATGGCTGAGTCATTGGTTTTACTGGCCAGGAATGAATGCCAATATTACAGACGTGATTGGTAGATGCACCATATGTTCAGCAACCAAGCCTGCTAACACATTAGGAGTCAGGCCGCTGCAACCTATATATGCCCAACGCCCGAACAGCTTACTAGCGATAGACTTCTACGGACCTCTGCCTCCATTCAATAAAATGAAGTATCTCATGGTAACATATGACGTGTTTTCAAAGCTGGTAGTGGCATATCCAGTAGCCCAAGTGAACGCAAGACAGACTATTCGAGTTTTGGAGCAACAATACTTTAAAACTGTAGGAATTCCAGACAGAATTCTGTCAGATCATGGAACGCCCTTTATATCTAGCGAATGGAAGAAATGGATGGACAGACATGGGATAAGACATATACTTATGTCGAGTCGTAACTCTCAGTCTAATCCATGTGAACGGGTTATGAGGGAGTTTGGGCGTCTATTTCGGGTTTATATACAGGATGATCATCGCAAATGGGTTAAAGAAACATCACGAATAATCAACATGATAAACTGGTCAAGAAATGAGTCTACAGGATTCGAACCTGTTCGGCTACATTTTGGAAGAAATATTCCATATCCGTTTGAGACTAAATTGCCAGTGGGAATAAATCCAATCAACCAGAGAAGAGATGCTAAGCAAGTGCTCAACCGGTTAAGAAAAATGGGCAGGCTACGGTAGCAGAGGCAGGGAAGACCTAAGGCTATATTCAGGAGGGGAGATGAGGTCATGGTGAGAGTTCATCCGGTGAGTCATCCTGAAAAACATATATACAAGAAATTCCAGCCAATATACGACGGCCCTTATATCATCAAATGGCAATACGGTAATAACGCGTTTGTGATAGCACAGGGAATAGAGGAAAAAGAAACATATAATGCCCAGTCGTTGAGGTTAGTGAAAAGAGAAAAACAACCACCGGACAGGCGGTAATAATACTAAAGGAAATTTAGAAATAATAATAGTAACAAGGAGGCATTATTGAATAAAAGATTTTTTCCCAATGCACATATTACGTAAGAAGAAATGCTTGTAAATAAACAGTTAAAAATCAATAAAATCAAGTTAAATAAGTAGGTCAAATGAATGATTTAAGAGTAACAATTATAGGATTAAATAAATGAATAAAATAAAGGGTTTGATTAAAGTGATCAAATTAAACAAATAAATAACATGTCAAAAAAATAAATAAATTAAGATTTAATGTTGTCAGAGATAAAATGGTCAAAAATGACGCATTTTACTCTCAAAAGGAAGGGTGGTGTAATGTACCTATATTGATATGGGCACATATAATTTTTATCTAAGGTTATTGTTGGAGTAATCGTTCGTGAAAGAAAAATGTAGAATTAAACATTGAAGAGTTTGTTGCAGTTTGTTTTAGAAAAAAGATAAGAATTAAATAGTTTTCTAGCATTAGTTTTTGAAATAAAAAAAGCTACAATTAATTAATCCTAAGGGGGGAGGGGGAGTCTTGGTTTGAGACATGAAACTAAAGGTTTACAAAAGGAAATAAATAGTTTTTATTAGTATTCGTAAAAAATATAATTTCAAAGGTTAAAATATGCAAATCTCTTTTCATTCAATTTTAATTAAAGAAAAATAATGTTAAAACTGATGTATCGCCGTATGTATGTGCGATTGTCAACAATGGAATAAATGTTATTATAAAGTTAAAGAAGATTATTATTAAAAAACATGGCAATGGTTATTAATTAAAATATAAAACAACATCTCTGCATGGATATTACTAATTAAGCAATGTTCCAAGGCACGTTTATCAAAGGATTAATTGATAAGGAATTTGACAACAGATCTTTGCCGGAGATATCAGAAAGACAACAAGGCGCAGGTATAAATAGACCTATTTAATCGGACAGTAATTCAGTTCCACAAATTAATTGAGTTGAGACCATCAGTTCACAAAGTTATTGAGAGAGTGCAGTTCGGAAATTAATTGAGTCAGCTAAGAAACAAAATGCAGTGCTGAGAAAATTTTTGAACGCACGTTCACCTCCAGCCCAGATGTCCGAGAAAACAGCAGATCTGCCCGTGAAATAATGTCAGCTTAACATCTTAGAAAATCTCCGTCCATATCTAATTGTCTCTGATAGCAATAATCGTGAAAATCAGGAAACTCAGCAAGGAAATGTCCCAGCTGGCTGGAAGCATTCATACTGGAATCATTCATACTGGAAGAAACAACAAACAAGAAGAAAACAAATCTACGTTCAAAATCCTAGGTAAAACATTTGCTTATTTTCGTTTATACTGTAATAGCCATTGCATTTCATTAATTCATGCGAATCCTCCAAGAGTCTAATTATATGAACTCGATATCATACATAAATGAACTATTGATATGTGTGTGATTAAATTTCAAATGCTATGTAGTCCTTTATTATCATTATTATGTGTGTGCATTAGTTAATATGTGCGTGATCATTCTACCAATGTTTATTAGTTAAATTAGAGTGTACTGTTATTAAATCTATAGGAATATTTAAACTATTTAGAAATGTTAATTTAAAATATGCGTGTGTTTTATTAGAATGTTTAAATTTAGTAAATAAATGTTAGTTAATAAATTATCTTTAAAATTAAACTTTATTTGTCGGTCAATTCTTTTTACCAAATTCTTTATCAAGTCTTTTAACCACTAATTAAGTATAATCTATTAGTGATTACAAACAGCTGAGCTAGTCGTGGATTTAGGCATTGGGTTAGTTGCCACTATTCAAAGTGCATTGTCTATTCTTTTAGAATAAGCAGCTGGCGCCCGTGTTTATATACAAACAAAAAAAGTGCTTTGAACTTGGTGTTGAACTCAACAGTCGAGAAGAAGTTATGTCCTGGAAATGTAATGTTAGTTATATACTTTATAGCTATCGTTTGGGCATACATACTCTCCGAGTATGTTCTTCTCTGCCTAAGAGTCCGGTGATTCGAATACACACACATTCAAAAACGGTTCAATATATATATATATATATATTTACCCTAACCTAAAAATATCATTCTAATAATTATATAAATGGGGTAGTTTTAGAATTAGTGAACTCTCATTTTGCTTTTATATTTAATGAATTATATAATCAGTAATGACTGAAAGGTTGCTATTCTTCCACATGCACCTTACTATTACTTTCAGACAGCCAATAGCTGTTAAAACAGTGGTCTGAGAAGCGATCAGGCCTAGACACATGACAGAGATTTTTTAACAAGAAAAGAATGATACCAATTTCATGCTGTAATATCATAAATTAATAACTCAGTGAGTAATAAATGTATATGTTTATATATTCATGCTTTCAAGCCAAGATGCTTAAGACTGGCTTATATATATAAAAGTTAAGTAAAAGAGAAGATTGGTATCATTTTTTTCTTATTAAAAAATCTCTGTCATGTGTCTAGGCCTGATCGCTTCTCATACCGTTGTTTTAACAGCTATTGGCTGTCTGAAAGTAATAGTAAGGCGCATGTGGAAGAATAGCAACCTTCCAGTCATTACTGATTTAATAACAACATGTGATTTAAACAAAATATTATGAACTATATAATATAATTTTGTATATAATGCACTTCAAATTATTTTGTTTCTGTTGTGTGAAGCCATCAAAATGTAGAAAACCATTCTTGATAAACAAACATTTATTTATTTTATATTTTTTGTTTGTAAATAATTATTATATATGTTGTTAATAAATATATTAAATTGTTTAAACCAATCTGATCTCTGTTTGATCATCACCATCATCATTGTGCATTGATACCACTAGCTGTTTAATCATCACCATCATCATTGTGCATTTATATCACTAAAAGTTTCATCATCACATTCTGAATTTACACCAGTAAAGGTTTGATGATCATCATCATCATTATGTATTGCTCTTTTAAATAATTGATCATCATCAGTATTTTTATATCTATGCTTATACATAGGCATATTTGATTTATAATTGAGTAAGTCCATTCCTGAAGAGAGCTGACTGCAAGAACTCCCTGTGTTTGAATTCTGTGGTGTAATGGGGCCTAAAAAAGAGAGATGTACTGAATATGCATTAGTCTAAGTCATATTGAAATATTGTAATAAATTATGAGTTAGCATACTAAAAGTAGATGTGATTTGGAACTGGGCATTTCATTGTGACATCTTTAGCATCCTATTCAAAGGCCTAGGTCTGACAGTAGTGAGATGCACTCCCTTTGTTATATGCCATTCCTGATTCAATAACATCTAGCACACCCAAATGTGATGTCGAATCACGAATTTTGGATATGACTTGTTGTGAGTTGTTTGACACATTGAATTCAAATCATCCAACTACTGAGTCATATTCACATCATCGTATGGTGTACTCTGTGGTTCTGTTATAATATATTACATATAAGAAGTGCAGCCAATGTTGAATGAATTGCCAATGAAGTAAAAGTTCTATTAAAACTAAGTTAATAGATTAACTAAATAGAAATGACCTAAGTAAAATATAAAGACATTATGTATTTTATCTTATTTTTCACACTTACATCAATACACAATTAGAAACAAGTTACCTAGTGATAAATCCTAGCTCTATAACATGAAATGAAATGCAAGACAATAAATTTATATATTGAGTAACTTATATTATTTAAAAATGATTTACAATAGATTTTGCTCAGTAGAATACTTAATCTATGACTCAAACATGTTACAGCATTTGGATTATGATATATTTATTGTTTATAGATGAACTTCGAATATATTTATATAAAGGAAATAATAATAATCAAATAACTTCCTGTTATACTAATATTGAGTGATGGGACTTATGGTGATGTGAAGCAATAAACATCTTTCTACAACTAAGGAAAAATATATACGTATGTGTTAATGACACTATAATAGAATACCAGAGAATGTTCAACTTATTATGACTTAATCGGTTTAATGAGTCTAAGAAAACCTAAATAAGTTTTTAATACTTGCATAAGTTGACAATATTAAAATTTAGAATAATGATGGATATTTTCTTTTATTTCTATCTGTTCGAATATGAAAGACCTAACAAACAATTATAGTTAACATAAATGATTTTCTAAATATGATTTAGAAATCCATATTTTATATAAATTGTTTAATAAGTAATCGTTTATTACGAACACCTACACGAAATCAAGGGTTCTGCATCAATATAACATGACAATATAAAATATTTTTAGATTCCTTGATACTAAATAGTGTAGAATCTGTTTTATGTCTCAAAAAAAAAACTTCTGTGTATTATTTATAATACCCAATCATTATATGTTGGGTTGAATACGGTTAAGTTATAATTTGAGTATATATGTATATCTGTGTGATCTTGATTATTTTGGTTTTTTAAATCAATGCGATGTTTTATTCCTATATTATGTGATACTCCATTGCGCTAAAACAGTACACGTAAGTTGAACAGCTATCCATAAGATCCATTGATTTACCATGAAGTGATCTGCAATGGCATATCAATATTATAACAGCATTAGATAAAATTAAAGTATGTTTGTCTCAATGAATAATACCATTGTAATACATATATACTAATGCAGTTGCCAAACTTTCCTATTAATGTTAGAAATCAACATTTGACATAAAATATTTGTTTATGTTCATTGGGAATCAAATATGTTTTCCGTGAATATTATGAAGACTTAATTAATCTTGTTTAGAACACATGTTAAGTAATTATCCATTGTTAGGTCATTATTTTCATTTGTCTGGAGATTTGACAATGGAGTTCCTAAGCTTCCCTGAAATAAAGTTTCTTCATATGGAATTTAATAAATGTATACATTGTAGTTTCCTGTAATAAAGTGACGATTGCTAAAGTCTATTTGCTTCTATGGTCAACACATATATATTTAAAAATGGGAATCAAAAGATATACTATTTTATTCAGTTAATATTCGCTAGCCACCATTTTATCTCTCTCTTCTGTTGTATCTTAATAATAATAATAATAATAATATCAGATCATCCATTCCTAAGGCTATGTGTAATCTTATGCTTTTCTTTACAAGATTTTTATCAAGCAATTTATTATTGTTTTAAATACTATTTTAAAATACTGATAATTTTAAAACATTTTAATTTTTTCATAAAATTGTCATTTCTCATTTGTTTGTAGTAATCATGCTGGGATGTTGGATGTGTGTGTGATTGTGCATATATAAATCGATAGTGGTTATCAACTACTGGATAAAGTGATGAGTTATTTTAGGTGAATAATATAATTTTTATTATTTATACTTTGATTAAAAGCAGTCGTTGGCACTTTATAGGTACAAATTCCCTCATTAAAGGAAAAAAAATTAGATTAGGCATTTGTCAAATGTAACCTATGGGTACCTCATATTTGGTAGGTAAATTGTACATGTTCCAATCATTAATGTTGTTTTTTATTAATATTTATGTCATCAGAATCCCCCCTCCACAATATGGAATGTATCATTGCAATTGCTAATAAAAACTCTACATAAGTTTCAAAATTAAACCATGAATTTCCAAATGGTGTTTGGTTTTTCCATACATCTGAGATCTTTATCTAACTTTGGTGCTTATTATTTTATTGAACTATATACATCAAATTCTTTGTGGTTCTACTCAAACCTACTCAAAATATATATTTCAGTAATCCTAAATGTATTAAAATAAGCTATTCAAAACAACAAAGAAAATTTACACATATCACCATTACTAATATTGAAATGAACTAATGAAGGTAAATCAACACCACTAATGAAGTAAACATATGCTTAAAAATATAATATACCATTTCTGAAATTTACTTCTAACATCAAAGTAACCATTTGTTAAAAGTACACACACTTTTATTACATTAATATAAGTAAACTATTTAAGGATTTTATTTTATTGTGCCACTATTTGAATTTTTTAATAAAATTTTTAAAAAAACTAAATAATACAATGGAGAATGTCTCTAGATTGAGATCTCCATTCTAGCATTTATAATATCCCACTCCTTAAGGAGCATAACAATAAAATATTTGTTTCTATTTTTTTTTCTTTCCTGCAATATTAGCACCATGCCAAATTGATCTATGTGGATATTATATACATAATTCCTACCATATTATTTCCTAACATCCATGTTATTTATGAAGTCATTGATATTATATGGTGATTTCAAGATTACTCCATTGATAACCTTTTTACACCTCAAAAACTGTTGCTTTTGTTAAACAACAAATGAAGTTAATTTGTGAAACTATATTCTGAAGGCCGATCTAACGTTCAGCTGTCAAGAGAATGACCATCAGCTTGCAGCTCTGAGACAAATGAAGAATCCAACCAATGGACAAGAACTATATAATGTGTCATAAATACAAGATAGCTAACTCATTTTACATCATTAAGTACTATATATATATATATATATATATATATATATATATATATATATATATATATATATATATATATATATATATATATATATATATATATATATATATATAAAATTACAAAGCATTACTCATGACATATAAGATTTATCAGGCTAAATGATGGTACAGAGCATTGTTAACTGTATATAAAAAAGCCCCAGCAAATTTATATCAATTCACAAGTCATTTTTTGTTCTTTTTTAGACTTACAGGCTCGGGTTCATGGCAGGGCTACATTAACAAACCATGATAGACAATAGAAAATATCACTACTTGAAAACAGGGTAGAACCTTCTTGAGATACAAACACTTCAGAAAATTTCATGAACATATTGCATTATTATGCCAATTATAAACTGTCCATCCATCATCAATACTGAAAATAGAACTAGACAATCTCTCACTATCAATAGCTTCATTTATTCTCCATAATCCTATTTCAATTTTTTTAATAAATTATACAATGTCTTATACCAATCTATAATTTTAAACAGATTTTCAGCTACCATTACCCAATGTGTCTCTAATTATCATATCTCCTTCATAGTGCTTTGAGCATAATTCCACTACTCTATCTTTATTATTATATTATATCACCATCCTTGTCATATTTGTTGGTTTTACAAGTTAGGTATTACATTATTTGGCACATATTTGTTTTATATATTTTTTCTCTTTCCAAAATATTCTAGAAATGAAAAGTGCAAATCCTAAATCATACCTATTAAGACCATCCAATATCCATTATTAATACTATCTCTTTTAATAGATAGTTGATAGTTCATGGAATGAGAATGTCAAGTGGTTTTTTTTGTTACCCCAAACTCTCCATCCAATATCTGTATCATTTCTGGAAATCTGCCACTTTTTAAAAGGCCTTTACATGGTGATGGTGAACACATGATTTCTATCACTCATCATATTGGAACCACTTCTAGTTTTATGGATCATCCATGTTCTTTCAAGGCTTTCTGTTGATTCTTTTTTTTCTATACCATAATCTGTCACCACCATCTACATTTCTAATGCATTAATGTAGGTACAATTTTGAGGATTTTTCCCATGTTTATTTGGATGATTATGTTAGCTCATATCAATTGCATCTTGAAAAATCTGCAACCTACTCAATTGTATATCTATTGGTACTTGGAATCATTTCTTCAATTCTAAAAGGCAAATTATGTTAAATTATTCTTATAATCTGACTCTCAAACAAACTAGCATCCAATGTCTTTAACTTGGCCACTTGTTGAGAATTGCTTTCTGTACTTTCTCCAAAAAATATCTCCTCCATGATATGATACTCAATAGCTGCTTGATGTTATTTTGACCAAAAGTTATTCACCTAGTGCATTTCTATAATTATTAAATGTTATAGCATTCTGAAATAATGAGGCATCACACTTTCCCATCAGCTTGAAGTGGCTATAATCAATGGCCAACTTACATTTTTCTGTCATTATATTAAGATTAAAATATCTTTGCAAGTTATTTAAATGTTTAGTGAGTGGTTCAACATCTTGAACTATAAATATTCTAATTTTTTAAAACTGGGGTATTAGGATTTTAATGCTTCTGCTTTCCATTTCCCTATATTACAGATGTCCAGATTCTGAATTATTCATTATTCTGTTCTTTAGGTTCAGCTATATTGATGATTCTACTTCTGTCTCATTTATTCTATGGATAATTATCTCTTTTTTCTGAACTAATTTATTAGTTACAACTTTTAAACCTCGAATTTTTATATTCACATCATCCACATTTTCTTGTAAATTCATCCTTGATTGGTCACTTTCTTTTCTATTTCCTATAAATTTTAAAGTTAAATCTTTAACCTTTTCATCATGTATCTCCTGCTTTTCTTTTATTTCTTTAAACATCTTATCACATTCCTTCAGCAGGTTCTCAATTCAACTTATATTTTCTAATTTTCATCTCACATATTTCTCTCATGGTTTGTTGGGTTTCCTTAAATCTTTCTCCACATTTGAATTTTATTTTAGATAATCTTCATTCCTATTTTGTTGCATTTCAGTGAACTTTTAATATATTTTCCATTGCAACTCCTCAAATTCCACATCACGTTTCTGCTGTTGCTATTCATCAAATTTCACCTCATACTTCTGTTGCAATATATTCAATTTCACCTCATCTTTCTGTTAAAATTAATCAAGTTTTAATTCATTTTTTCATTGTAATTCATCAAAGTTTGCCTTATTTTTCTGTTGATTTTTTTATAATTTTTCATCCACTCACCACCATCATGGATGACTGAGCTTACTCTGTATAGCAAGTATTTGTATCACTTCTATATTATTTTATTGATTTGTTGTTGTTTTTTGCTTAAATATCGATTTTGTTAACATCTAGTTACCCTAATTCAATATTCCACATTTTTACTATTTTCACAATTAATCACACTTCAGAATACTTGTAATGTCTACTATATTTATTTCTGATTATATAATATGCCCACATTTTTCTTCACCATCAGAACAAGCAATCATTCAAACCACCTCAAATTATTTCTGTACTGAGTTTAAACTATTTTACTTCAAGCCATTAGATTTTTTTCTAAAGTTTCCTTGTATCTTCTTTATTACTTTTTCACAATTTATCCCCTATCTTAACTCTACTAACTATTTATTGCATCCTCTTTATTTTTAAAATGAATGCTTACTATTACTGATTCTCATTTGACAATCCATCTCCAACTTCTCTCAACTGTTTATTTCTATTGAGTCCCACATTGTTTACATCATTTTATGTATCGGTAAATTAATTTTAATTTTAAAACCAATATTTTATTTCATAAAAGCTCTTGAAATGATTATTTATAAACACCAGATTTTTTATTTTATCAATTTGAAATGAATAAATAATTATACATCTCCATTGTGGATATGTATGCCACTTTCTTTAGTCATGTTTCTAAGAAAAAAGGCTGTGTTAAATGAACAGTAATTCAACAATAACTCAGTTACATTCTTTCTCTACAGTTAGAAACTAATTGTCCAGTAAGATCAAATGGCATGTGATAAATAATTTTCTATAATTTTATTCTTTAATCATTTAATAAAAAACACAACATGAATGTACATAAAAAATGTAGACAAAAAATAAAATGATAATTGACATACCATATACACACATATTTATAAATATTTTGCAATTTTACAATAAATCCCTTACAAATATTTTATAGTAACAATATTACATGTGATTATGACGTATATATATATATATATATATATATATATATATATATATATATATATATATATTGTAATGATTATGGGGTTTACCATTTAATATTAATATTAGATTAACTGTCTACATTGGGTAACTGACTATATATCTATCAATGTATTGTACGGTTAACATTTCGACATTTTATACATTACATATGTTTAAAAAAAACATTATTTTTATTCATATTTATTTATATGTGTTATTTCAATATCAGACAAAAACCATTATTCTTCATTTATTATTTACTTATTTACTTAACTATTCAAGTTTTGTTTCTTTAAGACATTATTTTATATTCATTTGAAAGTTCACAACCTTTTTGCCCCAGCTATCGCACATCCAAGCAGATGGGTAGAATATCATCGATGGATTAAGTGTCAATTACAACTATGACCAGATCGATGCTATATGAATGCATAGCATTAACCATTTTTTCTGATCATAGTATCCCTTCAGCTGCTAGGATAATACCAATTCTCCAAGTCAATTTATTTGTTATGAGTCTAAGGCACCATTCTGGCCATATAACTTTATATAACTGGCATACTCGGACAAAAGACAAATAAACCTAGCACTTGAAACTTATCCAGACTAGCTTAAACCTCTCTAATAGGGGACCCAGCACATTAATAACAAATACATGACAAAAATCATATAATTAGGTGACACAAATAGAGGAGAGAGAGAATAGACCAAGTAAGATTCAATAAACACTTTTGATTTCTATATTCACACACATATATGTAATTCAATAAAAAAAAACCATAACCATGAAATAATTATAAAACATTAAATATCATTTTATAATATTAAGTCTTTTCTATTAGTAATGTTTAGAATTTCAATAATAACTTTAGAAGGTACATATTTACCTATTTTTCTTAATGGGAGATGATGTCATCTTTTTGACAGTTAACACAATTTCCCTATGATTCATGGTACTTTCTATTTCTGTTTCTCCTGTCCTTAGTCATAGCTGGCCATTTAAACTTTAGTGATGATTAGAATTCTTTCTCTTCTTCTTGACTTTCCAGTGACAACAGGAGAGAGTGTGCGGCAGAATCTTTAAACTATCTGTGAGGCATTAATAGCAGGAAAATGCAATTGATGGTGCTGGGGACTGGAGCACAAAACCCAGACACACACTCCTGAATTTTTTTAGTAACACATGTTGCAAATTTTGTTTTTGTATCTTCTAATTTTTTGTATGCAATAGAAAAACTGCTATTGTTGATTTTTCTGCTTGATTTTGCTGAATGAAGAGTGAATAGCAAAAGAAGATGACCCCAACTATTAAGCCACCAATTTTATATTCAATTCTCCTATTATTTAATCAAATGTTCGGTTTTGTTTATTTCAATTCAAATGATTTATCTAATCTTCCTTTAGATTAATCCACCATCTTATTGGCCAGGGATCTTTCCAAAATATAAGTGTAGTCTGGCTAATGAGATGGTTTACCAAGATTATCTTTATTAATTAATTTTATTGTTTAATTCTATTTTGAAAATAATTTCTATTTTATAATATTTTAACATTTATTTATTTTTTATTATAAAAAGAAGAGAACAGGTTCTGAATCTTTCTCTAAAATGGATTCTCTTTCCTCACTTATTATCAATAAAACAACTGTACTTAAAATATCTGCTGCAATATTTTAATTTATCTATTTCTTAAGCTATTTTTCTTTTTATTTTATTTTCTCAAATTATAAAAGTATATGTAATGTGTGTTTTACAACATATATATATATATACATAATGTGTATATTATGCAGAATAACTCAAACAACTTTCTTATTTATATTACTATGGTTTTTTCAGTATAATAAATTATTAATCTTACAGCAGCAGTATTTTTTATAATGTAACAAAGTTATTCAACAAAACATTCAAAAAAGCATTCTTATACTTTTAATAAGGTAATATCCATAATTTCAATTTCCTCCTTTCCTTTATTCTGTTAATTGTTCAGGTGTAATAAAGTATTTCTTTTTCTTTCTTTTTATATTCACAATTTTTGCAGTGGCAACCAATAAATTGGTTTTTTTACTTACCTTCTGTTTTTAATTGCCAAAATAAACATATCTCCTCTCAGTTGAATATGGACTTTCAATATGTTTGTACTTTAATATTGATATTACAGATAGCTCATATTTAAAAAAATATTTGCCAAAAATAAATGAATAAACAAAAGAAAAACATTGTCAATAAGATCAATGACTAAATTAGAGTTCTCATAAGAAGATATTCAGTCAAGGGCTGGCAAAAAATGTATACCAGTAAGTAATAATTTTAAAAGAACTTCTCATATATTATTTCATTTTTAAACTTTTTAGGACATTAGTTCCAATGATTTGACTATAGAGAGATTTACATGATCCTAGGCTTTATGTGGGAATATATGCTAAAATTTATTTTCCATAATTTCCTTTTTACAAAATAATTACAGCTCAAATTAATAAACAATCTTTAACAAAATTTACTACTGTGTGTATTTTGCTACTCAACAGCTTACCTAAGAATTAATTTATCTCCAGTCAAATGTTATGGCTGCAACTGTCATCTGATATTTAAACGAAAAATGTCTACCAATAATTCTTCTGTCAAGATAGCTGCTAAAACAAAACTGACCCTTTTTTTTATTAAAATGTTTCTACATGGCTAAATTTACTTCACCACCTTTTCTATAATTGCCCCTATTCATCCCAAAGTTTTTTTATAGATATAAAAAAATTATTAATATTCACATATTGTCTTATAACTAGACATTTCTCGATTGACAGACTAGAATTATAATTTATATGACTCTAGTAATATAACTTTCTTTCTCTTATCTAATAATTAGAACAAAATTTTTAGCAATGAAAATAGGAATTAATCCAATTAAAATAAAATATTTTATGCTTATGGTAATAATAAATGTCCACATACTTTATATAGCTGGACTATTTTAGGATTTTATATAATATATTTTTTAATCTTAAGTTACTACTATTTTTTTAATAAAAATTTTAAAAATGTATATAATATAATGCAGAATGTCTCTAGATTGTGAGTTCTAGTTCTAGCATTATAATATTCCAATCCAAAAACAATAAAATATAAACTTATATATTTTTCAACATCTATTGAATTCTAATATTAGAATCATACCAAGATGATGTATGTAGATATTATAAATCAGAAATTCTACTTTATCACTTTGTAGCATCCATGTTATTTATAAAGTCATTGAAGTTATGCAGCGATTTCAATATGACTCCACAGCTAACAATTCTCTAAGAAAACAAAATTATTAATTTTCATAAACAACAAATAAAATGTTGTGTGTACTATATTCTGAAAGCTTGACTGGCATTTAACTGACAACAAAAATACCATCAGCTTGTAGCACTGTGACAAATAAAGAATCCCACCATTGGACAAGAACTATACAATGTGTCATGAATACCAGAAAATCTATCTCAATTTACACTAGAAAACCCAAAAATATAAATACAAAGCTTTATTCATTAAGACACATAAGCAAAGCTATGTTACCTTTACATAAAAAAAAACTACAAATTCATATCCAATCACAAGTTATGCTTTGCTATTTTTGACACTGAGAGGCTAGGTATTATGGCAGAACTACATTAACTGACCATGAAAACAATAGAGAATATTACAACTTGAAAATGGGTTAGTACTGTGTTGACATAGAAACACTCCAGGAAATTTCATGAATATATTGCACTGACATGCCGATAATAGCCTCTCTCCCATCCTTAGTTCTGAAAATAGAATTAGACAAACTCTCACAGTCAAAAGATTTATTTGTTCTCCAGAATTTTAATCCTTTTTTATAATTTAATGTGCTGTACTAATCTAAAACTGTAAACAGACATTCATTTATCAATACCCAATATGATTCTAACCATCAAATTATACTCATCATCCTCTGTGTTTAATATCACTTTTTTAATTATATTATTATACTCTATTGTCATACTTGCCTTGTTTATATGCATTTACAAGATATTGCATTATTTGGTGCATAATATTTGTTTTATCTTTTTTTTTCTTTTTCCATAATATTATTCTACGAATCCAAAAAGCAAAATCTAAATCATACCTATTAAATCCATCTAATATTCATTTATCAATACTATTTATTTTGATAGTTAATTGATTGTTCTGAAGATAGAAATCCCATATTGTCACCTTGTCTGTTACTCCAATCCCCCATCTAACATCCACATTCTTTTGTCAAGATCTGACTTTATTTGTAGGGCCTTCACATGGTGATGGCAAACACTGACAATTTCTATTACTCATTATGTTGGAACCACTTTCAGTTCTATTGATAACCTATGTTCTTTCAAGACTGTCTGTTGATCTTCTTGTTTTTTCCTTTTATACCATTGTTTTTACCACTATTTCTCTGCACTTCTAATGCATTAATGTAAATAGTGTTCTGAATTCCCCATAGTTTATTTGGTTGGTTATGTTTGCTCATACCAATTTCCTTTAGAAATCTGCCACCTGGTCAATTGTCTTTCTATCAGTGCTCAGAATTTTTTTGTTCACTTCTAAAAGCCACATTATGACAAATTAGTTTTATAATTTGATTCTCCAACAAATGGCAGACATCCAATGTTTTAAACTTTGTTATTGTTCCTAAAGAATTAAGAATAGCCATCTGCACTCCCTTCATGATATATCTTATGCATTACCTGATACTTATTAGCCTCTTCCTGCTTTTCTAACTAAACATTATACAACAGTGCATCTATGTAACTATAAAATAACACAGGTTGTTGAAATAATGATTCCCACCAAGCTTGAGTTTCAGTTTGTACTTGTCTACACATTAGACCAGCTTACATTCTTCTTTTATCAGATTAAAAATTACAATATCTTTGCATGCTGTTCTGATGTTCAGTGGGTGGTTCACCATCTTGACTCTGAATAAGCCATTCTTCAAAATTCTGATTAATATTGGCATTATTCTCCCTCCAGCCAGTTATATTAGGTTTTAATGTTTCAGCTTTGCTACTGCCCCCACATTATAACTATCCACATACTCCACAACATTCAATACCCTGTCCTTTTGGTTCAAAAGTCTAACTTAATCTACCATTATCATGTTTATTCTATGGATGGTTGTCTATTTTTTTCAGATTAGTTCATCAATTAGAACATTTAAATTTCCATTTTTTACATTCATATTATCCACATTTTATTGTAACTTTATCTTTGATCGGTCATTTTGATTTTGATTTTCTACAACTTATAAAATTAAATCTTTAACTATTTCTATGTCCTTCCACTACTTTTCTTTTGTTTAGTTAAACTCCAGGTTCTCAATTTTACTTATACTTTCTGCAGATATTTCTTTCATATTTTATTGGGTTTCTTTAAATATTTCTTCACATTCACATTTCTTGTCATGAAATCTTTCATCTCTTTTTTGCTGCATTTCACTGAATTTCATATCTATTTATAGCTGTAACTGTTCAAATTTCACCTCATTTTTCTGTGTAATTCATCAAATTTCATACCACTTTCTGCTGATTTCTTAAAAAAAATTTATTATCTTTCTCCTCCCATTAATTTCTTTTTCAACATTTGTTCTATCATTTTTATAATGGATGATTGAGCTTAATCCTTCTGGTGAATATCTTGTGTTACTTGTGGATTCATTAATTAATTTTCGTTTTTTTAATGCTGTTTTCGTTAATGTCTATTTATTCTAATTCAATATTCCAAATTATTACTATTTTTACAGTTAATTTCACTCCAAAATAAGTATAATTTCTATTAATTTTGCTTATGATTATATAATATGCCACATTTCTTTTCACCATTTAGAACTAGATATCATAGAAAAAATAAACTATTTCCCTAATAAGTTAAAATCCTTTTACTTCTGGCCATTATACATTCATTCTAACATTTCTGTCTTCTGTCTTATGATTTTATCTGTGCCAGTCCCCTATCTTAACTCTACTAACTATTTATATTATTTACTCTTATTATTACTGTTTTTTATTTGACAATCTATCTCTAATTTCTCTCAGGGCTCTATTTCTACCGAGACCTATATTGTTAGCATCATTTTATGTAGTTGTAAATTAATTTTAATAATAAAACCGATGTTTTATTTCATAAAACCTCTTGAGTAATATAGATTAAGACTATAATCTTAAGACTATGTGCTTAAAGTGTGACAGTAGGGACCTCTACAAATCTAAACACAAGATTAATGACTTTAAAAGACAAGCGCAGCTTTTGTCTTTTAATGTCTTTTGAAGTCATTAATCTTGGGTTTAGATTTGTAGATGTCCCCAATGTCACATTTTAGGCACAAAATCTTAATGTTATAGCTTTAATATATATTACTTATGTAATGATTATGCGCTTTACAAATTATTAATTACAATTTTAAAACCTCTTAAATTGATTATTCATACAAGATTTTATTTTATTCATTTGAGATGAACAAATAATTATATTGTCCATTATGGATATGCGTGCCACATTTCTTAGCCACTTTTCTAAGGAAAGACTGTTAAATGAGCAGTAATGCAAAAATGGCATAGTTGCATTCGTTCTATATACTTGGAAGGTAAACCTATTTCTTTTACAATAGAAACGAATTGTACAATGAGATCAAATGGCACTTAATAAATAAATTTATATAATTTTATTTATTAATCATTTAATAAAAAAATATGCACAACTTAAATGTATATTAAAATTTTACTCAAAATATAAAGATGATAATTGAAACATCATACACACACATATATTTAGAAATATTTTGCACTTTACAATAAATCTTTAACAAATATTTTATAGTAATAATATTAAGTATGACTATGACATATATATAGTGTGAGGATACATTTAACCAACCACACAAAAATCACCACTCACACATACATCATAAAGACTGAAATTATCAACACAATTAAAAGTATATTATTGATTATAAGTTAATATGTTTGTGTAAAATTGTCAGTTAATATTATATTGTTGATAATACTAATGTATATGTATACCAAACCCTTAACTGCAAGCAAACAAAAATTTCTAAAAACAAAAGAATGAAATCATTTAGAAATTTATAACAGAAATTTATAACAAAAAATCGTTAATGTTCCTTTGATGATGATGATGATGATGATGATTATTATTATTATTATTATTATTATTATTATTATTATTATTATTATTATTATTATTCCAGCATTAACTTACAAATGTGATGTTAACAATGAAAGCAAAGCGCGAACTTGAAACTCATGATCTAAAAATAAAACTTAAGATAAGATAGAATACTTTCATTCTTTTTTTAAAAGAAGGCAAATAAATTAGTCATCAAGTAAAGATATTTGATAAATTCTTAAAATCAATTTATGTTATATTAACTATTCTTAATATTGAAGTTCATAAACCACTATTATTGCAATTTAAGGAAGTTGATTAAAGGACCCACTTTAATTATATAAAGCTTATATTTTTAACTCAAGTTATAATCTAGAAATAACAAAACATGCTTGGCTAAGAAGCGATAAAACATTGTAAGGATACAGCTGCTCATCACACAAACATGATTTCATATATGATTATCATTTCATATTAACAGCATAATGACCACGATAATAAAAGATCTATAACATGCTACAATCAAGCAAAGAAATTATCTTAGCATAGGAAAGATAATTTATAAAAGAGTCTGAATCACCAACATGAAAATCCAGAAGGTGAGCAAAGATTATCCGATGAACTACCATTCAATTTATGCAAAGGAACTTTCCTAAGAGCAAAGATATTCACACATTTCACAGAGTGAATTACAAGGTTTTGAACTATGGTTAGACTATGCTGGATTAACATCCCAAATTATATTTTTATATTTGTTTATTTTTATTTTTCTTGTTAAATTGGTTTCTTTTGAAACAGAAAGTTAATCCATCGAACCTCCAATTATTCTAGAGGGAAAGGAACTATTAATTCTATTTTTTTCATTTAATAATAAAATTTAGGTTAGACTCCTGACTTGCTTTCCAATCGGTACATTGGTCTACTGATTTGAAAGGTAAGACTTTAATTTTATCAATATTAAGTGCTCACACTTTGACAAATATAATATTTTTTGTTTAATGTTTGTGTTTAATTAAGTTAATTATTAACTATTTGTTATTCAGAAGGTATGACTAACTCTTGAATGATTGGTCTGTTCTATCATCTATATAATAACAGAGGATGGGGGCTCAGATTCTATAAGCAATTCTCAACAAATCATGAAATATGGATAGACAGAGTAGAAATTAATGACCAAATGATTTCATGGAATTTTAATCATCAAAGAGTTAATTGTTAAGATATAGTTTCAAATTGTCTTCAATGTAAATTTAAGTTTGTTAAATTAGAATGGGGAATGACCATTCTTCATTGGGATTATGGGTTAGTAAATAATTAATGAATACAAATGAAGGATGATCATTCCTATACAGTCATAAAATATTAAATATGTACACTACTTTCTTATAAAGAATTATGAATAGCCATCCTCATCAAAATCAATTTGTCAAATATTAAATATTAAATCAAATCAGCTGTTTGTTGTTTGATTTTTTTATTTTCCAATTATCACACTATGTGCATATCCAATGTACATATCAGATATAGAATAATCAAATCTTGAAATAGGGTATATGTATATTCTTCCTGAGTTTGAACTCTGGCATAATGAGGATTAAGAGGTGAAGTAAGGGAAGCTGCACAAGAGTAAACCCCATCCCACTCATTCATTAATCATCATAGGACTACTTCCTAAAACTTAGATAAATCATGAAATAACTGACTTCCCTTATCATGTGCAATCCCCTACCTGGAAGACCAAATGGGTGACCATAGTTAATTACACCTCATGAGGAGAATCATATGGCATCCAAAGTATTGGGCATGATCACACCTAAATATAAGTCACCCATTACAATATATATATATATATATATATATTGTAATGGGTGACTTATATATATAAGTCACCCATTACAATATATATATATATATTGTGCCCTTATCTATAGGTCATAATAAGGTAGAATGGTCAATTGCTAAAAAATTTTAAATTTTAAAATACGTTTGTGTAATATATTGATAATTGTATGATCGATTAGATTTTATAGTATAATTTAAGGCTGAAAAATACCTGGTATATAAAATTGTAATGGATTATTTTAAAAAAAAACAGTTAAATAAAGCTTAATTATATCCTTGCTTATGGTTGTAAAAGCTGGCCATATAAAATAATACAGCTATAAATAGTTAAAAGTATATTAACAACCCAATTGTAATGTTTTAAAACTAATAAATTAAATAAACGCTATATGTAATATTATAATTATAATTAATATTCAAATTTAATCTAATATATTTTAAGATAAACTTTGGGATGGTGAGAATTATATTTAGTTCTACATTTTTAAATTATTTTCCAAATTTATATAAAATATATCAGTTTTGGTAATTTAGACTGAGACGTAAATTAAAAAAAAATCAAATCATCTGATAAAGTTAGTAATCATGTGACTGTATATTATATACCTTCACACACACACTTGTTAGAATATAATAATAAAGTTTGTGAATTATAAAACTAAATGTAATTGCTATCTATCGTTAAAGTAAAAGTTAAAATATTAAATGTTATTTTAATAATTGTTTTAAAGTTTAAATGATTTTGATAAAACTGTAATTGAGTTTAAAAATACTATTCTAAATAATATTTTAAAACATGACGTCATAAATTCTTTATTTTAAAAAGTTTAATCTATTATAAAACTAAAAATGTGTAAATTTTTTCGCGCTAAAAAAGTCATTAACCAATCAACGGAGGTATTTTAGCAGACGAAAAATAGGAATTAGACGGAGCGGGAGAAGGAATGTGTAAGTAAAGGAAGGAGGAACATATTTTTTTTAGCTGTATAAGATCGTAAGCTAGAAAAGTGTTATAATTTTAAAAAATTTTGTATTTGTTTTAAAAGTTTTGTTTTAAAATATAATATTTTGAACTGCCTTTAAATGGAAGGCTAATTTAAAAGATTTCTTGCCAGGATTTTTATTCAAGGTTAGCCAAAACCTTGCAGTAAAAATGGAAATACTACAGAAAAAAGTATCTAAAAGTATTGATAAAGTAAAAATAATTGTAAAGTGCCTTGAATACAGTTTATTTGTGATCAACCAGAAAATCGTTAGAACTCAGATAAATATAATTTGGACATTATACAGAAAACTTAAAAGAAAAGTTATTTGCCGTCAGGAAAAATTATGACGCACAATTTTAAAAGGCTACTCCGAAGTTTTTTTTTATTCTTCTCTATGGAAAAATTAAGATGCGTATATCATAAAGGAAAAAATTATGTAAAAGTTATAATGGAGAAAGAATGTTTGTCTTTTTAAAGGAAACATTACAAAGTATATAGTACCAGAATTTTAAAAGAAGGAAAAAAAGTTACAGAATAATAATATGAAAGAGCCATTGTGTTTTTATGAAAAGGAACCGAAAAACTTTCTCTAAGAAGAATTAAAAATATTATAAAGTGTTCATTAGAGAAATGATTAATAAAGATAAAGATTTGGAAACTATAAATCTAATTTACTTAATGAAATGAATCCATGGAAACAGAAAAGTTTTATTGAATATTTAAATCAAAGTACTGAGAAGATGCATCGTAAAAGTCGCGCGGGAGAAAATATTAGCAAGAAATATTAGAAGAGAATATTTAGAAGTTTTCTTTACGGGATTAATTAATATCATAATTAATAATTGTATTAAATATTATAAAAACCAAGGATTATCATTCATGAATATTTATTGAACGAAGTAATATTTGTTTTACCTTAAAATTGAACAAGCAGGGAGAGGAACATTAAGTGAATGGAAAAGAAATGATAAACAATTTTTTTTGGCTTTAGTATGAATGGTTTTCAGGAAAATTTGATGAAGGAGTACAGTAAATATAGTTTGAATATTTTTTACTAATTTATTTTAAAATATAAAATGTTATGTGAGATTAGGGAAAACATAAAACATAAATTTAGTAATATTAAAATTTAAATATAATAGCTTGATAAAATTGTAGAAATAGTGTTTAAAAATAAAGTGTATGGATGTGAATCTTATATCTACAAGGATCAAATGGATGGTGAAGCCTACGGAACGCGATCGAGGAAATAAAGATCGTTTGGTAATTTTAATAGTTATTTATAATGCATAATGTATTTTTTTAGATCATCTATTGACTTAAGAATGAAGTGTGAAAGTCTTAATTATATGTACACATTTTATGCAACATTTTAACATATAATGAGATAGGAGTAATTCGGAATATGCATACAACAATTTATTTAAAGTATATTAATAATATAATTTAACAGAACAATTGTGTGATTCTTTTGAACTTTCATGTGATAAAGTATTCAGATATTTAAATAGTTTGTATATGATTAAATATAAGGAGGAAAGTAGTAAAAAGATTTTCTTATAGAACAGCGGAATAGTTTTAAAATATCAATGAATTTTATTATTGTTAGTAATGCAGATATGTATTTGTCGATGTACAGTATAGAAAAATCTTGAGAAATAAGATCGGATAGTGACTTGGAAGTACTAGTGGAGAGGAAACCAAGATGATATGTTTTTTTTAAGAAATAGGAAAATATAAGGGATTTGGATCATATTTAGTTTTGTGTGATTTAGTATAGTTAACAAAGTCCTATGACTGAACACATATGGTTTGGACAGTGTTTTGAATATCTTTAAACTTTTGATGTTAGAATAAAGCTGAAGAAATAGCTTTAGCATCGTTCCTATGATAGAGGTTGGTAGACAGGTAAAGGTCACTCCTCTATAGTGTCTTTTAATTCACTGTGCCATGATTGTCAAGGTATATGACAAGTAATATTCTAGTTGTATTTTGATCCTATGCATTTATCTTCGCTATCCTTATTTCGTGAATCTGCATCGGTCAGAAAGATATTTTCAAAGAAATAATGAATAAAATAGAACTGAAGATATGTTATCGTTTATGTAAGAATAGTTTATTTGCCTGAATGTATAGAGTTGTGTACCTTTAAAACTGAAAGTCCAAAATATCATAAAGAGAGAAAGAATCATATAATACATTGTAAAATTAATTCAGAAATGAATATAAGATTTTGAAAAGAAATCTAAACCAAGTATTTTAAAAGAGATAATAAAATTTGAATGAATTTTTAATATTAATGTTGGAGGGAATGAGTATTGCATATTTATCAAGAGAAAATTCAATAAGGTATAATAAACATATACTTGTGCATGGTATATTAATAGTTATAATTATATCATCCAAAGTAAGGCTTGAATGAGAATATTAGGATTAATAAACATCGGATAATGAATACTGAAAACCTAATACCGAATGTAGAATAGTGTTTTGACTTTGTAAGATTCCATACAACCAATATGAAACTAAATTTTATTATTTTGTAGAATTTATTACGAATGTAAATTTTGTAAAAAAATGTAATTTTAATAATATTAGGGATGAAAAGTGTTTGTGATAATCATATAAGAAATGCATTTTGTAATAAGCTAACCATAATAATAAATCAAGTAATAATACTGTATTTTCTTAAGTGTTAAAAAAAATAAGATTTAACTAGGAAAAGTAAATAATATTTTGATTTCATTTTATAAATTAATAAACTAAGTTGAGATATGAGAGTAAGGGATATCCAATGTATATAGTGTAAAAATATTGTTAATTTATTTATGTTGTTAATAAACTTTGTTTTAAATTTGTTTTAAAGTTTTTGTGTCCGAGTTGTTATTTCTCCACATGGATGCGTGAAATCACGATACATTTATAATTGAAACAGACATATAGGTTTTGCACAAAAGGTAAACATAAAAGTGTTATAAGAATTTTGAGAATTTATTGGTATGTTAAAATTAAAAGATCATAATTTTATATTATTTATTGGTCATAAGTCGGTTGCCACAATATTACATTAAATTATATGCTAATGTTGCCACACGTATTCTGTTGTCAGATTATTAAATACTACCGCGTACGTATTTATTTATTTCATTTAGGAAGAAATAAGATTATATTATATTATTATTGTTATTATTATACATTTTATTAAACGCTCACTATTATTTCAGTAATAGTTTTAACAAGGTTGTAAACCTTAGCAATGAGCGTCTGAAAAAATCGTCACTAGGGACCTCTGTAGGTCTTTAAAACACATGTCCCTAGTGACGATTTTTTCAGACGCTCATTGCTAAGGTTTACAGCCTTGTTAAAACTATTATTATTATTATTATTATTTTTATTATTATTAGTTGCTGTGTAGTAGATTATGACATAAAATTCCCTTTTCATATTTTACTACTGTAATTTTAAATCAGTTAGAATACAATTTATGAACCTGAGATTTTATTTATTTTGCTTCATTTTATTTAATTAAGCTAGATTCTTGTTATAAAGAAGATTAAGATATGATTATTATTTTAATCGTAGTAAATAGAGCTTAGAATACTATGAGTTAGTTATCTGGTATAGTAAAAAGGGGGATAGTGTTCTTATGCCATTGAGGTAGTATCATATGGATAATGGCTTAATGTAGTCTATCTCGTTCCCGGTATTGTCACTCCATGTCTCATGAAAATAGTAAATATTTGTTAATTCATTTTAAAATTGAACCGAATTTGTATTTTAAAAAATTGGAGCTAGTAATCATTTTAATTAATACTGAATATTTCATTTATTTATTTGTTAACTGAGCTAGAACCCGTAATATTCGTAATAAACAGTATATTTTGGGGTGAGGATGCGCGGGGAGAGGTTAGAATATATATATATATTGTACCATTTATTTATATATGGTACAAAAATATTGACATTTGATAAAAACTAAAAAAAAGTAAATTTAGATTTTTTTTTTGATTAGTATATTTTTTGTTAAAACGTACAATGAAAGTTCAAATTGTCATTCGTTTTTTTTGTAACATAAATTTTATAAAGAATGTATAAGATTATCAATGTATATTTTTGAAAAACAAAAGGTATGCGCAGAAGTCTGAAAACTGGACCTTGAGTATAAAAAGGAAGAGGCCAGTTTGATTAACATCTTGTTTCATCTGTTTTTCTTATGGTCAGTCCTGGATAACAAAAGAATATATAATTCTGCATGTTGGAGTGAACCAGAGCTTTTGCTGACATCGTTCCTGAAGATGGACACCAGAAAAGCTTTCATGATCGACCAGTAGAATAGATCAAGATCAACCGATGGCCGAGTTCATTCTCCCACAAAAAAAACTATGCATAGTAATCTACAAACTTCTCAATAAACTTACCGGTAAGCTATAATTCATTATTCCTCAATTATGATTAAATTGTCAGCAAACCATTCTTAAAAATAAGCTTATAATAGGATCCTGATATAGACTTTAATTTTATTGATCAAGAGACTCTTGTTTACCCAAGAACTTTTTAATAATTATTTAAATGTTATTTTTTATTAATGGATTCATATCTGGATTAGTGTGTGTTTTCTTCAGTTTTATTTAATTCTTAATTTATCTTTAACATTTTAATTTGTTAGAATAAAAATATTTATTTCTAATACCAACTTTTCCTTGTACTTTATTAATAATAGTTATTAATGATTATTATTAAATTTATTAATATTAGTTTAGCAAGATTTGGAAATATAATTTACCTTTGCCAATATGTATTGACTAAGCTCCAGGAATAATGATATTTAGAAAATAATTCTAGTTATGGTATAATATAATATCGATTCTTTTAAAAACATTTTTCTTTTTAATTTGCGAGACATGATGCGACAGATTTCAGAAGATTCTTACATGAATCCTGGTACCCTGATAAAAAGAAATAAAAGCTGATTTCATCATTAGCATAAATTGTAACAATTACTAGATAGAGTTGATCAGGAAATATAGTTCTGTTTTTAGAAATAGGAATGAAACTTTCTTCTTTTTGCATAACTTGATCAACTCATGCATTATATGTGTAACAGAGACCTAGTCAGATGGGGAAAACATTACAATATATGTATATGGAACTGGATACTTTATCCGATTCAAGAGTTCTATCATGTAAATTAAAAAAAAAAAAAACCAAGTTTTATATGTGCAATAACACACATACTTATTTATCTTGAAATCTTATATTTTTAATTCTAAGTTTATTTTAGTATAAAATATTTTTTTATGACGCTTGTTTTTTTTTAAAATAATTAAAAGCAAACAAAGTTTAATTAGTGCTCTTATATGTATTTTATTTAAACTAAAAAAAAATTAATGTTGATATATTTTAAAGCTGAGATTTAGTTTTGTATTTTTTTATATATAAAAAAAATAATAATCATTTTTGTAAGATAAAGCCCTGTAAGATATTGTTTTTCTAATTAAGATTGAGCGGAAGATAGAGATTTACCTTGGTTGAAAGTTGCAAAAAAAGATTGTGCGGGAGATAACAAAGGACATAAGTAGCTGGCTTGTTTAGCTTCTTGTTATTGAGGATTGATCCAGATTTTAGCTGTTATGGAACTGTTGCATTGTGAAAGTGACTAAATTTTTTTTGATATTGGTGCCACAGGAATCACCAAGTTGAATTTCTGTTAATCAACAATAACTCTATTTGCCATGATAATAGCAGTCATTCAGACGCCATGCCTGTAATATACGCCATGAAGAATCTCCACAACATGATGGGCTGAGCCTTTCCAAAGATGAACCACCAGAGCTCCAAATTGTGACTTCAATCATAACCTAACTGTCAAGTCCAGAGTGGATCCTGATAATGCCTCCAGACTTCTGAATCTGTAGTAAATGACAGCTGTTGTAGAGAACTCTATAAACCGAACTTTGTGTGAACAACAGAAATTAATATTATCTCGAGGTAACTTACCTTTCCATATCAAATTCAGGGCTAAATCTCTAATTAAGTCTCTCGCAAATCTCAGCTTAATATTAAAAAGAAATTATATTTATGATGTGTAATTTATCAATTTAAATAATGTATTTTTGTTTATTTTACATTACAATTTTAGTAGCAAGATTTTCATTCTTAAAATGTTACTTGTTCGAGAGTGTAGAACGAGTGATATTTTATATGCTTAATAATTTCTTAGTTTTATGATTAACCCTTGTTAAATGCTCAGACCGACCTTAGTAGTTTTCTTTTATTTTTGTTCATTTGTTTGCTTCGTCGTTAAACTAAATCAAACTTGGCTTTGGCTAGCAATTTATAGGATATATGATTTATATATTTTTTTGGTAGAGATTTATTTGCTATAATTCAGATTACATAATTCATGTTTCTTTCTTGTGTGAGACTAACCTTGGCTCATTTCAATGTACTTGTCCATGAGCATTTTGCAGAATTATGACATTCTTGGTTCCGACATTTCTTTTCTGGACTAAGAAAAGCTCATCTGCACTGTCCCGTTATTCTCCACAAACATCCATCTTACTAAATCTCTAAAGGGAAAAGGGAATTGGTTGGGTGAACCGCTAGCAAAAAGATATAAGCCATTATTGTGTTATAGATAAGAAATTAGCTTGTCTGCCTGGGTATTTAACATAGTACTGCTCGCATACATTCAATGTTAAGATCTGCTAAGTAAATATAGATCAAGTTTCATGTTTATTTTATTATTATGTTTAATAAATTTAGAAAGTTCTTATAAGTATTTTGGCTGACGTTTGTCTCAGTGTTTTCTCAATTGTTTGAACCACATTCATTAGCTTTTGCTCTCCCTGGGTTTAGCCGGCACATTCATGTTCGTATATCCTGCCCACCCTTAAAATAAATGTCTAGTTCCGATTTTCGGACTAGTGGCGCCCTCATGGTCAGGATATATGAAACTAAAATCTTTTGTCCAGCACATAGCTATAATAATTTTAGCACAGCCAATGCGGGCCTTCGATTTTAAATCCCACGTGAGATTTTGTTCAGACAATTGAGGAATATTTCAGTGTTGGAGGCAAGATTCAGTAGGTAGGGATCAGTTTGTGCTAAATGGCAGAAAGCAGTTTGGAGTAGGGGGTTCATCTTTTCAATATGAATAATTAATATATATAGTTAATTAAACACATTCTTTAGAGTTATTACTGAATGGATGGGTCAGACAAAAAGATATTAAGAAGTTATATATTTATTTGTTTTTTTGTTTATTAAAAAAAAAAGTTATTAGTTCTATGTTTGTAAAATAATAATAAAAAAAAGACAAAGAGTTTCAGTTCGTGTTTTAGAAATAACAAAATATAAAAGATTTTTTTTAAAGTTAAAAATTAGCTGTTACATTCATAAAAAAATAAAAGCAAGCAAAGAGTTTAGGTTCACGTTTTAAAAAAAAAGTAAACAGTTTAACTTTTGTGCTTTAAATATATATATAATAAATAGCAGTTGAAGATTAAAAAATAAATAAATTTCATAAATAGACAGAAGTTGCATTGGGAATTTAAATAAAGTTAGAGAAGAGGCTAAAGATAGACTAGCTAGCATCATGGCCGAAATATATTGGCAAATAAAATCTTTTATGGCTGATATTTATCAATGGCACTCGGAATTAATTGAAATAATAAAAAAAAATTTTTTTAATTGCAGCATCTTTTTTCTTTTTATTTTACGATTAAATCATTATTTGTCAGAAAATAATACACTTGACTTCGTTTAAAAGATATTTTTGTGTGCAAGAGAAATAAATTCTACATCTTCACATTTTATTTCTGATAATATTAAAAAATGAGATTATAATCCAAATAAAAAGCTTATTATGTTATCAATTCTAGAAAGATATTTTCGGTAGTTGAATGGTAAATAATCGATGCTCATTGGTGACACTTCTTTCAAAAAGGAGATTCTCTTTGCATATTGACTGAGAGATTCCCAAAATGTCCCACAAAAGACAAAAACATGATATTCGCTCTTTTTAAGACTCTTGGACAAATGAATATGGATTTGTACAGTAAAAGAATCGTGCTGTGTACATTATGCTGTGAAAGTATTGTTTGTCATACCTCAAGATCTAAAGGCATTATCAAACTAAACATCTGTTCAAGTTTAAAAACTCAGATGAGAACTGTGAAGCTATAAAAAGAACTGTTTCTGCCTTTAAAAAACAAACTATCTATTTTAGTCAAATAATTGGAACCCAAAATAAAGCCACCCAATTTAATTATACAATTGCTCATTGTGTGGCTTTAAAAGACAAACCTTTCACAGATGGACAATTCATCAAAGAAATATTTTTGAAAAGTGCTGAAATCTTATTCAGTAATCTACCAAATAAACAAAGCGATACTGTCTCGAATTAGAGAAATACCAGCATCTGCAAGATCAATTCAAAGAAGAATAATTAACATGGCCAAAAGATGTAACAACAAAACAGAAAACCTGTTTACAACAACCTATTGCATCCAGTGTTGTTGTTGATGAGAACACTGGTGTAAATGATGTGGTGCACCTAGCAATAGTTGCATGATATTGTGACATCAATCATATTTATGAATAATTGTGTTGCTTGATTCCTCTTATTGGTACAACAAAGGGACATGACATTTTCTCTGCATTTTTCAATTACTTTGAAAATCAAAAAATTAACATAAATAAAATATTTAGTGTTGCTTATGCCAGCCATGCAATGGTCAGAAAGGAAAAGGGATTTGTTAATCTTCTTAAAAATCATATTAAACATCGAATATTGAGTTTTCACCACACATCAAAAAATTTAGTTGCAAAAATCTCATCACAATGCTTCAATTCTGTTATGGACACTGTCATTAAAATAGTTAATTTCATAGTTTCTCATTCTTCATTGACAAATAGGCAATTTAAACCTCTTTTTCAAGAAATGAATAGTGCATATAATGAAACGGTGCAGTTGTTTTCCTTTTCCTAATTTTAGTAATAAAACCATTGAACCAGAAATCAAACTGGCTCATATATATATATATATATATATATATATATATATATATATATATATATATATATATATATATATATATGCAAGCAGTATGTCTGTAATTTAATAGTATACATATATATTACAGATATGTATCCATTTTATAAGTGTTTCTAATTTAAGAAATATTTTAGTTAATGGTATATATTACAGATATATATTCAATTTATAAATATTTCTAGTTTAAGAAATTCATTTTATAAATATTTCTAGCTTAAATATCTTAGTTAAATTATTCAGCCAACTTAATTGCTTTATTATTGAAATTGCATACGTATATTTTCTGTTGTTCTGCACGAATGGTTACAAAATTAGTCTTCTACTAATTATGAAAGTAACTTTGTCAAAATAACATTTGATCTTGTAAACAGATTTTAAAATAGGTCAAGCATTGGTCCTAAAATAGCGTGGACTTGATTTGTAAATATAAAATGTTAATAACAAAATAACGCAGGAAAACAAAATCTCAATTCAATTACTGTTTATAATTAAAAATGTGTTTCTAAAATAAATAAATGGGTTTTTCTACTGGTTGTAACTATTAAATATGTTTTGCTAAAATAAATAAATGGACTTTTCAGCTATGGACAAGCTCGTAAAAAATTAACAGGTGGACAGAGTTTAAAAAGTATAAATACTTAAGGTTTTGTTGCCAAGGATCGATCATATATATATTAAGTGAGTTATAAGCAGAACCTATGCCCATTTTATCTCCAAAATGATTGAGTAGGACAGTGATAAATCACCTCTCGGCCTTAGCTGGGGATGGATAAGAACTGTGGTCCAATAAAACCTAATGCCATAACCAGTGAAGCAGCCTGTAGAAAATCTCTATTAATTTTAAATCATCATCAAAAGTGTCAACTTAATATCCTCCCAAGTGCTTCAAAATTAACTGCAATGGAAACAACTGAATGGTAAATTTTCTCTCAGAGCTCTGTTTATAAACTTTGACTTTCAATTCTTTCTTTTAAAAGCTAGCTATTTATTAAATCTGCCTTTCCCAAACACCTTTACTAAAATCTACAAAGAAGATTGTTAAATACTAAATCTTGCCTGATTGTAAAATGCTAAATCTTGCCTGATTGTAAAACTTGAATTCTCTTTTAAAATTTAAAACTCTAATAATCTATTATAAATATATATAAATATATATAAAATGTATAATTTCCTGCAGTCCTTTATGCCTATTTCTAAATCTATTCAATTTATCCTATGATTGTATCATTTTAATATTATATGTATTTAATATGCCAAATGACTCGAAACTGCAAGTATTTATAAATATAATTTTAGCTTATCGATCTGTGAAGATAATTTTAAATCTTCACTATAATAAATATTAAATAATTGAATTATTATTATTCTTTCTCACTTGCTGTTTCGAGATCATATTATTATTTTACTGATTAAGTTTTGGATATTAATATTACAATAATCAGTTATCTAGTTAAAATTATAGTTTCCTTAATTCTAGTTATGAATTATAACTATTTATATATGTAACTCACACATCATAGGAACTAGCCATAGAGATATTCTCAAAGCATATTTTAATGTTTTATTCATAATCACCCCGCAAATATGCTTTGCCCTCCTTAGATTTATATATGTTGAGATGCAGGTGATAATATTAAACTAGGTTACGAATTAATTTAGTCCCTAAATAGTATATTTGAAATACTAAATTTGAGAACTGGATTGTATAGATATGCAAATAGATGCTATCTAATTTTAAGGCATATTAATATAAAATTACATATTTGCGTTAGATATATGTATAAGTTGCGGATGTGTCCTTACAAAGTACGCAATGTACACTTATCTGCTTGCTGCATGATTATTGATGAGTTGCTGGCAGAGGTCACTCTCATCCACTTTAATTCAGGTTCAAACACACTTTTAGAACTAGGGCACAAGGACCTAGATTATTAATAATGCTTATCTGACTCCCTGAACTACTAATGTTCTTATTCATAGCAAGTTGAGCAGTTTTAGGGCAAACCAAGAATTTGATGCTGAAGCCCATGAATAATGACCCATTTGCACCTTTTTGCTTGATTAATATTTTAATATGTGCCATAGAGTATATAGGTAAACCTATTATAAATCAGTTTTCTCTCCTTTTATATTAAATGCTTATCTAGCATTAGAGTATATCCTAATCTAGGTTAGCATGCTAACCTGCATATCTCTGAGCCTGATTACATGCTCGATTTAACTTTGTATAGATAGACGCCATAGGAGCACTATTATAGTTAGTTATATAACTTTGGCTGTAAAGTTCCATATGATCTAGCAGACTACAAAAGAGCTAGAAATTGGGCATATTAATTTAGGCATAAATTCCAATACTGCACGACACTTTATCAAATGCTTATAATAAGATAGGTAACATTAATCTCATTAGTTAGATAACGCCTGCAAGCGTAATATCTCACATTCCCATCATATAATTTTGTATGTTTTGATTTATTATTTGTTATTGTTTTATTAAATTAATAATATTTAAAATTATAACTTGTTTTCCTATTTTTATTGTCCGTGAGTTCATTTTATCCAACTCTGTATTTAATTGCACATAACCATTTCATATATATGTAGATCAGTCTGTTAAGTTCTATAATTAATTACTTAGCCATATGTATATATCTGACCAAATCAGTGATAAATTAGTTAAATTATGAGTCTCTTGTTTTATCGGGGGTGACTGCCAGACCGAGGGTAAATTGAGAGTCTGTGTACATTGAGAAATGTCATCCATAGGGTATTAGATCATTGAGCAGAGGTGAAAGGATTGAATGTTGGTCGGATTCTGGATCCCAGTATCTGTATTTGAACAGCTTTAGTGTATTTTGTCTGTATTCTAGATTTTGTTACATGGAGGGACAATTCTTACCGTTACAATATATATATATATATATGTGTGTGTGTGTGATCTAAGTTAAATAAAGTATAAAATTGATTTATAATTTGAACTAAATTGCATTTTAAATTATACACAATCTTTTAAATATGTGAAAATTGTTGTAGGCAAGTAAAATAAAAACATTATTAAAAAAAAGATATAGTGTGTTTCCACTCTGAAAAAAATCACGCTTTGTCACTGATACATATATAATACACATATGAACTCTTTTCAGCAAATATTGATTTTTGTTCTTTATAATGTGTTTTACAATTACAAACTAAATTGCATACTTAGCTCATATTGTAATCTTAACTTCATATACACTTTTTTTTTATTTTAGATATAATTTTAACTTCTGTGTGTATATATATATTTCAAACTTCTATTTCATCACAATTTTTTGGAAAATATGATGTAAGATAATACCCAACATCCCATTTTGTGCCATACCATCACTCATCAGTTGGTCCAGATCACAATTTTTTACACATATTTTCAGCATTTGTTTAAACTTATATGAACCAAATTCATCCACTCATATATATCAAAAGCTAGCTATTTAATTTATTATAATTTTTACTACTTTCTTTTGTTTAACTGCTTTACTAAATAATTAATTTTAAGTTGTTTACATTACTTGTATATTTTACTCATGTTTATTACAAATATTATTTAACACATTTTATAGCCAGTATATCTCAGATATTATAATGCATTGACTCTTCTTTGCTTTAATATTAATTCCTTATTTTGTAAACAATCTTTACTTATCTTATTTTATTCTATATTGTATCATCAAGATTTTTAATTTATTTATTCAAAAATGTAGGCTTACAAATAAATTCTTAAAAATAATATTTCAACATTGTATATATTGTGACAGAGCAGTCTGTATCAATCATTGTTTAAACCAAAAAATTAAATAAATAGGTAAAATTAACTTTCAGTGATCAAATTTAAATCTGAAGTCATTCAACAATTGTTTAAAAAGAATACGTGTATTAATACACATACTCGTTTGTGTTCAAAATATTTTTTATTTATTATATAAAGTTGATTTTAAAATAGTTTTCTGTTACTGCTTGTTTTTAATCAAGTTGATTAAAAACAAGCAAACGTGTTGATTACATTCCTGTCTCTTATTTTTATCAGTTCTAATTTAATTCTAAGAGAGGAGATTTAATTTTGTGTTGTTGTTTTTGTTTAAAATAATCCCTGGTTAGAATTCTTCATTGGATGGAGTGGGAGATTGATATTTTCCCTGCCTAAGGCACAGAATTTGACAACAGGACAAGTTTTCATGGGAAATTGAGCATGGATATAAATAACACCAAAAATTTCATGGGTTATTCTATTCTAAAGAGCCTTGACCAAGCAAATACTCCATCAAAGGATTGGTTTAGCTTCTTATACATTCTGATTAACCTCATTCAACATTCACAGTTCAGACATTTAATTTCTTTAAAAGCAAAATTTGTAGTTCTTAAAACAATTTTGCTTTTGCCAAGATGTTAAAATACACTGTTATATGTCTTGTAAACTACAATATGCATTGCTGATTTAAATAAGGATGAACCTCAGACTCTAAGCTGTTCTTTCATGATGCCATGAAATTCTGACATAAGCCGGATTCCCAATTTGCCTCTACCTTGCCACTGTCAAAATACCTGAAAGATGAACTATTATTAAAAGTGTGCACTCTTCAGAAAATTACTGAACTCTACTTTACCGTAAGAGAAACTTTTTTCTTATTCTTGCCAGGGTAAATAAATTGCTTCTAATTAAATCTCCGCTCAATATAAAATAAGTGTGATATATAAAGTTTTATTTATTAGTTAATCTAACATTCATTATCTGTATTTACTTTTTCTAGTATTTATAGTGTGTCTTGGAATCTTACTTTTAAGATTCCAAGTTTGTTTTCAATTTTCGTTTATCAGAGGGTGTATTGTGAGATTATATTTTATATTCTTAATATGTCTAATCATTTCACTAACTATTGCTAAATGCTTTGACAATCTTCATAATTTTTATTTACTCACTTGCCCTTAGTTGTTATTGTAAAATAATTAATTTTAAACATGTTTAGTTTGCACTTTTTGCAAACAACAAAATATTTTGGCTGGCTATTTATCGGGTTCTTTGTTCTGGTTTTCTGAAAGTAGAGATTTCTTTCTAGATTATGTAAGATCGTAATCAAATATTTTTTGCGGTCTTGTATATGAAATCAACCACATTTGCTTTAAAAGTAGTATTATGCACAGCAGTCCTGCGGTCTTCTAACATCAGAAGTTAGAAAGCTACTAGTCGATCATCCGCACTGGTTTCATTGATTTCCTTCAAGACCATAACTGTTTTCATATCTCAGAATCAGGAAACTAGAGCTGCTGTTTTTTGTAATTTTATAAATTGCCAGCAGGAAGATATTATTCTATCCATTTCTTTTATTTTTAGGTGAGAGAATTTTTCTGTCAAAGCATTTAATGTTTTCATGTTTGCCGTACTCATGTGCACTCTCTGATAAATATGCGTATTCAAATCTAAGTCACTTTTGTATTCATGGCTAGATTTCTTTATTCTATCATCCAACTTTTAATAAAATTTTCAAATTGTTTAAATTTATTTGGCTGACATTTGACTTGGTACTTTTAATTCTCATTTGTCTAAACAACCCATAAGATCTTTTATTTCTTCCTGAGTTTATTAGTTTGGTGCATTCAGGTTCTCATATCCTGTCCACCCTTAAAATAAATGTCTAGTTTTGATTTTCAGACTAATGGTACCCTTGTGATCAGTATATGTGAATCCAAAATTTTTCATCCTTACAATATGGAAAAATAGGGATAAACTGAAATACATAATCAGAGCAATAAGGTTTTGTCATTTCACTAATATTGATAAAAATTTGTTATTAATGATAGTTTTTTAAACTCTATTTTTAAAATCTGAATTAATTATTATTAAGACATTGATAATCCTATGAAATCTTTAAAAAAAATTAGAATTTCACTTACAATTATTAAAATATCCAAAATGGCTGCTATGATCATAATAAAGATGTTTTTTTCTTCAGCTAATAATAACATATACTTTTATCATCTTTATCTATATCTATTCTTTCCATATAGTAAGTTATTTAATCTTATAAGAATATTAATATATATATATATTGAAATAGACAATTCCTTTGAAATATATTTCCTCGAAATATAAACTTTAAAAATGTATAGAAAGAATTTTTATTAATTTAGAAGTGTGATGTCGTTGATATTTTAAAATATTAAGTTATTTAAAGACATTGTACACTCTTTTTATAAATAAAAATTGATTTTATTAAGCTATAACTTAAAAGGAAATGCAGTTGTTGAATTTAAAAATATTAATTGAAAAAATGGATAATTATTTGCTCAAATATACTTTTAAATTAACTATAGATTTATTTACTATTCCATTGGCAAGTAGCCAAGAATGATTTCTTAATAAGAAAACTATTTTGATCAGTAAAGAGGATTGTCATGCTGTTGAAATGAAAAGAAAACATTGGGTTATAACCTCTTAAGATGAACTTGCAAATAAATAGTTTTTATCCCAAGAATTTGGAAACCAAGACTCAAATGAATAATCTATTCCTTCATATTTTCATCTATAATAAATAGGATTACTTCATAACCATCAACTGCTGCAAAATCGTGATTTTTCTACAACTTCATTTAGGCCTATCTTCTATATTTCAAATAAAGCATCAAAATGATGGCAGTATTATCTAATATATCTTAAATTTGAAGAACATTAACATTTTCTACTGATAAATAAGTTAAAATTACAAAACAATCTATAAATCTTTATTAAATATTTTTTAATTTATAATAAATTATTTTTCACATAAATATTATGCTAATATTATTTATAAATTATCAATTTTTAAATATTGTATTAATCATTATGTGTATTTATAAAACACTATAGGCAAGTAATATTTTTAAAATGTTTTAAATATAATGCTTAAAACTAATACAGATGTGGTAAATGATAGTTTATTTTGATTTTATAGAAGTCATATTTCAATACAGATTATGAAATATATAATCAATGTTATTTAATGATATTTATAATTTTAAATAATAATTATTTAAATAAGAAATAAATATTTATTTAATATATATATATATATGAAATTTTATTGATGCTGTATGTATTAGTAATTTAATATGTTTAACTTGATATTAATAAGAGTACCAATCTCTCCAAACAGTAGTGCCACCAAGTGCAAGCCTTTATAATCAATAGATGCAGGAATGTGTAAGCAAATGAAATGGTGATCATGTGATGTATTGATGATTTAATTTGATATTGTTGGCTAAATCCATTATTATGACTTTTTTTGTAGTAAATACATTCTTGAGCATGGAGTAATGTTTATATCTTTATAAATAATATGGCTCTGATGATGAATTAATATTTAAATACTTTATATATGAAGTTATAAAAATAGTTATTGTTTCTATGTTATTACTTAGAATGTCATAGAGAGTTAATTTTTTATATAACAGACTTTTCACCTATTGCTTAGTTTTGTAGTCCTCAGTGTATAGGCTATTGTGTTACTAAATAGTGAGATCAAGAATGGCTTAATTTTTTGACATGCCTCAAATTGTTGTTCATAACATGAATTTATTAATTTTGATGTATTAATTTAGATATTTGTAACTATTACAGTAACATTACTATTTTATTTTTTTAAATAAATTATTTTATTTGATAAATTATTTTGTTTGTTTTATTATTGACTATTACTTTAATTATAAGATATAAAATATTGATATGCCAAATTAATAGATGTCAAATATAATTCATGCTGGGTAAATTTATCTGTTTACTTTAAGATTTATTATTAGTTGGAAGAGTTTCATTTTATAATTTATAGCTTCCCAACATTTGTGTGTAATTGTAACTTTTTTAGTAATCTTAACTTCTTTCTTTGATATTTTTTTATAATATTAAATTACAATTTATTATAGTAAAGAAATCTAGATTGGTTATTTAGCGGCACTTTTTAGTAAAGTTAAGTATGGAACTATTTATCCATTACAATACGTAATAAATTTAAATTTTGGCATTATACATACATGTAATAGAGACCAAAAAAGTTAATGAACAATGAAGGTAATTATGACAGAAATGGACAGCTTTTTTTACTTAAGGGAATGTTAACAGATGGCGTTCTACCAAAAACACCGTCAAGCATATGTTTACATAAACGTTTTTTGTTTTTCATAAATGTACCTTTGAGGTCTTTCTAGCAATGATATATATTGCAGAGGCTTCTACTATGTGGTGATGCTGAACTGATATCAGATCCATATAGCTATCTGGCTGCTATGCTGAGTTTGAAGACATTATGCGTCTAAAAGATTCATGCTTGCAAGCTGAATAGAAACTGTTTCATAGACGCTCAGAGTTTGTGTTTAGATCTAGTTTCTAAAATTCCTGTCTTTCACTGATGATAGCAAATAGCTTGAAATCATGATCTGAAAGTGGAATTAAAGTTAGAGATAGTGAATGCATGCTCTGACGTTTATGTAAACATACGCTTGACGGTGTTTTTGGTAGAACACCATCTGTTAAGGGAATGATGTTTTTTAATGTTTTTCTTAATGTGCAGCTGAAAATCTTTTCCATGTCTTATGTCATTTATGTACTTACAATTATCTTCATTCTTCAGTAATCTTTCTAATATATATATATATATATATATATATATATTAGAAAGATTACTTATATATATATATATATATATATATATATAAGTTAAAGTATTGCATCATGTAAAAAAGTGAAATATTATATTAAAGCATAAATAATCCCAAATTCTACTGTGAGCTATGATTTGAAGTTCACAGTATTGGTACCCAGAAAATGTCTTTTATTAGCTAAGCAAAATCTTAAAGCATCAGAAATCAAAAACAGTTAGACTCATATACATTACACATGTTGTATAACAACTATCTCATGCAAGTGTAGAAATTTTTTAATTTTTATTTTTATCCCACTAAATTTTGATAAGGCTTGGTTATCAATTTAATTGACTTATCAAAGTTGATTGTCTCTAAATATTACTGTAATTGTCTTATAAAACATCAGTCAGTATTTTTAAAATATTTGAGATATTAATTTTGTTTTCTCAAAGATATACATTGTAATTGAATTTTAAAATGAATTATATCACATAATTTTATAAATTACAGTATTAAACAGTATTGATCATAAACTTAATGCAGATTTTTTTATGCAACTTCTTAACCAGTCCACTAATTCCTCCCACTTTTCTTTGAAACCCCTACAAGGCATTTGAGATATACTTCCAATGTTTTACTTTAACAATTAAGCATTTATTGTATATTTTGTTTTCAAAATTTTTAATTTATTTATTCATAAGCATATGTGTACAAATAAAAAAAAATCTTAAACATAACATTTCAACATTATAAATATAAAAAAAAAGTGTTAAATTAGAATATATAATTAGATGAACAGCATTTTGTCATTTTATTATTCCTGAAACAAATTGTTACTAATGATTTTTTTAACTCCACTTTTAAAATCTGAATGAATTAATGTTAAGGCATTGTAATGTTATATATATTTTTTTAAATTTCGAATTGTACTTATAGTTATTAAAATTTCACCCAAAATGGATGCTATGATCATAATAAAAATATTTCTTCTTCAGTGGTCATAACTTACTGTTTAGGGTTTTTTAAATTCTCTTGACTTGTCTTATTTCAAATCAAGCATTTTCAAATAAAATATGAGTTTAATCATAAATAGCTTTGTCTTAAAGTTAATATTTGTAAAATATTTTGGAAAAAATAATCATAAATGTGTTGATAATCTATAAAAAACATACATTTTTTTTGATATGGTACAAAGAAAAGATCTCAATAGCTCTTCCAAATATTCTTAGGGTCTGAGACTAAAGTATTTACCAATCAGTGCTGTTGTTGTCTTTTTGCATACGGTTTTCTGTATGATTCTGTATTAATAAATCAATATATATTTTAGTCTAATTTCTGCTGTCAAGTGAATACAAAATCAGCAAATAAACACCAAAAGATAACTGTAAGGGAATGAACTTAAATCAAAAGTGACTACAGTGCCATCAGAATGTGCTGCAAAAAAGCAGTTGACAGTGAACCTATTAAAGGAATCTATTTAAAGCATGATAAATCAAGCCTTAAACTATAAAATTAATTTTTTATAGAAGTGAACTTCGGTTTAAATAAAATATATAACAAAATAAAACTGTTTTTTAATTTAATTATTATCCAAAACATCTTTAGAAATAACAAAAATATAGTAAAATTTTAAAATTATTTTTTAGAATTAAAAAAATTATCATTACATTTTATTTTAATAGAAACAGTTCACACTATAACACTGAATATGGAAGACCAATTAATAATTTCAAATGTTATGACAAATATCACAGGCTGACAGATTGGACTATTTCTATCATCTAATATGAGTGTTGAATGTCTTTAGAAAAATTTAACTTTATTTAAATATTCTAAATACATTCAACTGTTAGTAATAGCACATCAAACAGGTTAGTATATGCACAATATTTTGATAGGTATTAATCTCCCCTCTTCTTTAAGTGTTGCTGTCACTACCTTAAAATTCAACACACAAGAATATAAGGGTCCAAATTCAAATCACATGCTAGTATTGTCACTGGTCAGGCCAGCAACATTTTAAGAAAAAGGGAGAATAATACCTCTCAAAATATAGTGCATATTCTAACATGTTTGATGTGCTATTACTAACAGTTGAATGTATTTGAAATATTTAAATAAAATAAAAATTTTCTAAAGACATTCAATACTCATATTAGATGATAGAAATAGTCCAACGAAAACACCATTATCACAAACCTTCAGGAAAACAATGTGTAAAATGTTTCAGAAAGTTCTTACTTATTTATAATCTCATATACATTTTAATGCAAATTTTTATATAATTCCTCCCTTATTTTTCTAACAGTTTTGACTGTCCTGCAGTCCCCATCAGAGCTACAACATTCAAACATATAATCATATAACCATTATTTTATATACATATAAAAATACATATTTTACATATTTAACATTTGAAATTGTTAGAAAACTATAAAAGAAATTATATAAAAAATTTCATTAGAGTGTATATGAGGAGATTATAATAAATATATATGAATATATGAAAAATGCAAAAAAAAGTAAAGGAGAAGATATATGAATAAAGTTTTTGCTTGTTTGTCTGACATCTATTTTATAATTTGTGTTTTATTGCCAATTTAGTTTTCGTATACCTTCAGCTGTAAAATGTTATATATTTTTCAATTATTCTATATTTATACTGCATTATAAATTTAACTATGAGTCAAAAAGTGGAATTAAAAACTTATGTGAATCAAAAAATAGGAATTGTTTCCTAGCTCATAAATTGTAAAACTATTAAAGAATTAAGTACTGAATATGGAATGCCTTTTTAAAAAATTAAGAAATAAAAAAATGCACAGGGCATGAAAAGAATTTCATGATTAAGCACTTGGAAATGAGCTCCATTTTAGTATAAATAAAGCTGTCTTTACTAAATGATTCTTTAGATGACCAATATAGGAATGAAATACCACTAGATGATGAATCTGAAAATATATTCATTACCATCAAAAAATTAAGAGAATATACTTACCAATAAATTGTTAATTTATTATTTTATGAATATGTAATTTTATAAAAATCCTTTAAATATTAATGTATCAATAATTTTATTCTTTTTGGTTTATAATTATGACATCTCAACTTCATATCAAATATAAATATAACACCCTTATTTGGCATTTGACATAAACTTTCTTTTTGTTACAATATGAATGTAGTTTAAATAGAATACGATTGTTTTATGCCCACAACGGAATAAATTCACTAGGAACCTTGAAAGTTTGTGTATAAAAAAAAATAAAAAATAGCACATACAAAAGTTACTTATATATATTATAACAGGGCTGAGTTCAAACCCTGTTCTAAGTCAGAGGGTAATACTACCGAGCATACATATCTAATTAAATCCAGTGTAATATTAAGTAAATTGTTATTTTTCTTTTTTGTTGTGGTCTTGTATGCGGGCGCATATATATATATATTTAAGTAAGTAAATAAAAAACAGATTGAAATATAAGAGGGATGGGGGATTATATGGTTTGTGCTCTGATATTTATTTATACGCATGTTTATATTGCTGCATGAGTGAGTAAATGTAATAATTTCGTAAAAAGGAATAAAGTTATTTTAATTTAAAAAGAAATATTCCAAGATGGTCGACTAAAGGAAGAATGTTACAAATTATAAAAAAATAAATTAATTGCAAAGAAAGGACCCGAAAAGTTGCAGATCGCTATCTTGAGACAAAGACATTTTAATTAATAAAATAAAATGTTAAAAATAAGAGACAATGAACGGTCGAGTGTAGATCGCAAGGTAAATTGGAAATTCCTAAGCATAGATAAAAGAAACAAAGAAAAGAAAAGTTATTGAAAAGATTTTCGTTTCGCAAACCACGTGGTTTAATGAAAGAAGAAAGAACAATAGTATAATTAATTAGAGTGGAGAAAGCTGAACTTAGAGGACTTCTAGAGCTGTGACTGCCACGAGCAGGATCGTAGGAAAAATTAGTAAAAAGAAAAAAGTTTATAATCGAAAAATCATGAACAGGCTGGGGTAGAAGAACAGAATGGGCCAGGCTATGCCATCCATCCTGCAGAGATACTACCATCACTGTCAATGTAGGAGCGAAGCCCTTCCTAAAGCTATGAAAAGAACAGCATTCACCGGATGCCATTGATTGCCTTATGGAATCTTACCAAAGAAAGAAATCCTTTAATCGTACAGTGCAGCACGAAGCCAGTGGAAAATTGCTAATAATCTACACCCGGGTGAGATAAACGAGGTAAACCAAACATTTTCGTAAATGATAGTAACTATTTTGAATGAAAGCACATCCTATTAAATAATGCGTAAAAGGGTTAAAAGTAAATGAAGAGAAAGTTGAAATAATACCCTGTATAAAGATATGCCTTAATAGACAATGCCTGATTGAAATTGTTTTCAAGCTATGATCTGTATTTTTGTGTATTGCATTTATGAACTTATGCGAGTGTATTTACATGCGGGTTATTTAATTATTCGGGCACAAACCAATATCCAATTACGGGGTTCTATGGGGTTTTTATTATTTGTTTTGTATTAATAAATATTAAGTAGTGTTATAAATTTAATTGTGTGTGTCAGTGTTAATTTCTTAGAATAGTATTAAAAAGCAAAAAGTAGGAAAGCAAACGAATCATTCATGCGCTACATGCGCATTTTTATATGTTCCCTCCACCTCTTTCCCATGGTCACTGACTACTACCCCTGAGTGAGCTAGCCAGAGGTACAAGCTCTAATCACCAGAAATAGATACTCATCCTCTCCCAGCATAATTCTTATTTATTCGTAGGTAAGATTGGCGCTTGAGGTCATCATTGATGCTCATAAATATGCTGGGTGAGTAATTAGAGTACATTGCAAAACCAACTGCATATATATGTGTTCATATTATAATTTTTGTTAAATAAAAGAGCAAAAACTTAGGTTTGAAATACGTAATAAACGTATACCACATATATACGTGTTTACGCCGGAATAAAACGTTACAATGGTGCACCAATGAAGGAGCTTTCGAAGAGTGGAAAGTAGGGGAGGGGGATAGAATATAAGTTAGATAAGACAGTCTACTATGGAGTTTTGCTTTATATGTTTTTTTTATATAAAAAAAGGAAAGAAATACAGTATAAGAGCTATAAAATATAGCTTGTGTAGATGAATTATTGCTGGTAGTTTTACTTTGTATTGAAATTAATTAGGTTAAAATCGCATTCGAATTAATATTTTAGTATATATATGTATGTATTGAACAGTCCGTGGAAATTTTGTTGTTTGATTCGAAGAGAAATAATATTATATATGCGAGTTTTATTTTCCGTTTAAGAGTTTTCTTATTGTGTTAAATGTTTAACTGCTTTGACATGTACAAAAGTGAATAAATAAAACTTTTGTAATTTTTTTTTATTTGATATAATTAAGAGTGATTAATTTTAGAAAGCAGTATATTGACTACGTTCTATATGAACTTGTATATATATATATATACATCTAAACAATACATACAATTTTTTTTTTGGATCCGTTTCATATATGTGTATGCGATTAGGAGATTGATATTTGTGGAACAGTTTTACCCATAAAAGGGCATATTATAAAATACTGCTAGTGCTAGAAATCTATGGATTCACTTTGAACAAGTTAATATTTTGGTTTGATAGGCAAAGTAACAAGAAAATACTAATCGTCTCGGTGAAAAATAGAAAGAAAGAGATTAAGGAATAGGGTTGAAAAGGGCTAGATAGAAAAATTAGACAGAGGACACAGTACTTCGGGGATGGAGAGCAGGTCTGGTGCATCTGATATGAAATAGTAATACAAAATCATTGTAATTGTCATTATTAGAAATAGTGATAAATATCCAAAAAGAGAGTAAAAGAAAGCGAATGATAACCAGATCAAAGAAAAAAATGGATCAGCAGAAGAAAGAAAAGGAAAGAGAATGGAGTATGATTGAAATGATTATGGAAAGAATAGACAGGAGATTTCAGGAATTAGAGGAAAGGATTGAAAAAAGGTTTCAAGAGATAGAATGGAAATTAGAAGGGAAAGCAGATAAGTGTATAACGAAAGAGAGCGAGGAAGAGCCAGTAGAGGGAGAAATTATAGATAAAGATGAGGAGTCTAGTGAAAAGAGAGTAGAAGGAAATCAGAGTGAGTGTGAAGAGAAAGAAAAACAGGGAGATAAGGTAAAGGTAGTGGGAACAAGGGAAACTAATACAAAATATGTAACTGTGCAGGCTAACGTCAGCCAATTTCTAAAGATTCTGCCATTCTCCGGTCAAATGGGAGAAGCTCCAGTAGAGCACCTGCAGACCTTGAGGAGATACTTCAGTATAAACCTGATGGATGAAGAAAGCAAAATTGCTATAGCATCCGCCCATTTAACTGAAAATGCACACAGCTGGTGGGAGTCGATGTTGCAACATCCCACAACTTTCAAAGGATATCAGAAAGAAGTAAAAGGTATTTTTTGGTCTGAGGATCGCCAAGAGCTAACCAAATATAGGGTCATACAAGAGAAATATAAGAAAGGGGGCCGAGAAAGCTATTCCCAAATTCTTTTATCGGCAGGTGGAGAAGCTGCGGACATTAGACGCAGGCAATTTAACTGAAAGTAACATTGTATGAATCATAAGGCATAATCTGCCAATGAAAGTGGAACAAATTATGTATGGGATGAGAAAAGCATCGATTGAGGAAATGGCCAAGGTGCTAGAGGCACTAGACATGAGGGCCTATGATTATGACAGGCCAATGGATTGAGAAGAAGTCTCAAGGAGCATGAGTCATCAGATTTGGGGAAAGAGAACGGGGGTCAGTTCGAAACCCACCAGATCCCAAAAGAGAAGATAGTAGTACCTGACCAAAATGGCAGTATGATTGTGAAGAGCGGAGACTGCTGAGCAAGCCAAATTATGGTCAAGGAAAGTATTCAAATTCACAAATGCCAAAGGAGGGCAAATAAACAAATCACGAAAATGGACACTGATTTTGGAAAGTTTTTTTTTATTATTTATTTTGTTTATAGTATTATTACTAGGTGGTGGGTTAACATTTATAATATTATTATATGGGATTTTACATGAAATTAAGTAGAAGAGAAAAGTAGCATTTTTTTCATTTCTTTTGTTTCGTGCGGGTAAGCTTAGAGAGTTAGTAGAGCGGTCTCATAATTCTGTCGGTGGATGGTGAGTTTGGCTGCTAGATCGATCACATTGTGTGTTGTGCGCTGTGTGTGGCTGCTGCTATTTCTGACATGGTCGACCTAACGTAGGATGCAGGTGCTACAAGTCTGTTTATTCAAGCCAACAAGACTCCAAAGTGAGCATGGCAATTACATACAGTCCCACCTGTAAGACTCCAGAAGTGAGCAAGGTAGAGGGCAACCCATACAGAACCTGAAGGCTCAAAATAAGAGCCAGGTATCATTCCAACTATCTACACTCCTAAGACTCAGAAGCAGCAGAGTGTAGTTAGAAAAGTCCTTCTTTTAATAAAAAAATAATAATAATAATAATAATTTTTTTTTTTTTAAATAAAAAGTTTTTTTTTTCGGGGTCGTGTGAATACAGTCAGAATGGGGCTAGCTATATGTTGTGCATCGCAGGCAGTGTGCACGTGAGTGGTGGTCGGATTCACTGTGTATCGCGGGGTTGCTGATCGTTTTACTCTTTGGTAAAGTTGCAGAAGAAAGAGAGAAAGAGGCAAGGCAAGTCGATTTAAGAAGATATTTTTTTTTTTGAATAAGTAGAATTATTTTGGGGTTTTAGGAGTGAGCCATTTAAATACTAAAATGGTATTTAAAGGCTTTCGAAGGGGGGTATTATAACAGGGCTGAGTTCAAACCCTTTCTAAGTCAGAGGGTAATACTACTGAACATACATATCTAATTAAATCAAGTGTAATATTAAGTAAATTGTTATTTTTCTTTTTCGTTGTGATCTTGTATGCAGGCGCATATATATATATTTAAGTAAGTAAATAAAAAACAGATTGAAATATAAGAGGGATGGGGGATTATATGGTTTGTGCTCTGATATTTATTTATATGCATGTTTATATTGCTGCATGAGTGAGTAAATGTAATAATTTCGTAAAAAGGAATAAAGTTATTTTAATTTAAAAAGAAATATTCCAAGATGGTCGACTAAAGGAAGAATGTTACAAATTATAAAAAAAATAAATTAATTGCAAAGAAAGGACCTGAAAAGTTGCAGATCGCTATCTTGAGACAAAGACATTTTAATTAATAAAATAAAATGTTAAAAATAAGAGACAATGAACGGTCGAGTGTAGATCGCAAGGTAAATTGGAAATTCCTAAGCATAGATAAAAGAAACAAAGAAAAGAAAAGTTATTGAAAAGATTTTCATTTCGCAAACCACGTGGTTTAATGAAAGAAGAAAGAACAATAGTATAATTAATTAGAGTCGAGAAAGCTGAACTTAGAGGACTTCTAGAGCTGTGACTGCCACGAGCAGGATCGTAGGAAAAATTAGTAAAAAGAAAAAGGTTTATAATTGAAAAATCATGAACAGGCTGGGGTAGAAGAACAGAATGGGCTGGGCTATGCCATCCATCCTGCGGAGATACTACCATCACTGTCAATGTAGGAGCGAAGCCCTTCCTAAAGCTATGAAAAGAACAGCATTCACCGGACGCCATTGATTGCCTTATGGAATCTTACCAAAGAAAGAAATCCTTTAATCGTACAGTGCAGCACGAAGCCAGTGGAAAATTGCTAATAATCTACACCCGGGTGAGATAAACGAGGTAAACCAAACATTTTCGTAAATGATAGTAACTATTTTGAATGAAAGCACATCCTATTAAATAATGCGTAAAAGGGTTAAAAGTAAATGAAGAGAAAGTTGAAATAATACCCTGTATAAAGATATGCCTTAATAGACAATGCCTGATTGAAATTGTTTTCAAGCTATGATCTGTATTTTTGTGTATTGCATTTATGAACTTATGCGAGTGTATTTACATGCGGGTTATTTAATTATTCGGGCACAAACCAATATCCAATTACAGGGTTCTATGGGGTTTTTATTATTTGTTTTGTATTAATAAATATTAAGTAGTGTTATAAATTTAATTGTGTGTGTCAGTGTTAATTTCTTAGAATAGTATTAAAAAGCAAAAAGTAGGAAAGCAAATGAATCGTTCATGCGCTACATGCACATTTTTATATGTTCCCTCCACCTCTTTCCCATGGTCAATGACTACTACCCCTGAGTGAGCTAGCCAGAGGTACAAGCTCTAATCACCAGAAATAGATACTCATCCTCTCCCAGCATAATTCTTATTTATTCATAGGTAAGATTGGCACTTGAGGTCATTATTGATGCTCATAAATATGCTGGGTGAGTGATTAGAGTACATTGCAGAACCAACTACATATATATGTGTTCACATTACAATTTTTATTAAATAAAAGAGCAAAAACTTAGGTTTGAAATACGTAATAATCGTATACCACATATATATGTGTTTACGCTGGAATAAACCATTACAATATATATATATATATATATATATATTTTAAATGATCTAAGTACTAATTAAATAAATAATATTTCTGATATTTTGAAATACTAAAAATTATTTTAAATTAAATAAGGAACTCTTTCTAATACAAATGGATTATTTAACTTATTTCTGACTGCTACAAGGTTTTATTATTAATGTAACAATCAAAAAACCTATTTTGTATAAACAAAGATGTTGTTTAGTCTTTTACATATAGGCATTAGTGAAAGTTTGAGTTATGATTTCTTTTATTTTAGTATTAAACCTTTATTGTATATTACAAATAAATTAATTGTACTAGATTTATTGTAAATATATTTGTAGACAAGTATATTTTTATATACTTGGAGATTAGGTGTAATATAATGGGCATGTGTATCAGTTGTATGAGAAGGAGTATATAGCCTAAGGGAGCTTTATATTATAAATATATTTATATATGAAAAACATTCTTAAAAATAATATTTTTTAAAAAAAAAAAAATTATATTTGTATATAGAAAAATAATATTTGACCTTTGCAAATATAGAAGGAATAATAATAAACTGAAATACATAATGAGAACTGATAAAAAGAATCATTAATGTGAAGTCATCATAAAGCAATGAAATTTTGTTTTTAAGTTTAAAATTATATTTAAATTATCAAAATATTATACAATTCTGTAATATAATGTTTGGGAAGGTGTGTCTGATTGTAATTTTGCTTTTACTGGTAATATGTTTACTTGTTTTTTAAAAACAAAATATTTAAATAAAATTTAACATTAATCATAAATACATTTGTTTTTAAATACTATATAAATATTTTGTGAAATTAATTATAAATATTTAAATAAACTACACAAAATATATAAAAATTTTCCCCCATTAAAATAATATAATAATGACTTGCAATTATTCTTGCAGGCACTTGCAAAGTCTAAGCACAAAGAGTAGCAATGATGGCTTATTTGTATTAGTTTCTCTGTACAATACTGACATTTTCAGATTTTTTAAACTAATAAATCAGCATATATTTTAGTTCCAGTTTTTACAATCAAATGAACATAAAAGAAAAATAACATTACAGATAGCCTTATAAGAGTAAAGGGAGCTCAAAGATACCAAGAGCACTGTCTCCTTACAAAATATATTGGCTGTCTGTATTAATAGACATTCAATTATACAAGTTAATTTTAATATATTTTGTATTTTAAAAAAAAAAAATTTTAAAAACAGTTAATTAAGAAATTATTTATAATCCCTTAAATGAAAAAGAGTAATGTGTTTTGATTGGAAAAAACAATTTTTTTACTCACTCTGTACATTTTTTAGAATGTGCCTATAAATACATAGTGGTCAGAGTTGGGCTGCACAGAAATATCTGCCAATGAGATCTACATGTTGAACCACAGCACAAAGTGTATACAATCATTGCTTTCTGTATTTGAAGTTCAAATAATATAGAAGATAAATTTAAATTGAAGGCTATCAACATGTATCTTGCTTACCAGATAATCAGAGCATATTATTCATAACATCTGCATATGAGATTGACCCATTTGCTTCTACACACAGATAAAAAAAAAGCTACTGTTAATATAAGTTTTTACAAGCATAATATTATATATATATATATATATATATAAAGTCTACTGTAAATACATATAGAAGTACATATTAAAACATATGATGATAAAAAACAATAATATACAAATGTAATGGGCACATTGTTTAAAATAGCATTAATTCCAGATACTACAAAAAATGCAAAGAAACTCTCATTGTTGAAAAAAGATTTTTACTTTCACTGCACTAATTTCTTTTAAAAGAACAAACTTCTTTGAATAAATCTAATGGATATTAATGTAAACAGATGGAAAAACTGCAAGTTTCTCATGGCGGACAAATGAATAGACCTGTATAATGCTCCCTAGAAGAAAAGAACTGAACTATGATAAAGAAAATGTTAATCATTTTTAAACTGTATTGACTAAGTTTTTATGAGAATCTATTGATTAGTTTATACTGTAACGTTTTCACATTTTGCTAGTTTCTGGTAAGCATTTTTTTTACACACTATTAAGTGAAAGTTAATCAAGCTATGGATAAAGAAATATCTTGTTCCTATTTTCAAAGACAGAGCTATACTTTCTAATTAACTGGCCTACTAATTATTATGACAGGAATTGTTGACAAAGTTAGTTTTAATTTATAAGAGGGTGCCATAATCAATAGACTCCTTACTTTCTCGTATCCCATAATTTTGATGTAAGTAAATAAAAGATCGGGTTTATGCTTTTTTATAACTTTATTTTTTTAAAGAATATTATTCCCAGGGCTTAATCAACAAATATTAGCAAAAGTAAATTATACCCCCAAATCCTAATAAACTAACAGTAATAAATTTAATAACTATTATTAATAATGCACAATGAATAGTTGATATTAGAAATAAATATTTTTATTCTAACAAATTAAAAACACATTACTAATTAATTGGAAAGACTACACACACACTAATCCAGACATTAAATCAACTAACTAAAATACCTTAATAATTAATGTTTACTTAAGTTTTTTCAAGGAAGTTCTCTGAATGATAATTCTGCAACTGTCTTTATTAGTAGTAATATTATAAGCTTATAGGAAGGATTGTTTGCAAATGCTTAATTTAATCACAATCAGGATATGAATAATCTTACCCATAAGTTTTGTAGTACATGTTTTGAAGAGCTCATTGAAGTTAACTAGTTTCACTCTGTTGACATTTTTGTAGGTTCTTGGCCTGTCCTAATGGCTAGACTCGACGTTTTTTTCTGAGTGACTTATACGAAGAAATATATCTAAAAACTCATCGGTTTCACCCCACATGATGATTCACCTCAGCATATGAGTAGTGGTAGTTTTCCATATGAGTAGTCTGGGATAGGATATTTTCTCTATCCTAGACCTAATGGAAGCTGCTAGTTAAGGAAAAGACAAAGACCCAGTTTTAAGTTTTTCTGATCTTTTATAGTCGCAATCCATTTTTAGATTTCTGTGTGCCTTTATTTTCTTTTGCCCTTTTATCAGCATACAAGATAATAATATTGTACACTTTTTCTTAACTTTAAGTTACAAAGTTTTTTTTTCAGCATAATTCTGCCATCTTTAATTAGTTTCCAAAAAAAGTTTTAATGATTGTAATCTTCTACTTTGGAATTTTTTTTTTTTATTTGTTTGGATTAGTAATCTGTGTGTCTTTTATTCTTTCCAATTTTAACTTTTATTTTTAATTACATATGAATGAATAATTTAACTTTCATTGTATATTTAAAAAAAAATAAATTACACAAACTAAAAGAAAATTTTAAATGTGTCAATTTAAAAGATCTTTAAATTTATTTTTTTTTTAGCTTTTAAATATTTTAAATGCCAATATCTTAAGACCATCTATTTGTAGATGGTACAATACTGAAAAAAATATTTAAAAAATGGTTTGCATGTTTTTACTGCCTAAAATTATTTTTTATGTTGTATGAATTAATATAAATCTGAATTTTCTATTTATAAGCATAAAAATTATAAGCACTTAAGTATTAGTTCAGTGGTGAGATTTCATATACTATTAGTTCAATAATATTTATTTTTAAAAATAGGCACTAACTTTATTTAGTGGAAATGAAATAAAGTCACATTTACAAAATATTGTTTCTTAGCATCACAGCTTTGGGTTGAATTCCTTAACTCAAACGACATTCTATTAAGAATGGCTACTCTCTCTTGACAATTCTGAATGAAACATTGCCATTATTTATCTCAACTGTGGACATAAAATGTGATAACATGGCCATAAAATTAGCCTCAAAACCAACAGTTTGATAAATAATTTTCTTGTCATTGGAATATTATCTAATATTCACTTAGAAAAGTTAATTCATTTCCTTTTTAATTAAACGATTATGCTGATGATCTTTATCACTGCTGGACTAACTTTTTATTTATTATTTATTTATTATATATATATATATATATATATATATATATATATATATATATATATATATATATATATATTGTAATAATTTGACTTCCAAATTTAGAGACAAGTTAGAATTAATATATGATTTTTTATATTATGCAGTGTAGATATATATGTACATATAATGTAACTCTCATGTCTGAGTTTACAGATATTGATTTTATGCAAATAATTTTTATTATTATGTACAACAAAATATTAAAAATCATGTCTATATAATATATTTGTGTTATTAAAATGGTAACAATAAATGTAAATTATTTTATTTTTTTAAAATAAAGAATATTTTTTAAAAACAAAAACATTGCTATGGAAACCAACAGAAGTTTTCTAAAATCTGCATTCCAAGAAATAGTGGGAAGAATTGTAACTACTTTGTCACTGTCTTTTATTGTATAAAAATCACTAAAATTTTGTAAGGATTTCTAAGTTAATATCATGCATTTTATGGAGTAGAGAACCCTCCAGAATGCTTTCCCTGATGCTTCTAATATTGTACCTGAATATGGAGCAGTAGGCAAAGAAATGCCTTAAAAATTAATCTTGATTCTGCTGATCTATTTATCACTATTCAATGCTGAAAAAATATTTGATATTTACTTGCTAAAAAACAAAAACTAGTAATCTAAGGAGATTATCCCATAGAAATGTACTTCTATAAATTAATCTGTGAATTTACCTATTTTAAACGCTCAGAATAACATTGCAGTGGAAAGTCTCATAGGAAAACTGCCACAGAATGAACCAAGAGAATCTAAAATATTATATTGACAGCAGTCATTAAAATTTAATGATTAATTGTCATATTTCCATGTTTACAGATATAAAATATATATGTAAGCTCACAAAGACATTAAGGTAATTAACAGGACTTTCTATAGCTATTCTCAGTTATTATAAGCTGCAAAGTTCTTTCTCTTCATGTGATTATCATATAATTGTTTAAGTATAAATATGTAAATACATTTTTTATTATCATATAATTTTATTCTTTAAATAAAGTTATTGTTATTGTTAATAATTTTATTGATTGTCATTTCTTATCTGAATTCAAGTTGATTATTTATTTTGTTAATGTAATAAAGTATTGGATGGGTGGGGATAATGGACAGAAAATATAATTGAATGTGTACGGAAACTTGTTTTACATATATGTTCGATTTGATCATTATCTATGACTATTATAGACTTGTCAATTAAAATTAAGTTGTATGTAGTCATTTCACTATGTACACAGTTGTTGGTTAGTTGTCTTTAAATTTACCAAATTAATTTGCAAATATTATATTCATTTTATTATTAACTTGAGGATTACTAATTGTCAAAAGGGCAGTTACCATTAATATAATATATATATATATATATATATATATATATAACATATATATATATATATATATATATATATATATATATATATACACACATATATTGGTAACCTTATGTTTGAGCTCAATGTTTATCGAGCCTTATTTATGTGGTCAATTGTGCAAAATTTTAATTTTTAATTGATAGTAATTGAAATATATTAAATCAGTGTATTATAATAGTGGTATGTTATCATGATTTCCAAATTTTATTATAAAATGTGGTAAATATTATCAATAAATCTTTTGAGAGTGATAAACACTCTGACTGTTCAAGATATGCTAAGCCCTCTGATAGGATGTATATGAGATTTTAATAGGCACTTTGCCAGGTGAACTAATTTTTAATAATATTAAAATAATTTATTAGTGTTTTTATTAATTTATAAGTATAAAAACATTTGATATTTTGTTATTATTAAATAATAATCAAAATAGATTTAAAATCATAACTATTCTAAATTCATTTTTGTAATTAATCCCTAAGCATTTTAAAAATAATTTTTAACAGTTTGTTTAGTTATCACTAATCAATACAATTCCATTTTATAAAGATATAAATAATCTAGCAGAGTTTTTTTTTTTTTTTTGGGGGGGGGGTCATTTTAAAAGGACAAGAGAAAAAATAACAACATCTGAGCTATAACAAAGGTTAAGACCAAGAAGAATACTGGAATTGAATTTGAACTGAATTTGAAGGCTAAGTAATTGTATTTTGACCCACGAATATGGAGTATGGAATTCCACTTCCTTGCATGCATTGACCTACTGATCTATCAACTGACGATTGTCATAATTTCACATTTAAAAAATATGGGAACCATTTTGAAAAGCAATTACTTCATTCAAAGGGACTTCAGATTTAAAACTGAACAAGAGATCATAAGCATAAAATTGTATTCTATATCTTATTATAATCTTAGTTATTACACTTATTATGAACCTTTAAAGATTAACTATGATTTGTTTGGAAGAGCAAGAAGAAAAAAAAGAAAAATGTTCTATGCGTTCATTTATAAACAAGATTTTTTTTTGTTTTGATACTAAACATAAATGGGAAACAAATTAAAAGTAATGAAAACAAAACTTTCTGAATTTAAATTAAAAAATGAAGTCAACTCTAAAAAATATTAAGATTTACCTATATTGTAATGCATGAATTTAGTTTTAAAAAGTAGATAGCAACTTTTAATTACTATTGTGAAATGCTGGAGTTAATACTAGTCTAAAACATTAATAAGATTTTAAAATACTTTAAAATGCAGGTATCATTATTAATTATTCCAATATATTACTGCAAATGGAAAAATTAATAACAATTCTTTTGAGAAAAATTTTCTTGTGTTGTTTCACTTGGAGATATTATCAAAGTTACAGCTTTGTTTTTTAAAAAAAAAACTTCCAAAACTCTAAAGAAAAATATTTATAAGCATTATTGTATCATTATTTTTATTTGCGCCAGGAACTTTTAAATGTTTTATTTACTTTATCATGATAAAATATGAAGGATATAGATGCTAGTAAAATAGTTTGCCAGCTGACAATATAGTTTTTGCCTCATCAGTCAGATTACAGCAAAGGAATTTAAATTATGGACTATGGGAACAACATGAAGTATAATAATAATGTTTTTATATTGTTCATGTTTATTAATATTTTATATTAGTTTTGAATTTGCTATTAAAGATATATAGATATTTATTTATGATATAAATTGCAATGAGGCTGAAAACAGACTAAGGTAAATATATATATATATATATTTGTACCAGTTAGCTTAAAGTTAATATTAAATTAGGCTTGTCTAGATAAAGATACACATCTCTTACATTTATGAGAATAGTTTATTAATATTCTATTTGTGAATAAACAGACAGAATAATTTGTCAGAAGCATAATAATATTTACTTATGATGACACAATTATTTTATTGTATGGAGTTTTCCATATAAGCAGATATACATTCATTTTATATCTTTCTATATTTTGGCTATAATTTAGTATGTCCACTTTAGTTTATAGAATTTATGCTATTTTCCATTGACTGTGTGTATTTCTTATTATTGCAGATTTTATTATGCTTTAAAATTTATTTTATAGTTGTTTGACTTTCAGTATCTTTGTTGGTTTCATAGACTATTTAGTATATGCATTGTATAAAGTAGGATATTTATCTTTTAGCTTTTAATGTGAGAATTATTTTATTGTGCTAGTTTCCATTTGATAAGTGTGAAAAACATAATTTTATTAAATATTGTATTATTGGTATTATGAATTGTAAAATGGAGTATACCCTCCCATTGCTTATTCCATGAGAGGATTATATTTTATACTTAGCTGGTAATGCTAATTTCTAGGGAAGATATTTTCCTGTGTTGAGATGATATCCACACAATTTGTACTAGGAAATAGGTATTGGAATCGTTCATATTGTTATTCAACTATATAATGGGTTTTAAGGAGCCTCTCTTTATTGTCTGATCCCTGATGATGATGTCTATTTATTTTCCACCATATATGTGTGTATGGTGAAGTTCTTGGTATTTTAAAATCATATGCCAATGATGAGGTAGAATTAGTTTCAGGGACCCTTGTTTATCTACGGTGTTTAGCTAAATAAAATAGTGTATGTCTTGTGCTGTGGTACCTTGTCAACAGTTTACAAGCAGACCAACAAAACTTGTTAGTAATTATAATACTCATTTTATCTATGGCATAATAAGAGATACACATATGTAATGTCATTATATTTCCATCAAGCAGTAGTTCACCGATGGAATGGTAAGACATTTTACTAGTTAAGATGATTATTCTATGGACATGGGCAAAGTTTAGTATCTTGTATATATTTGACTTCTGGTGACTGTTCCCATATTCATATAATTGATTGTTGAATTGCTAAATAATAATTGTCATTTGTGCTTCATATGATAATTGTCATTATCATATTACTTACTAGTAAAGTTTAGTTATACTTTTAAAGCTCTCAATAACATACTATAGATAGCTATTATGAATAATAATTATTAGACACATCAGTACATTAAAATTGTTAATAAATTTAAAGGGAATATACCTGTAACCAAATGAGTATACCTTGTTTTATATTGTTTCTGATATATATATATATATATATATATATATATATATATATATATATATATATATATATATATATATATATATATATATATATATATATATATATATATGTTCTTATTTATTATTATTTTAGAAAGTTGTAAATATTGTAAATCTTGTTGTTTTGAAAATATACTTAGTTGTCTGTGTCCTTATTGCTAATCATCATCCATATTATTATTATTGTTATTGCTATCAACAAGTTATCTTATTGTCTTAAAGTCATCATCAATCAGTATAGTATATTTTATTACACATTAATATATCAGAATGATTTTGGTAAGCTCTTACATTTAAAGTACATTTAAAATGTATGGCTTATTGATCAGAACGCTATTGATCTTAAGCCCATGTCTTATTTTAAATAATATTTTAATGATCTGTTGGTTTTGGAATAACCTATTTATTTGAATTATATGATACATCATTCACTGACCTTGATCATATTGCCATAGTTATTTAATAAAAGAGAGTTTGTAAGTTAGTGTGCTTGCTTTATTAAGAATTTATTTTTACTTCATAAAACTTAAAGTTCATATTACTATTAGTATTTGGATTGCCAAATATTCTTTTTTAATTCTATTTTGTTTTATGAGCTGTCTTTGTTTATTATATTTGGGTAGTGGCAAAATCCCTCTCACTGACCCAAGTATATCTTGTAAAATAGTAATATTTAAGTTACCTGAATCCTGAGAAAAGTAAATTACTAATTGACAGTCGTAATTTTGAATTTATGGTAATTTTTATGTCTAAAGCTATTCATTGTGCTTTGATTTGAGTTATGTTAATCTTCACAGATTAATTGACTTTGTATAGTTTTAAGATGTAAATTTCTTTTCTATTTTTTAAAACTATTGGTCAATTTTAAATTCATGGCTAAATATTCTGGTTTCGTCAAGCTTAGAATCCATACCTTATTTTATTTTATCTTACTGTAATTTAATACAATATTAGTTTATAGTTCAGGAACTCATTCTTCATCATCAACATTGTTCTCATATTTTATCTGGATCTTTTTTTCTTTTACTTCTTCATTCTCATTTTATCTTAATTTATTCTCATAATTGATTTATCCTCCATTGCCTCCTATTCTATCATCATCTTAATTATTCATTATCCTAACACACTCCCTTTCTCTTCTCCTCACTTTTAAGCTTGTTCATTTTCGTTATTTAATTATTATTTGTTTTCATCATCCATTTAGTCATCTACATTCTAATTCATTTATCACCTAATTCATAATTTGAATTCAATATTCATTTCATAGACCTAATTATTAACTATTTATTGGTTTTGCAAGTATTAAATTTATCTAATAATATTTTGCTTATGGATTTTAAGGCTAGTTTAACTGATGTCAATAATAGATGTTATCTTTATGGACCCTTGGTAACCTTTCTTAGGTTTACCGATTCATGTTAGTCTAGTTGGTTTTAAGAAAATAATATTTTTATTTTAACATTATTTTTATGTACATATTCTTATTAATTAATGATTGATGTTTACAATATATATATGACATTAATAATTAATGGTACATGCAATATTATGGTTTAAATCCTTTTGAAGTGCTTTCAATTACATAGTAATCCTCGTCAGCTTTAACTGAATTTTAAATTTTTTTAAACTTAATGTTGCATAAATTTCCATAAGCTGTGTATGGCTGTATTTGCAACTTGTCTATTAATAACATCATCATTATATTTATCAACCACAGCTTATGGAAATTTACGTAACATTAAGTTTAAAAAAATTTAAAATTCAGTTAAAGCTGACAAGGATTACTACGTAATCAAAAATGCTTCGAAAGGATTTAAACTATAATATTGCATGTACTGTTAATTATTTATGTTTTATATATAATATTTTTTATAACAGGTATTGTAATTTTACATATATTTTTAAACAGAGACATCATGGTTGAAACTGTAGCACTTGGTTATATGCTATTATTATATGAGTTTCATCTGTTTGCATTTTTTAATTTATTGATGTATGCATATTTTTAATGGATACTTATATGGAAATATTTAGTGTGTAGATAATTACACAGATTTTTTACTTAGGACCATGGCCAATCAAACTGGACATTAGTCAGTCAAGATCAACCTTAATTGGCTACTTCCCTCAGTAAAGAACCTTGTAATTAAGTAATTATAAACAGAAAACTCTAAACACTAAATATTTCCATATATTGTTACAGCATCGCAGGACTGTTGGTCCACTTATTATAAATATTAATCTTGGAAAATTATTATACATTTATCAATGACCATCAGGTAAATGTGTAAAAGATAGAATGACTATTACCGAAAACTTAATTATATTTGATCATAATCATGATTGATGATCAAACTGAAGTTTACATAAAGTACTAGTCACAAATCAGATCCAGTTATATTTATTAATTCTTATTAGCCCTACGTTTATATTATTATTCTAATATAGATATTAAAATAAGACACTTGTTTGTCAGATGAGAAATTGATGAGAAACAATACTTTTAAATAATAACAATTTATTTATTTACAACAGCAATAACGAAAAATATATAAACAACTTAACTTTTTATATTTACATGTTTACACAATCAATAAAATAAAAAACTAGTATGAACTTGATAAATCAATCAATCATATATCTTTAATTTTTCCCAAACTTGATTGATTTTTTAATCTCAAGATTAACAATAATAATTATAATGAACAAATTTTATAATATTTAAAATGGATGTTTTAAATTTTTTTAATATCAGTGTGATTTTATCCTATTAATAATCACAAAAAAATACTAATATTTTTATTTTTAATGCAAGAGAAAAGTGAGTCTTTTGCAAATATTTATCACAAAGTCATTTAAAGTAATCTTAACAAATTTTTGTTGGGTTTTATTTGTCTGTTGGCTCAACATATAAGTGCTTCTTTTTTTCACATTAAAAATATTAATTAAATATTTTCATGGTTTGTTATTACAATAAAGAATAGAAATAAGGAAATTATATCCATATAAGTAGAGACAACTTTTGCCTTTTGATATTGCCAGATCCTTGGAGGCTAACCAAGTTTTTTTCATAGATATAATCTCCTTGTTTCTATTCTTTATTATAATAACAATCTATTAAAATATTTAATTCAATATATTAATGATCTGTGTTTATACAATAAGAAAAATGTTTAGCTTCAAATCAAAATAAATATTGTATTAAATTGTTATCTTAAAATATTGCAAACTATAGTTCAAATCTCTTGGGAAGACTGATTTAAACTATTGCTTTTATTTAATTTTAATAATGTATCAATATTTTTGTTGCGCTAAAAAAAGTTGCTAAATTATATATTTTATTTTTGGTATATTATGTATATTTTTGCTTACAAGAACATCTGCATGAATGAAATTGGAAACACAAACAATTCGATAAATGATTATTTAGATTGGGATTTAAGTATGATGAAATAATAATAAGTTGACAGTAATATGCAAGGTTAACTTGTTGTTCTTAATGTTTAGCTTTATTTTGGGTTAAATTGTTGTTTTAAGGACAAGAGTATTGTATAAATTGAAGGAAGAAGGTGAGGGAATAGGATATATTGTTTTAAATGCTTTATGTTTTTATGTTCTGAGATGATGTGGTTTGTCATTTTAAAAAAATTATACATATATTTGAAGATTTAGACAATAATTATTTAGCTATTATTTATTCTAAATCAAATCTAATATTGTTAAGTGCTAAATAAGCTATAATTGTGCAGAAAGAAATTAACCTCCAATCAAGGCATTGTTTCATAACTATCATAAATCTTTGCATAAATCTCTACACATTCATCCATCAGTAAGACCCTGATGGTTAAAAATGAGACTTTGTCTTTTCCCCTTTTTCCTGTGATAAGTTAATTAAATTTGTACAATTGAAATTGACAATTATAACATCAGGCATGCAATAACACATTCAAGCCCTGATATAATAATGATTTATAAGGATTGGTGTACATATGAATTCACTCTAAGCTTAAGCAATTCATGAGCTTTTCAAACACTTACTGATTGGTGAGTGCACAGAAATTTACAGTAGTTACAAAAACAGTGCATTATCAGAGGTTAATTTCCTTCTGCACAATTACAGATTTTTCATCACTTAATAATAGTAGACTTACATTTATTCATTATTAATATACATCTAATTGCAGGTGGTTAACTAAATTTGTATAATTCAAATTGTCAATTATAACATCAGTCTTGCAATAATAGATTCAAGCCCTTATATAAACATGGTCAATAAGAGTTGGTGCATATATGAATAGCCTCTAAACGTTCACTTAAGCTTTAAAAACTCTGAGAGTTGAATGCATGGAAATTTATAATAGTTATGGAAGCAGAGCATGATCAGATGTTAATTTTCTTCTGCATAATTATTTTACATCAATCAAAAGTACATTACACACTTGGAAAAAACATTTATGACATTTAAATAAAAAAGCATTTGTTGAAATTTATTTTTGGACTTTGTTCTAAAAAAAATATAAATCAGGGCAATTTTTCTTGGACAGGGTCATACTGTCATTTTTTTTATTAAATTATGTTTATGTAAAGTAAACAAATTAACACTTGAGTAGATAACTTTCAGACTGGAGGCCACAATTCCCCCTTTCCAGCCATTTCTCTTATCATCATCCAACACCTTGTCAGATCATTACATGAGAATTCATCACACTTCATTGAAGTAACAACACTTTCCCAAAGGAGATCTAATAGAACTCTGCCTCAGTTAATATTAATATAAATTAAATGGAAATTTTGACCTTCAATTTATTTATAACTTTTAAATTTAATTGTAATTTTAGAGTCTAATTAATTTTAACCTTAATTGCTACTTTTAATTATCTGGCCTACATGAATTAACTGATTTTACTTATTCTTAAACTCTCACATTAAATTATCAAAGATATGATTTTATTACCATTTCTATCCACACTATTTGGTGAATGTATTTCAAGTCAGGATCTCTAAAGAAGATCATTATCACCGAAGATCTGTCTCTAGAAGTCAGCTATCAGAAAAAAGAACTATTGAATTTGTATTGTCAATTTTGTATGAAATATTTTATAATTTTTAAAAAACTATTTTTTTTACTATTAAATGTTTTTGAAGATGCAGTTAATTTTTAAGTAAAATGGAATATTTTTTCATAATTTTGAAATATTTTATCTTATTCATAAAATGTGAATTTTGTTGCAAACATGTGACATTATAATTAAGGTATATTATAACAATATTGAAATAGTTAAAAATTATTATATAACTATATATTGAGAATGATTGATTTAGTCATGTGTGTGTTTATGATATATATTTGTCATGAGAATGTTTCTCAAGAAATTTGATTGTATTATAATTAAAATATAATTTGCCTTTATCATTATTTTTTACTATCTTCTAATCATTATTTATGTTTAATCTAGAATAATCTGCTCTTTTGATTCAGAAGTTGTATGCTATGTATGTTTATTATATTTATTAAGTGAGAATTATGGCCTGACATTTTCTTAAATGCACAACTTTTTCCTGAAGTGAGCCCTAGAGAAAGTGATGATTTTTGTAGATATGGTATACTGTCTCTTCGTGTATATTTCATTATAGAAATTAAACAATTGTTGATAAATAAGGAACACTATTTGTTATCTTTTTTGCCACAAAGAGAATGGGTCTGGGTTGGAAACCATCATTACCCAAATGCCTTGAGGATTATATATTTCAAATGTGATATAGTTTAACCTAAAGACTTTGACAAGTTACACTTAATCTAACTTTTTAAACTCATTTAGAGATAAGTGATATATTCTATCAAACTTTAGAGACATTAAGTGCTTTACTACATTTATACTTACACATCCAGGCAATTTAAGATTTTGTGGTTTGTTCAACACACACTCACATTTGTTAAATCTAATCTATAAAGGTATATTTTTTCTTAAGCTTTAAAGGAAATAAACTACTATTTACTTAACCTAACTTATTTTGTAGTTACCTGTATATACCTTTGTAAATCAGATTACAGCATGAAAAATAGCTTAGTATAATATGCATTATGAGCAAATGCTTATATCTATTTTTTTTAATTTATAATAAATCTGTTTATTATATTTTATTAAATTTAACTTCTTGTATTTTTTCTAAGTATATAATTATTTAATGTCCAGTCAACAAGAAAATTGCTTCGGCCTCACATACTGTAACTCTGAGATATTGCCCTATTGTGGAAATAAATAAACAGATGATAGTCAGTTGTTACAAAGCATCTTGTTTAGCTCAGTCTTGCAACTGATAGTTCTATGGTGAATAATATTTGCACACATTCAACATACATATGAATAGCATGATATTTCTAGATAAGATTTTGAAATAATATTTTGCTAGGAAATGTTTACTTAAATTACCTTAAGAAATATTTAGTGTATATTTATTTATTTTAATTATTTTTATTTGGGATAAACCTGAATTCAGAAATTGTTTTAAAAATAATCAGATTAAATGTAATTTAGATGCAATAAAATTTTCCTTTGCATCCTTATTGCATCAATATCTGTATTCACTTCATACCCTATTTTCATGCGTATATCATCATCACTCACTGCCATACCAGCTACTCATTTATTTATCATTACAACATATAAAACATATCTAGTTTGCCATCTAATATAAGTATCTTTAATTTAATTAATTTAAAACTTTTATCTTAGAACTGCATCATAAGCCTTAATAAGTTCTTACATTACTAACAAAAATGTATCATATATATATTTTTAGAAAATACATGAAGCAAATCCTTTTTCAAAATGCTATTAATGTTAATGTACCTTCTTGATCGATCATAAATCAAACGTAAATTGGTTGTCTATATTTGATTTTTCAAACTTACAGAAATCGCAAATTCAACAAATCATACAATTAAGGACAAATTTAAGCCTTCTTCAGTATGATAAAATATTAAACTTCCCAAGTTAGATTTGATTTGAAGTTCGTCCTGAATTACTTAACTTGTTAAGTTTGCAATCTCTATATAAATTCCAAGAAAACAAACATAAATGGTCATTTTACATTTGTTTATGGTTTAATAAAAAAAATCGTGTTGCTATTAACAGCGTTAAGAATGTTTGTGCTTCCAGTATTATACATGTAGTTTGAAACGCTGTATTTGCTTTATATAAATATACAATTAATTTATTTAACCCTCTAATATTAATCAGTAAATGGATATCCAGCTGATAAAAAAATGTTTTTTCTGTCACTATTTATTTAAGATAGAGTTATTGAAAAAATTGATATTCTGCATTTGCATTATTAAAAAAATATTTACTTTTGTTTTTATTTATATGAGTACAGTGTTCCATAATACTATAAAATAGGTTACCGTTAACAGCTCATAGAAGACGTCCAAAACATCAAAGTGATACGATAAGTACAACAGTTTTATTCAATTGAACAAACTCAGACTTTTTTTTACTTTCTTAAGCTAGAAATCAATCCAATAATCTTTCACTATAGCATTTGTTGCTTCTCAATAAAATGAATCTGAAAACTATAATGTATACGAATTGCTCACAGAGTATATACCAAATGGCAAGTAAAGAAATTAGTAAGACAATAAGTGCAATCAGAAAAACCATATGATTCCTGGTCTTTTATAATAAAAAAATAATTGTTTTATAAAAAAATTGTTGTTGTGTTTTAATAATGACTATTAGGTACAAATTTGGAGAAAAACTTAAAATGTAGACAATTTATAATTTATTACACTGTTAAATAAATACACTTTTTTAATTACATGTTATTTGCTTTGCTTTGTTTAGTTTCTAGTTTTCTTCTGTTTCATTAACCATAAACTCAACACCTAATTTTTTATTATATTTATGTTCTTTTAAGCCACTTGGAATAGTCCAGGTAGTTTTACCCTTGGGTGGAACAAACCTTGTTTTAGCCTTGGCTAATCTTTTTACCCATTCGGATAAAGGAGCCGGTTTGGGGAAAGCCTGAAAATATTCTATCTGTGGATTATAACTTGAAGTAGTTTGTTCCGATGGCCAAACAATTTCAGTGGTGCTACTGCTAAAAATATATATATATGGATATATATATAATATTCTATTATACGAAAATATCCCAATATATATTAATAGCTGAAAATTCAATACAAAATGTTCAAATCACCCTTCCAAATGTTATGTTTTTTCAGCAACGCTCTCTGGTTGTTCTCTGATTTGTGCTTTTCGAAGTTCAGAATTTATATTTATTTACAGAGAGCATTGCTGAAAAAACACATCAGGAAGAATGATTTGAACCTTATATACATATCTATAACTTAAGCTATAAGGAACTGTAAAGTTATGTTACAAAAAAAGAGTGTAAACAATTAAAATTTACTATGACATTAATATTTAAAATAGCTTGGATAGGATTTAGAAGTAATTCATTTTTATCAAAGTTTACTAAAATTTATTGGAGTGAATCTTTATATAAACTCTTTATAAATTGAAATACCCATTTTTTATTAAGTGAAACCTTAGTGATTCTTATATTAAAGACAGCGTTTATATAAAGATTCACTCTTTTTTTATTACTTATGTCCAGACAAATGATTATTTCCTGGTCCAAAGAAATTATTGGCTTCTGTCTCCCTTTATATATATATAATAAAAAGTCAGATGTCACATGACATATATAGCTTGCACTTACAAATATGTAAAATTAAGAGCATACTAATGAGCTCTAAACAAGCTTTTTTTTTATTTATTTATGATAAATGCTACTACAAGAGAAAGCATTCAAATTATTTTTATCTTGGATTGTTCCCATCCCCAGACCGGTTTCGACCTATGGGTCCCTTCAGTGAGAAGTTAAGACATTAGATTCAAAAAACCAACTCAAGCAAAGCATTTATCTAAAAGTTAATTGTTAGAAGATCTAAAACTTTTAGACATCTACATGTCTTTAAAGTCAGCTCTCCAACTGAAAAAATCATATGGATCTGAACTTCATTCAGATACTCCATATATTAGTAGGCTTAGCCATTTAATTTAACCAAAGCCCCAACAGCAAAATAATAATAGTAATAATAAAAAGTCAGATGTCACATGACTTATATATAGCTTGCACTTACAAATATGTAAAATTAAGAGCATACTAATGAGCTCTAAACAAGCTTTTTTTTTATTTATGATAAATGCTACTACAAGAGAACGCATTCAAATCGTTTTTATCTTGGATTGTCCCCATCCCCAGACCAGTTTTGACCTAGCATTTATCATAAATAAATTTAAAAAAAAAGCTTGTTTAGAGCTCATTAGTATGCTTTTAATTATATATATATATATATATATATTGTACCCTTTTATTTAGGTCTACATAAATTGTTCTATCAATTTTATTAAAAAAAATTTAAACTTAAGATGCATTGCAGTGGTGTGATGTTGATGTTTTGTTAACAATCTTTTAAAAGTCTAATTAAAGTAAAATAAGAATATTTGATGTGTGAAATTATGCTAATATTTGAGAAAAACGGTTAAATAAGAATGAATTATATGGTTGGAAAAACTGGCATTAATAAATTTTGTAAATAAATGTTTAAAACCAAAGTTTAAAAGTAACAACTTAAAGTTAAATAAATAGTATATTTATTAATAATAAAAATTAATATTTAGTAATTGAATGTAAAATATTTATTTATTAATAGTATATGGTAGAAGATGAATATTTGATTTTATAATATCGAATTATTATTTTAAAAAGTTGTTATATTATTTTATTTAAAAAATATTTTGTTTAAAAAAAAATTGAATTGTTAGGTTATTTTCAGCTAATTATAAGCATTTCTATCTGTGTTGTAAGTCATGTGACAGATAGACATCTGTACACATATGCTTGCGAGTTTTTAAGTAAAATTGCAAAACTGTTTTAAAAATTCTATTATAAAATTTAAAATATTATATTGGACTACCACAAGATAAAAATAAAATTAATTAGTATAAAATATTAAATCCTGTTTTTTTTGTTTTAAAAATGAATATAATGAATAAAAGTAGATTTTTAGTTTATTTGGAAAATAGTGAAAAGTGAGATAAAGTAAAAAAAAAATTTTTTTTTAAAAAAATGTTTAATGGATTTAAATAAAAGATAAAAATTAATTTGGGAATTAAATAATGTAATAAATAATAAATATTAGGTGAGTCATTATGTATTTTAGTTTTGATTTTGTATTGTTGGCTAGATATGTAGATAGGCTAGCAAGGTGATTGTTTAATTTACCAATCAAGTGGGTAATTTATTCCGGTATAAAAAGCCGAGGTTCAATTGTTTGGTGTGCTTTTTCTTCTGTTAGTTAAGTGTGCCATTTAATATAGCCAAGTATAATGCTATAACCACTCTCTTAATAATTATTATTTCATAAAGAGAGTAGTTTAATAATTTAAGAAATTGTACCATCTGAATATGCAGTGCTAATTAATTATAATCCCTTGCCAACCATTTTTGTCAAAACCTAATTTTACTATCAAATAATCATGGAAGTACCACATTTATATAAAGTATATTGGAGACATTTGATTAAAAATATAGTTGAAGCAATGTTAATTGAAATAAATAATTTATGGATAAAGTTAACATGTTGGACATCATATGGAAAGACAATATTTATACAAGACCGGCAAAATAATACGGTTAAAAAAAAAAAGTAAATTAAAACTTTGTAGTAATTTTTAAAAAATAGATATTTTGTAAAAATATGCAGAAAATACTGCTTTGTGAAGAAAGTAATTAAAATAATTTATTTTAAAACTGTCTTTGGGTAAAAAAAAAAAAAAATGAAATTTACAGATAAGTACTGAAATACCTGACATATTAAGTCTTTGTTATTTTAAAAGACTATATGTATGTAACTAATTTTAAAACCAATAATTTGGAAAACTTTAATAGCAAATAAATACCTGTAGGCAGAAAAAAAAATGTCCGGGTATTAAATTCTGTATGCTGGTTATACAAAAGAATTTAAAAATTGATTGGGTGAAATATTTTTAAGAAAGTGCGCAATAAGTTTATGTGGACACCCGAATCAATTTTATCATATTTAAAGAAAAACACTAGGAGCCATCATTTAATCCTAGGAAAGTAATAACTTTTGAAGAATTTTTCTTTATTAATAAATCCGGATCCTTTAAAGTCAACTTACTTACTTATTTAAGGTGGAACTTATTTATTTATTTTTATTTTTATTTTTTTTTTTACAGAAACTGTCGCTCGTAAAAGAAAATTATACGTATATAATAATTAATGTTTTATTAAAAGAAATAGATAGGAATTTTGTAATTAAATTTGGTACGCTATTAAAGATAAGCTTCATATCAGAAACTAATTAAGCAGCTAGATTAAAAGTGCTGATTACTAAAAGTAGACAATAGCTGAAAATTAATTGGTTTCTGAAACATTCCTTAACAAGAAAAAAGAAGGAACAAAAAACAACTAAGCAGCACTTGTAGCGGAGAACTCATTGAATGCACACGAAGGTCAAGAGTTTTAACTTAGCAATGGAACAAACCCAGTGAATTCCACCACTGAAGGTAAAAAAGTGGACCTAGGAACTTTGCAGGCCTCAGCGGTCTATATTATGTTTTTTGTATGCCTTCATGGCCAGCGTTCATAAGTTAAACTTAATTGTCTCATAACTATATATATGTACTATTATTTATCCGACTGTTAATTCTATTAAACTATTTGTATAATCATTTGGTTTCTGCTGTCTATTTACCTGATGGTTAAGCTGAGTGAGTGGCTGTACACAGCAGAAAATTGGCGCAGTTAATCGACAGGAAGGATTCAAATTGAATTGTATAACGTAGAGAAAGCTACAAGGAAATTGAGAATCGAAGTCCAGGTGAATATAGAATTGGTAGTCGGAAAAATTGGTTTAGTAAGCGTATTAACAGTAATTTGTTTTAGTAAGTGTATTAATAGAAATTCGTCTCAGTAAGCGTGTTTAATAGTTATCTTGTAGCGAAATAGAAATTTTTTTTTAAAAAAAAAAAAAAAGCAAAATAGAAAATGATGATATCAGTGCCTCAGGTAACAATTAACGAGTTCAACGTTAATAACCCTTTTGATTGGCCAATTTATCTTAAGAGAATCGAGAAACTATTTTTGATTAATGGTACGACAAGCGACCCCATTAAAGTTGCCACGTTATTGTGTTATGCCGGGCAACAAGTAATCCAAATAGCAAATAGACTCTGTGATCACGAAGAGCCAGAGAATTTGCCATATAATGTAGTTACGGGGAAATTAAATAATTTTTTCAGTCCCCAGCCTTCGAAGCATGTCGCAAGACTACACTTCAGAAACCGAAGGCAAAACAAGGGAGAGCGTATACGAGATTATGATCAAGCTCTAAGAGAACTTGCTAAAAGTTGCAGTTATGGCGATGCCTTAGAGGATAATCTTCTTGAGCAATTACTTTGGGGCATGTCAGATGATAGGCTTAGGCAGCAGTTACTGGCCTCAAGAGAGTTAACGTATGATGAAGCAACCAAAATGGGAGTAGCCCACGAAAAAGTACTCGACCAATCGGAAGAATTTAGAAATTTTACCCACAAAAATGACGGTAATGCATATATTCGGAAAACTGAAAATAAGTCCCAACCTATTAAGAGCAAAACATATGAGATAGTGTGTTATTGCTGTGGGAAAAAAGGCCACATGGCTCGTAAGTGTAAATATAATAAGGAGCATTGTAGGACTTGTGGTAAAGTTGGGCATTTGCAGAAAGTATGTCGAAATAAAGGAGAAAAGGATCGTGGCAGCTCGCCAACTTGTAAAGTCGAAAATAAAAAAAAATGTGATATTTACAATACACAGATGGGATACGGAAGTCAGTTTATGCTGACAGTTAATTTATTAAAGACACCAGTAAAAATGGAAATTGACAGTGGAGCAGGTGTGTCAATGATGACACTTGAAGACTGGGAGAAAGTAGCAAAAAATCGAAAAAATCCTCCTTTATTAATGAAGACAAGTTTAAGGGCAAAAGACGCTAGCGGAAATAGTATGAAAATATTAGGGAAGGTGATGGCTCAGATTGAATTAAATAGTAAGGTTCGAACACTACCGTTATATATAGTACAAGGCGGTCTAAATCCTATTATAGATAGGAAATGGTTCGATGCTTTGGGAATAGAGATATGTGTAATAAATAAAGTTGCTATTGAGCAAGAAATGAGAAATAAATATTGTGAATTATTTAAAAGTGATGAGGGAAAAATTATTACAACGCCTATAAACATAGAGCTACAAGGTGGCATGACCCCCATTATCTGCAGACCCAGAAAAGTTCCTTTTGCACTGCAAACTAAGGTAGAACAAGAGTTGATAAATCTGGTTAGTAAGGGTGTATTAACGCCAGTCGAGAAAACAGAATGGGCGACTCCAATCGTGGTTATAACTAAACCAAATGGGCAGATTCGCATTTGCGGAGATTATAGGACCACAATAAATAAAAACCTCACTAAAAGTCAGTATCCTGTACCTAATGTCAGAGAAATACTGGCAAATATGCAAAAGGCAACTCACTATGCTAAAATTGATTTAAAGGCCGCATTTCACCAGATACCAGTTTCTGAACGAACATCAGAATTGCTAACTATTACAACACATAAGGGATTGTTTAAGTATAATAGATTGCCTTATGGAATTACGGTTGCACCAAATATTTTCCAGGCCAAAATGGACATGCTGTTCCAGCAATTGGTTGGTGTAACACCGTATTTTGATGACATTTTGGTCGTGGCCAATTCAGAAGAGGAATTACGTGAACGAGTTTTAAAAGTTTGCGACAAGTTATGTAGTTTCGGAGCTAAAATAAATGCAGACAAATGTATCTGGATGGCAACTCAATTAAAATTCCTGGGACACATAATCTCAAAAAAGGGAAAAAGACCCGACCCTCAAAAAATTGCAGCCGTAAAGGAAGCACGAAGACCCAGAAATGTTAAAGAACTTCAAGCTTTCTTAGGACTTCTTAATTATGTTGAAGTTTTTCTTAAGGGGAAAGCTCACATAGCAAAACCGCTATACAATTTATTAAAAAAGAACCAAAAATGGATTTGGGATCAAACCCAAGAAAAAGATTTTTGTGACACTAAAGAATTATTAACGTCAAACAGCTTATTAGTACATTATGACAGTAGCCTCGAAGTGATATTGACAACAGATGCATCCGAAGTTGGAGTAGGGGCAGTCTTAAGCCATACAGTAGCTGACAGCGAGCGACCAATCATCTATGCTTCAAGAACATTAACAAAAGCTGAGCAAAATTATAGTCAACTAGATAAAGAGGCATTGGCTATCATATTTGCAATAAAAAAGTTTCACCAATATTTGTATGGTCGACAGTTTAAAATCTTTACCGATCATAAACCGCTGTTGGGATTATTAGCAAAAAATAAAACTGCACCTGATCATCTAAGCCCTAGAATGTTACATTGGGTTAATCTGTTGTCAGGCTATGATTTTGATCTAAATTTCAAAAAAGGAAAGATCATTAAACACGCAGACGCACTGTCAAGAATGCCCATTAAAGCTGAACTACAAAAAGATGACCAAACTATTAACTATATCGATAATTGGAACAACGAATTAATAACTAGTGAAAAGGTAGCTAATTGGACTAAAGCTGACAATGGATATAAACACTTAAGTAAATGGATCAGCAAAGTCTGGCCACAAAGTCAGCCCGAGAGACTACATAAAACTTTATGGGACGTAAGACAAAGATTGTCCATAAACAAGGGATGTATTTTAATGGATGATAGAGTGTTGATACCGAGCAGTGGGCGGAATAAGATTCTTCACTTAATTCATCAAGGTCATCCTGGGATAGTGCGGGCCAAAGCTCTGGCTCGTAGTTACATATGGTGGCCCGCAATAAATATTGATATAGAGAAATATGTGAAATCATGTGAAAGTTGCCAAGTAAATGCAAATATGCATGAGAAAAAATATGCTGCTTGGCCGGCAGCTGAAAGAGCGTGGAGCCGTATTCACGTTGACCACGCTGGACCGTTTCACGGCTTTATATTTTTGTTAGTGATCGATGCTTATTCAAAGTGGACGGAATATAGAGTAGTGAAAAACACCAGTACCGAAGAAACAATCGCAAAACTGAAGGAGATTTTTGCTTTTCATGGGATTCCTGAAACAATTGTGTCTGACAATGATACCAGTTTCGCATCCACTAAATTTGAAGAATTTCTCACAGAATGGGGAATTAAACACTTAGCCACACCCCCATATCACCCGGAGTCCAATGGTATTGCAGAAAAGGCAGTACAAACTTTGAAGCAAACATTACGGAAGGAAGGCACTGCAAATATACAAGACACCTTACATTCTGCCTTATTATATCAACATAGTACTCCGTGTGCTACAGGCAAATCTCCTGCAGAATTAATTTTCAGACGGAAATTACGCACGAAACTATTGTTAATCCACCCAGAACAAAACTTTACACATTACGAAAGCAACACTGGAGATACTATTTACTCCAAAGGAGAAAAAGTCTGGGTTAGAGATGTCATCAGGAAACACTGGGTGAAGGCGTTCGTAAAAGAAATACTGTCAAAACAAATAATACTTGTAGAGACAGAAACTGGAAAAACAACGCGCAAGCATATAAATAATGTGAGACGTCGAGAAGAATTAGTGCAAACCGGAAGTACGGCAGCACCGCGCATTCCCAAATGCGAAGAGAATTCCGACGATCAAGAAACTGAAGGAGCCAACGAAACACCAGTAGAAGAGAAATACGACAATCAAGAGACTAACAAAACGCCATTAGAAGAGAAAACATCTCCACACAGATCTTCGAGAACAAGAAAAGAACCCGCTTACTTAAAAGACTATGTAAGACTTCAGAAACCATAATTTCTGAAGTGGTGGAGGTGCTATATACATGTATAATAATGTTTTGTTAAAAGAAAATTATACGTATATAATAATTGATGTTTTATTAAAAGAAATAGATAGGAATTTTGTAATTAAATTTGGTACGCTATTAAAGATAAGCTTCATATCAGAAACTAATTAAGCAGCTAGATTAAAAGTGCTGATTACTAAAAGTAGACAATAGCTGAAAATTAATTGGTTTCTGAAACATTCCTTAACAAGAAAAAAGAAGGAACAAAAACAACTAAGCAGCACTTGTAGCGGAGAACTCATTGAATGCACACGAAGGTCAAGAGTTTTAACTTAGCAACGGAACAAACCCAGTGAATTCCACCACTGAAGGTAAAAAAGTGGACCTAGGAACTTTGCAGGCCTCACCGGTCTATATTATGTTTTTTGTATGCCTTCATGGCCAGCGTTCGTAAGTTAAACTTAATTGTTTCATAACTATATATATGTACTATTATTTATCCGACTGTTAATTCTATTAAACTATTTGTATAATCATTTGGTTTCTGCTGTCTATTTACCTGATGGTTAAGCCGAGTGAGTGGCTGTACACAGCAATAAATCCGGATCCTTTAAAGTCAACTTACTTACTTATTTAAGGTGGAACTTATTTATTTATTTTTATTTTTATTTATTTTTTTACAGAAACTGTCGCTCGTTTTATTTTATGGAAATTATTTAAGCATGTGCTTCACAGAAAAGGAAGTTGCTGTTGGAAAGTTTCATTACCCGAGGAAAAAAAAAACATTTTATTCTGTGAAGACATCGTGGGAGTCTAACGTAGATTTTTTTTTTTCAATAATTTTAATGTTAAGTTGTTTATCTATCTGTTAGGGATAAAAAAAAAAATACATAAAAAATTAATTACATATCAATATAATACTTAATTTCATAAAGGATTTTTTTTAATAACTTAAAAGCTTAATATTTTGAATATGATTGTAATGTATGAATGTTACATTATTTTGTTAATTTATGATCCGAGAAGACATCATCTAATTCTAAGTGATTAACAAGTGGGAATATCACTTATAGTAATGATTGTATAATATTAATAATTTTAATGTATTTTGTGTTTCTTCTCTTTAGATGAAACAAATATATGATTTTGGATTAATGTATTGATACGTGAATACATTGTACACGCATAAGATTTATAGAAATTTATTTTATTTTTAAAATATGCATATTTTTATAATATAAATTTATTATAACTTAATGAGGGAAGTAATTGTATGATTCTTTCGTGACTAAACTTTAATATTTCTGTTATAACGTTAAAGTATTGATTTATAATTGGTACAAGTCTTTTTTTTTTTTTGCATTTTGTTCACAAATTAGTAAAAAGTGAAGTAATCTTTTCTTATTAGACAGTTTAAATTAATATTTTTATATACAAATTTATTTGTTGGGTTAAGAGTATATTGTAAGTATTTTGACAAAGTATAGGGATGAGTTTATATAGCAATTTTAAAAAATAGTGAATTGAAAATAGATTAAAAGGAGATTAAACGATACTTTTTTTGTAAGTGTCATAGCATCAGCCGGGACGCGAACCCGCAACCCGGACAACTGCCTGCTAGTGCAAGGCAGTCGCGATGACCTCTCGACCACCAATGCAAGACGATTACTTAAATGTCAAATTTTATTAGTCTGAAATAGGAATAGTATATGAGTTAGTAGTTATGCAAATATGATTAATTCAATTAAAGTAGAGAATAAAGTTAGATCAAGAAGAGAATCATAGAAATTTTTTTTTTAATTTTAATTTAGTAATTTTATGAAGATGTGTAATTTATAAGTGAAGTTTGTTTTTTGCAAAATTGTTGAACAACTTTAATTATTATTATTTTAAAAAAAAAAAACTACATGTATTGCATATTTTAATAAGTGATATATTATAATAGAACATCGGAATGAAATAAATAATTATATAATTGATAAATATTACTCAATATTAAGGAGTTACACTAGCACATACATTTAGTTGATATTAAATTAATATTCATTAGGAGATATAATATATGATAACTATATTATAATGAAATATATCTGTAGTATGTTTAGCTGGAATAAACATTTTTTAATTGTTATTTTTCCCCCCACAAATGATGTATATTTTTGATGAAAGCATACCATAGTAATATTTGATATTAAATGATGTTCAAAAAAGATGCAGGTTCCTACTAAATACTATTAACTGTTATTTTTCAAAAATTTTAATAAATGTCTAGAATATTTGAGTAAGTTGGGTAATGGAAATTATAATAATGTAAGAATTTTTTTTTTCCTCTTGGGATGTAAATAGTGTATATAAGTTGTTTATTAAAGTTAATGTAATAAAATTTGTTAAACTTGTTTATAAAATTGTGTGTCGAATCAATTATTTTACACCGCAACATATGGCAACAGATAAATTGAAGTAAAACATAATATTTGCATAATATGAATCAAATTATTGTTTAAGAAGTAAAGTATTCTCTTAATATGATTTTTCATAAATTTATTGACATTAGCATGTTATTGTTATAATGGTCATAAGATAATTACAATATATTACACAAGATTATAATATTATTCATTGCCACATACTATTAAATTATAAAATTCTATCACATTATTTTTATTTAAGATATTACAGGAAGATTAAAAATCATGTATATTATTTACTTCTTTTTGTTATTAATGATTATTACTATAATAAAAAAAAATAGATAAGATTAAATTATACATTGGAGACTATTAGTATTATTTATTTATTATTATTGTTATAAGTTAGGTGTAGTTAGGATTGATATTAAATCCCTTATCCTGCTTAACTACAGGAATCTTAATTACCTAGAATTATTTTAAAAAGAACCTGAGATTATTTTAGTTATATTACTTTGAGATAAAAAAATTTATTTATTAATATTATTTTAATTATTGTTGAAGACATAGGAATGCTATAGATTTATTTGTTGAGATAATGAAAGAGGGAATAGTATTCATGTGCCATTGAGGTAGTGTCCTGTGGGATATTGGCTCAATGTAATTCATATTACCTCTTGTAAGTTCACTTCATAGTCTCATGAATTAGTAAATATTTATTTATTTAGTTTATAACATCGAACCATATTGATATTTTGTTAATTAGAACTAGTTTGATAAGATACAATATTGTAGAATGACTTTAGTAATAATTATACACATATTAGCCCAGCATAACCATTTATCTGAGCTAGTCACATTTTATTATACTATATATTTCTGGAAGTGAGGTTAGAATATATATATATATATATTATAATGGTCGGAGATTTTCAGATCAATTGAGACTTACCATATCTGCACTACAGGGCGCCACCAGGCATTTTGAACCTGGAAAATTTCTAGAGTAGTCAGATATGCGCTGTTAAGATCTAACTTTTACATATATAGGGTTTATTCCGACCGTCAGCCCAATGCCACTAGCTCAGTGAGATGCAGAGATTTTCAAAATATAAATTCTTAAAATATTTTCTCATAATTAACAAGAATAAAAGAAGCCACTGCCAGTAATTAACACACAAACATTTATTAATGCACATATAAATAAAATTGATGAATAAAATTTCTTTAGATTTTAATATTAATTTTTAAATTTAAATTATTTTAAACTATTCACACAGATAGACCTTTTAATAAATTTTACTTTAGAATGTTGAGTATAGATAGGTTACATAGATTCATTAGCGTTTAATTATGTTTTTGTTTTTATATTTGATTAAAATATATAGATATTCAGTAAATATGATATCTCATGTTAAGTAACTAAAAATGTATTTATCCGAATGTCTTTTAAGTTATTGGTGTCAATGTGGCATCTTATGATGAATGCCATTGGGTTTGTTGTAAATTTCCCTCTGCAATTACATCAATGACTTTATATTTTGATCGTTTATGTTTATTTTGAAATGTTTTTAACTGAGTAATCTATGTAGCCTATCTATACTCAACATTCTAAAGTAAAATTTATTAAAATGTCCATCTGTGCTAATAGTTTAAATTAATAATTTAAATTTAAAAATTGATATTAAAACCTAAAATAATAAATTTTGTTCCTCAATTTTATTTATATGTGCATTAATAAATGTTTGTGTGTTAATTACTGCAGTGGCTTCTTTTATTTTTGTTAATATTGAAAAAATATTTTAAGAATTTACATTTTGTAAATCTCTGCATCTCACTGAGCTACTGGCATTGGGCTGACAGTTGGAATAAACCATATATATGTAAAAGTTAGATCTTAGCACGTATCTGTCTACTCTATAAATTTTCTAGGTTCAAGTGGCCTAATGGCACCCTGTAGTGCAGATATGGTTAGACTGCTAACTTCTAAATATATCTGACTGTTATAATTGGCCACCCAATATGGATTGATACACTTAAACCATGAGTACCCTGAGAATTTTAAAAATAAATCATGCCAGTAACATTTTTTTTACTGAAATAAATATATTTTTTCTATTAACGTAAAGTTATAGTTTGAATTTTGTTTTAAAGTACTGCCAGTAAGAAAAATTGTGCATATGTAAAGATAAATGCGAGGAATAAAAATGTAATAGTTAATATAAATAATTTTAAAAAAAAGTCTTATTTAAAATCCAACTGTTTAACTTGCCTAAGTAATAGTTAAAAGTAGAAGAAAGGAAACTTGGAAGGGAGGGGGCAGAAATTTAGCTGGTAGTAAGGAATCAACAGTCAACAACTTTTTTTTATCATTATATTCGTTTTTGTAATTACTGACCAAAGTTTTGTCCTTTTGAAATTTTCATATATAATCAATTTGTGTAACGTAATTACTAACACTAAGTAAATTCTTTTTTTTTTAATGTTTTTGTTTTTTGAGGAAGTTTACTGCTTTGTAATGGTATATAATATGCTGTTACATTAATTTAAAATTAGAATAAAACTTTTTTAAGTTTGTAAATAAAAAACTAAAAGCTAAAATTAAAAAGAGTTGTTCAATGTATGTATATATATTCATACAGATGCAAAACTTTAAAAGTATTTCTTTTTTAAATAAAAAAAAAAGTATTTGAACGTTTTTTTTATAAAAAAAGATAAAAGATCTAAATATAAAATATTTTAGTAAAAAGTAATGTAAGTAAAAATAGAATCATTAAGATTTAATTCCTAAAATCTCAAAATGGAAATGATTGTATTATTAATTATCAAAAAGCAAACTAGCCCTGGAGTATCTTATATAATTAAAAAGTCAGATGAAAGATATAGACAAAAATTAAAGATGGTTTCCCGCTCTGAAGCAGAATGTCCAATAGAAGCAGAAATCAATGCTCGGACCCTAATGAAAATGATTGATTGTTCAGTGAATCCAGACGATGTGTATAAAAAGAAAAATATTGAAATTAAGAACAGTTCCAGCTTGATTTTGTGAGAAGGGTGATAAGACGCACTTATCACCCTCTCTCACTTAAATCAAATGAAATTACTGTTGAATTATGAATGGTACTGTTGCAGACCTGAATAAAATAATACCAGGATTGAACCAGCTAAGGCCACCTTCAGATAGACCGGTCTTCAAATAAGGACTTCATGGGAATTGACACCAGGAACCAGAATTCTTCTACTGTAAGAGATATAACTAAAAGATTTTTAAAAAATAATTAAGAACTTTCAAGATTTGACAAGCTAAACCTAATTTTTTTAAAATGAACTTTAATCTGACTTTTCAAATCAATTATTAATGTTTCATTTTTATACCTTTGAGTTTGCTGACTTAATCATTTCCATTTTTTGTTTTAATATTTATTGACTAAATTATTTAAATGCATTAAATTTAAGTTGGGTATAGATGACTGCATAGATTCATTAACGTTTAATTATGTTTTTGTTTTCATATTTGATTAAAATATATAGATATTTGGTAAATATGGTACCTCACATTGAGTATCTAAAAATGTATTTATTCGAATGTCTTTTAAGTTATTGGTGTCAATGCAGCATCTTATGATAAATGCCATTGGGTTTCTTGTAAATTTCCCTCTGCAATTACATCAATGACTTTATATTTTGATCATTTATGTTTATTTTGAAATGTTTTTAACTGAGTAATCTATGTAGCCTATCTATACTCAACATTCTAAAGTAAAATTTATTAAAATGTCCATCTGTGCAAATAGTTTAAAATAATAATTTAAATTTAAAAATTGATATTAAAACCTAAAATAATAAATTTTGTTCCTCAATTTTATTTATATGTGCGTTAATAAATATTTGTGTCTTAATTACTGGCAGTGGTTTCTTTTATTTTTGTTAATATTGAAAAAATATTTTAAGAATTTATATTTTGTAAATCTCTGCATCTCACTGAACTAGTGGTATTGGGCTGATGGTCGGAATAAACCATATATATATGTAAAAGTTTGATCTTAACAGCATGTATCTGCCTACTCTAAAAATTCTCTAGGTTCAAGTGGCCTAGTGGCACCCTGTAGTGCAGATACAGTTAGACTGCTAACTTCTAAATATATTCGACTGTTATAATATATATATATATATAAACACAAAGAAATCAAGTCATATATCACATGACCTAATTTAACAAACTTGTATTACAAATATTATATAATAAGTATGCAAATAGCTCTTAACAAGCTTTTCAGAATATTTCTAACCTCAGACCAGTTTGTGCTAATGGCTTCCTCAGTGAGGTGCTAGGATATTCAAGCATCAGATTTAAAATACCAGGCCAAGCCCAGCACATTATCTAATAGATGACTATTAAGTTAAAAATCTGAAATTTTCAAACATTCATATATCTTCAATCCAGTTATCTTACTTAAATAGCCGTATGGGACTGAACTAAGTTCAGATACACCATATATTAATAGCTTTAGCAATATAAAATTGTCAAAACCTCAATAGCAAAAAATATAATTACAAAAAAATCCAAGTCATATATCACATAATCTAATATAACAAGCTTATATTATAAATGTTATATAATGAGCTTGCAAATAGCTCTTAACAAGCTTTTCAGAATATCGCCAATCTCAGGCTGGTTTCTCCTACTGGCTACCTCAGTGAGATGCTAGGATATTCAAGCTATTTGCAAGCTCATTATACTATATATATATATATATATAAAACAAGTTATAAATTTTGTAACTTGCTTTTAAGCTTGCATTTTATGATCACTAGATGGAGCTTACGAATAGCTCTAAACAAGCTTTGTTTTTATAAGTGCCGAAAGAGAGAGAATTCAAATTATACCCCACCTTCAGACCAGCTAGCTTCAAGCTTATAGCTTAGATCAGTGGAGGGCTGAGAGTCTAGAAACTAGATCTAAAATACTAACTCAAAAGTCAGCAGTTATAAACGTGTTTCTATCAATTTGAAAACATGAACTTATCTGACACATAAGTGACTTCAAATCCAGCCTGACAAACTAGATAGCTATATGGGTCTAAATTCAGCTCAGGTTCACCATATAGTAATATCCTCTGCAATATTTATCATTGCAATAACATTCCAAGGTACACTTATAATAATTAAAACAAGTTATAAATTTTGTAACGTGCTTTTAAGCTTACATTTTATAATCACTAGATAAAGCTTACCAATAGCTCTAAACAAGCTTTGTTTTTATAAGTGCTGAAAGAGATAGAATTCCAAATCTTACCTGACCTCCAGACCAGCTGGTTTCGAGCTTATGGCTCACGTCAGTGGGGGGCTAGGAGTCTAGAAACTAGATCTAAAATACTAACTCAAAGTCAGCACTTACAAAACATGTGTCTATCAACTAAGCATGAACTTATCAGACATGTAAATGTCTTCAAATACAGCCTGACAAACTAGATAGATTTTGAACTTTATCTCTTTTGGCAGTTATAAAAACAAAGCTTGTTTGCTCCATCTAGTGATCATAAAATGCAAGCTTAAAAGCAAGTTACAAAATTTATAACTTGTTTTAATTATTATAAGTGTACCTTTGAAGATTTTTGCAATGATATATATTGCAGAGGCTATTACAATATGGTGAAACTGAGCTGAATTCAGACCCATATAGCTATCTAGTTTGTCAGGCTGGATTTGAAGACATTTACGTGTCTGATAAATTCATACTTTCAAATTGATAGAAACGTGTTTTATAAATACTGACTTTTGAGTTAGTATTTTAGATCTAGTTTCTGGACTCCCAGCCCTTTACTGACATGAGCCATAAGCTCCAAACCAGCTGGTCTGGAGATGGGGTATAACAATAAAGATTTTGAATTTCTATCTCTTTCAGCACTTATAAAAACAAAGCTTGTTTAGAGCTATTGGTAAGCTTCATCTAGTGATCATAAAATGCAAGCTTAAAAGCAAGTTATGAAATTAATTATTATAAGTGTAGCTTTGAAGATTTTTGCAATGATATATATTGCAGAGACTATTACTATATATCTCTGCAATATATATATATATATATATATATATATATATATTGCAGAGACTATTACTATATGGATTTGAAGATATTTACATGTCTGATAAGGTCATGCATTCAAATTGACAGCAACATGTTTTAGAAGTGCTGACTTTTGAGTTAATATTTTTATCTAGTGTCTAGATGCCCAGCCCTCCAATGATGTGACCCATAAGCTCAAAACCAGCAGGTCTGGAGGTGGGATATAACAATAGGGATTCTGAAATTCTATCTCTTTGGCACTTATAATAACAAAGCTTGTTTAGAGCTATTGATAAGCTCCATCTAGTGATTATATATATATATATATATATATATATATATATATATATATATATATAAGCTCCATCCATATATATATATAATTAAATGGAGTTTAGCAATAGCTTCTAACAATCTTCTGTTTACATAAATGCTGAGAGAGATAGAATTCAATATCTCTTCCGTTGCCTCCACCTCCAGACCAGCTGGTTTCAAACTAGCTTGGCTCATAACAGACAAGGGTAGGGAGACTAGAAACAAGATCTAAATACTAACTCTAAAATCAGCATTTATGAAACACATTTCTGTTTGAAAGCATGAAATTTATCAGGCACGTAATGTCTTCAAATCCAGCTTAACAAACTAGATAGCTATATAGATCTGAAATCAGTTCAGTTTCACCATATAGTAAAAGCCTCTGCAATATATATCATTGCAAAAACCTTCAAGGGTACATTTATGATAATAAAAACATGTTATAAATTTTGTAACTTGCTTTTAGCTTGCATTTTATGATCACTAGATGGAGCTTTACCAATAGCTTCTAACAAGCTTTTGTTTATATAAACACTGAGAGAGATAAATTTCAATATCTCTTCCATTGCATCCACCTCCAGACCAGCTGTTTTCAAGCTAGTTGGTTCATGTCAGTGAAAGGTAGGGAGACTAGAAACTAGATCTAAATACTAATCCTAAAATCAGCATTTATGACACATGTTACTGTCAGTTTGAAAGCATGAAATTTATCAGACATGTAATGTCTTAAAATCCAGCTTAACAAACTAGATAACTATATGGATCTAAAATCAGTTCAGTTTCACCATATTGTAAAAGCCTCTGCAATATATATCATTGCAAAAACCTTCAAGGGTACATTTATGATAAACAAAACAAGTTATAAAATTTTGTAACTTGCTTTTAGCTTGCATTTTATGATCACTAGATGGAGTTTTACCAATAGCTCCTAACAAGCTTTTGTGTACATAAATGCTGAGAGAGATAGAATTCAATATCTCTTCCATTGTCTCCACCTCCAGACCAGCTGGTTTCAAGCTAGTTGGCTCATGTCAGTGAAAGGTAGGGAGACTAGAAACTAGATCGAAATACTAACTCTAAAATCAGCATTTATGAAACACTTTTTATCAGTTTGACAGCATGAAATTTATCAGGCACATAATGTCTTCAAATCCAGCTTAACAAACTAGATAGCTATATGGGTCTGGTAAAGCACCATCTAGTGATCATAAGATGCAAGCTAACAGCAAGTTACGAAATTTATAACTTGTTTTGTTTATCATAAATGTACCTGTGAAGGTTTTTGCAATGATATATATTGTAGAGGCTTTTACTATATGGTGAAACTGAACTTATTTCTGACCCATATAGCTATCTAGTTTGTTAAGCTGGATTTGAAGATATTATGTGTCTATTCATGGTTTCAAATTGATAGAAACATGTTTCATAAATGCTGGTTTTAGAGTTAGTATTTATATCTAGTTTCTAGTCTCCCTACCCTTCACTGACATGAATTAACTAGCTTGAAACCAGATGGTCTGGAGTTGGAGATAATAGAAGAGATGTTGAATTCTATCTCTTGGCATTTATGTAAACGAAAGCTTGTTAGCAGCTATTGGTAAAGCTCCATCCAGGGATCATAAAATTCAAGCTAAAAGCAAGTTGTGAAATTTATAACTTGTTTTATTTATCATAGATGTACCTTTGATGGTTTTTGCAATGATATATATTGCAGAGGCTTTTACTATGTAGTGAAACTAAACTGATTTCAGACCCATATAGCTATCTAGTTTGTTAAGCTGAATTTGAAGCCATTATGTGTTTGATAAATTTTATGCTTTTAAACTGATAGAAATGTGTTTCATAAATGCTGATTTTAGAGTTAGTATTTAGGTCTAGTTTCTAGTCTCCCTACTCTTCACTGATGTGAGCTAACTAGCTTGAAACCAGTTGGTCTGGAGGTAGAGTCAATGGAAGAGATATTGAATTCTATCTCTCTCAGCATTTATGTAAACAAAAGTTTGTTAGGAGCTATTGGTAAAGCTCCAGTTAGTGAGCATAAAATGCACGCTGAAAGCAAGTTACAAAATTTATAAATTATTTTGTTTATCATATATATATATAAACAAAAAGTACTTATATATCCATGAAATAGTTTAATATTTAAACCAGAGAACCTATTTCATATCCATTTGAATGATGATGGCAAGGAGGTAGAAATTCAGCATAAGTGTAAAAATAATATAGATATTAAGTACAAACCAACACATACAATGACAAATCAGAAATTTTATGTTTAAGATTTTGACATACATTACACTAAGCTAAACTGCTCAGACAATGCTGATGAATTGAAATGTATATAATAAGCATAAAAAAAAGAAATAATATTTTTTCAAATTACAATTAATATTTTAAAAAAGAAAACATCCATACAGTAGTGCCACTCAGGGCAATACAGAATAATTAATGGACACCAGAAGGTTTGTGCATAAAATCTCTATCTAGTGCCTACTCATCCAATATTCCCAGACTAGTTTCTAGCTGATAGCTTTCGTTAGTGAGGAGGCTTGGATCTGAGAGCCCTGCACCTAGATCTGGGGATATTGGATGAGTAGGGACTAGATAGAGATTTTAAGCACACGCCTTCTGGCATCCATTGATTACTCTGGCACTGAGTGGCACTACTGTGTGGAGAGTTTTTTTCCTGTTTTAATAACAGTTATGAGCAAACATAATGATGTTTAGTGGTTTAATACCAATCCTGCCTAATAGGATAGTGGTGGTTATGGTTAATAAAGACCCTAAGACATTTACAATGTATGAGTACTGAACCGAGTTCAACCCTATATGACTATATAAGTTAATGAGTTTTGATTGAAAATATTATTGTTTTCAAATTTTAGACTTATAGTTTTGTAGTTAAGTAGAGATAAAAGGTGTTTGCTGGAGATTCTAAGATCTAGGTACAGTGCTCTCAGATCCAAGGCTCCTCACTGATGAAATCCACAAGCTAGAAACTAGTCTGGGGATATTTGGTGAGTAGGCACTAGATAGGGATTTTATGCACAAGCCTTCTGGCATCCATTGATTACTCTGGCTTACATTGAGTGGCACTACTATATGGAGAGTTTTGCCTGCTTCAGTAAGTTATGAGCAAGCATAAGAAATGGTGATCATGGGATGTTTAGTGGTTTAAAAGAAAACATCCAAAACTTTAGAGTTGTCTGGACTTCTTAAAAACATTCTATAAAAATAATATTTTTAAATTCCAGTAATCAAGTTCAAAAAATATAATAATGTTAAAGTGTGGGTGTGATAAGGATGCAAAGACTTTTCCAGGTTATTCAAGATGAAAACTTGATTGTGCTTTTAAACATCTATTTGAACATCTAACAGAAGTGAACATTTTTAGCACAGTGGTAGAGTATTAATAAACTCAAGAACTAAAGATTTTTAGATGAAATTCGACTAGTTTTTATGATGCTTGACCATTATGTAAATTTCAAGCAACTAAATATTCAATTGTATTTGCCCTGCAGAGTTTTGAGAGTGATATTCTCAGAGCCAAAAGTGGTTTGACATCCATCTAAATAGGACAAATAAAAAAAATTAATTCAACCAAATGAATGAAGTTATTCTTTTTTTTAACCTGACAATAGAGATGCTTGTTTAAGACACTTTGCTGAGTGCCTAATTATTTGGTTATTTCTGCTTCACTGATCATTTCAGATTTGATTCTCAGCTGAATAAATATTAAAAACATTTAACACAGTCGATGAAATGGAATTTTTATTTTCAGCCTTCTATTATTGGTACTCTAGTGTCACATGACTAATGAACAATTAAACCATATGATTATTTTTAAAAAGGTAGAATGAAGCATGTACTGTAATTATAAATATTTAGAAGATTTTTTTAATCTCCTAATAAGCAATTTAAATAGTTTAAATTATTTGTTGGACTATTCTTTTCATGTGATATTAAAAACTGAATGTCTACAGAAAAAAATTAAACTTTCTAAAAACATTCAACTGTTATTAATAGCAGTAAGTTAGTATTTAACACAACGTTTCAAAGTGACATTATTCTCCACTCGTTTTCAAATGCTTCTGATTTGACCAGTGACAGTAGTGGCATGAATCTATACATTCTTGAATATTGAAACTTAAGGTAATGCTCTAACCAAATGAGCATTTCTCTCAATGACAACAGTCAGTAGAAAATTCATATTCTTAACTATGGGAAATCTGATTTCATTTTTTCTTAAGAGCAAGATTAATTAGTGATTTACAGATATTATATATAATTATACTGGATTGATTTATAGAATTATTTCCCATTGTCATATGAGTAGCTTTTTTAAATATATTTTTTGTACTTTCTCCTCTCTATTGAATATTTTTTATATTTTCCCAATCTAACATATAATATATAATGTGCTACTTTGAATATCTTTTCTCTTTTCTAATTATCAGTTTGTGCTTTTTCAATCAATTTTAAATAATGCAACTGGTCTCACCAAGGAATAGATATTCTCCCACATTTACATGGTATTTCAAAAAACATGCACAAAAGAAATCACCCAAAAATAGACTTTAAAATTTGCATTTAAAAAAATAAGACAAACTTTTTTTATTAACTACAGTATTTAATTTTACATTTTTTCATACATATTTTAATCATTACCGCTATTTGACAATATGCATTTGTTTCTGAACTGGTAAGAAATCAGATTTGTGATATGATGTACAACTAGTGCCACTTTCAATCTTGTGCTGTGTTAATGATTTTCTGTTTCTATATTTAAAAAATGAGATTTTCTGTTTCTATATTTAAAAAATGAGATTGCAATCAAAACAAAAAGATTATATATTATCATTAGAAAGATTATTTTCAGTTACAAAATCAATAAAATCTTACTTATTATTTATTTTAAAAATCTAAAAAATTATTTATTTGTTATATCTAACAAAATACGTTTTAGAAGTTTAAAATTTTTGAATATTTATTGCGATATTTTTATACAGTAAGTATAAATCTATTATTATTATTTAGTCATTAGTGTAAGTAGGCTATTTACATAGAAGCTAAGTTCTAAATACAGCTTCAGGCTATATTCACATTAGCTGCTAATATAACGTCATATTTTTTAAAAAAAAGTATTTCAAGTCAAAGTAAGTTATTAATAATTTAAATTTCTTGATATCTAATAAATATAGTGAAATATGAAAGATATTAAGAAGAAACATGAATCACATAACTTTAAAATCATATTAAAATAATCCACATAAAACAAGACCCAGGTTTATTCATTTTTCAGCATTTTAAGTTTAGGTTTAGTAGATGATAGAATTTCCCTTAATGTGTCATGGTATTAGAAGTTCTGATGTTATATTCATCACAAATTTTCTTAGCTTATCTGCTATTCCTGTTATGTATGGGACATACTGCAGTACCAATACTGTTTTTCTCTTTTGATGTTTCTTTTTGTTGGGCTTAGTTTTTTAAATAATGCCTATGGATAATGTTATGAGAGTTTGTTATATGTAGATCTTTTCTTTTTTCCAAATTACTGGCTTCTGAACAATTTTTTTACTCTGTTCCTTAATCATACTATAACCCCATGTTGGATAGAATGCAAAAAGTATAAAAAAGAAAATTCAAAGAAGCAGTTCACATGACTATAGCAATTAATCCCATAAATCAACCTAATATGATTGTCCATAATATCTGGAAATCATTAATCTAAGTACAATAATCAGGAGGACCCTCATAGATAAATATATGAAATTTTTACTAACTATTGCCTTTGGCAGAATAGTTCAATTGGCTAAAGTGTTACCTTAAAATTTAATAAAGATCCAGGTTCAGTTTCCATATTAGTACTGTCATTAATAAAGCCAGCAACATCTGAAAAAAGCTATGAGTAATAAAACATTCTATGAAATACTAATATGTGTGCTGTTATTTTTAATTGAAGGTATTTAGAAAGTTTAAGTTTAAAATTTTTTGAAAGTCAATCAGTTTTTAATATTCGATGATGGAAATAATCCAACAAATAAATCTTCAGACAAATTTAAATAATGTTTTGATCTATCAATCATTAATAAATATAATGGACTCATTCAATCTACACCGATCCTCACTAAAGCTTATTCAAAATTTAAAAATGGAGCCTCAAAAAGTTAAATGTGTATGAGTATTTAATTACAACATTTATAGTTAATATTCAGACAGTGTTTACTGATGAATTATTTGTCATTAAATAATATTTATAGGTAAATTCGAAATTAATCAAAATGATGTAAAACAAATATTTTTACTTAAATTGTTTTAGATATCTCAATAATCTCAATTCTAATACTTACATTGTTGTCTTCCACTAATCCTGAGTGTTCATATTCTAAGTTAAGCAAAGCAGGGTTGTTATTGTGAGAACTGTAATAATGATACCAGAGAGGAGTGTATTTATACGTGAACTTTCTTAAAAGAAAGTGATGCCTTGAAATAGGGTTAATGAAATTCAAAGCCTTATGAATGAATAATAAGTGAGTTTTTTATCAATATCCACTTTTAACTAACTATAATTAATTGAAATTCAAATGTCAATCCTTGAGAAACTGATAAAAGCTTATTATTTTTAAAATAATTTGGTTAACACCAAAAGTATTATTTGTGCATTGATGTGTGTGGGTGGTATATATATGAGTCTCTTTCAGTATAAGTATCAACATATCGTCAGTAAGTTAATTACCATATCTGGTAAATGTTTTTTTTTTACACATAGAAATTGTGTGGGAATGGAAAAACATTTTATTCCTTCACCCATACAAATATTTATATCAATATTTTTCTTTCCTTTTCTCTCTCTCTCTCTCTTCTCTCTTTCTTTCTCTCTCTCTCTCTCTCTCTCTCTATCTCTCTCTCTCTCTCTCTCTCTCTCTCTCTATATATATATATATATATATATATATATATATATATATATATATATATTTTGCAACAATCAGGTTCAATTCCTTCTCATTGCATCTTTCAGTTTAACAACCAAACCCATCTGTGTTGGATCCAAACTCTATTAAAATATTCATTTTAATAAATGTATAAACCTTACTATCATGGCTAGATGCACAGCATTATATATGCATGTATGAATAAATGCTGTATATACATAAGCTAGTAAGTGTTACTGTGAATATATGATTTAAATTTTATATTTTATAAGGAAATGATTTATGCTATAATTTTAAATAAAAATATCAATTTATTAAAAAATACAAATTCGTATATGGATGTATGATTCACCTTATATGATAATATATATATATATATAGAGCGGCATGATTTAGTTTTGTAAAAAAGAGCAAAAAGCTTTTAGTTATATTAATTAAAAATAAAATAATGAATCAAAATAGATTAGATGTTATAAATTTTATAATCAGGGCAAACGTATGCTAAAAATAGCATGCCAGTGGAAACTCAACAAAAGATACATTCACAGTATTAAGATTTAATTAGGGGGTTAAGAATTTCATTTTATTAATGGATAAATTCACCTAAGGGCATGAAGACTGTTAGATAAGAAATTAAGCTAAAGATTATATATTTTCCTGACCTGAAAAAGATTGATCAAGCCAGGCATGGATTAGAACAGGGGTCCCCAACCTTTTGCACTTAAGAGCACATTCCATAATACTGGCCAGGTGGCGGGCACCATTTATTTTTTTATCTGGGCATAATTGCTGAGATATTCTTGACTTCGTTTAAGGAGAAGCCACAGTACATCGCATCACATGTAAATTTATAGTTGGATATTGTTAATAATACACATAATGTACAAAAAAATATTTATTTCAAAAATAAAATTTTAACATATAATTGATATTTTTACACTGTAAAAGTATAGTATGCCCTACAATTTGATTACAATATAATACAATAATTAATAAAAAAAATTCAAAAATTAAATTTATTTGTATCAGATAAATAATTCTTTATCATGTTTGGATAGCAGCGGGCACACATAAAATGGTCTGCGGGCACCATGGTGCCCACGGGCGTAAGGTTGGGGAACCCTGGATTAGAAAGTAAAACCTCAGGACTCATATGTCACATGTGATCGAACATTTTAGTGATAAGAACTATAAACAGTATAAAAGATCAATTTTTTTTTATTTTAGGATTATTGATCATAATTATTAAGCTTGGGTTATGGAGTCCATTATTTAAAAGAGTATCGCTATACCTAAACCATGCCAGCGTGATCTTTGAAAGGCCTGTCTGGAGAAAGGCAATGATGGCTTTTAATCACAGAAGAATGGTATGTAGACTGCAAGAAGATGCCCCCAACAACCAAAGCTAGCAATGTAAACCATCCAGCAACAACCTACTGCTGTAATGAAGAAGACGATGTTATGCCTGATCTGAGAATAAACCACCTAAGGCCTGAAGATCCATCACACATCTAACCAACAAATAAACCGGTAATATAAAACTTAATCACAGAGCTCTATGTAAATCAGTATTAAAACTATCTAAACTCACCTTCAGTGTTAATTGCTTACATAAATTATCATAATGTAATTTATTAACCTTTAACTGAAATTGTAATGCTAAAATCTTAAAGCCTAAATAATCAAGTGTAATTCAATTATAAATCATTCTTCAAACGAATGATTTCACCTAAATTCTACTTAAATTGTAAAAGTTCTCTTGTAAATTAATTATAATGACCTAATTTTTCCTTTTATATAAACTTTCTTTATTATTTATCTTTATTCTTATGTATTTCATATGCCAATATTTAAAAACAGCAAGCATTTTACTTTCAATAAATTTTAAAGAAGATATTACTCAAATTATCTTCACATAATTATTATCTAAATGTCATTAAATTAAGCATGCTGTTTCGAAAATCCTATATTTGCAATAATAACAAATCACTCTGCATTCATCATTATTAGTTATTATTTAAAATGAATATACATGGTGGCTTGCTCTTAAAACTCATCTACAATTTTATATGCACTGGTCTTTGGGATTATGAAAGTATATTAGTTATTTAGTTATTTTTAAGCAGCCCAGCAAATATACTTTTACACCATCCCCCTTTTTTGTCTATAATACTCATACATATAGATTGGAACAAGCAAACAAGATTTACTATATAATTTTATGCCTTTTTAGATGCTTAATTATTGAGTGTTAATTAGAATTGTTTTCTAGTAGGAAGATTTGTCAAGCTATCGTTCTGGTATATATGATATTAAATATGTTCTACTTTTCCTTCGCTTGGTAGATTAGATATATATTCTTTAAGTTTAACATTTTGCTGCATCTTCTCCTTAAGATAGGACTGTGGGCAATACCCTTCCATCTTATCTTTTTGGGGCATGTACCAATAAGACCTGATGTGAATTCTAGGCAATTGTGTTAGCTACCCTGACCTCTTGCAGCATGATGCTTGGTCCCAGGCTACTGGTGTTGGTCACAAAAACCCTCTTTTCTAATCTAAATTTAGGGCCACTTCAGTATTGCTAAATGCCGATGCTGTGGCTGATAATAAATTAATGCAACCAATTCTATTCACTTAAATGAATTGTTCAGTATTATTAATCTGAAATATATATTTGTTCTGAGGTTCAATCTATATCATAGAGTAAGATTTTACACTCCCAAATATTTATTAAAATATATATTAATTTGAATGTAATAATGAATTATGTGCTAAAGACTAGTGCAGTATTTTGCACAGCAGCCACATTTCAATAGGAATTGGCATAATCTGATTCAGGCACAGCTTAATGATTATTTATATATGTAGGTACACCTTAATAATTAAAAGCTTTAATGAGGAAACATGTTAAGTTTTCATTTTATACAGCCTGTGTGCTTTTCCTACATTAATTATGTTTTACTTATTTAATAAATACATGTTAAATTTATTCTGTTTCTCATTCCCATTTCAATCTAATTCAATTATATACAATCATCTATGCATTGAACATAAATATTATCTTTAATTTCATGTTGGTAGTATTTAAATTAGTTAATATATATTTAAACCCCCGAGTCATATGTGTCTCCCTGACCTATGCCAGCTGTGAAAGATGGATATACTATGTGTAACTTCAAGTGTGGTCATTCATAGGGTCTTCAGTCTTAGAGTAGTGTCAGATCAGTTGAAGTGTGATCAGATTCGGAATATCACAATCCTAGTCTGGTCATCTTTGGTCTCTTTGCCTGGATTCTACATTCTGTTATGCAAATGTACAAAACTTGACCATTACAACATATATATATATATATTGTAACAATCTGGAGAATGCTACTTAATGTAATCTGCACTACAGGGCGCCATCTAGGCATTTGAACCTAGAAAAATTTATAAAGTAGGCAGATACATAAATCAAAAAAAAAAAATTTATTTATATATTTTGATATCCAGTCGTTAGCCCATGTCACTAGCTCAGGGAGTAGCAGAGATTTAATAATATAATATCTTATCTAATTATATTTCAATATTAAAAAATAAATAAAATAAGCCACTGCCAGTAATTAACATACAAAAATTTATTTACGCACATATATATATATATATAAGATTTAACATTATTATTTTAATATGTTTACTTTAACATTTAACATTATTTTTACTTTTATTTTAGATTTTTAATTTACATTTTAAATTTTATACTATTATTAGTTCGCACAGATTTGTTTAAAAATGTTGAGTATAGATCGGTTACATAGATTCCACGGTCAAAAACATTTCAAAATAAACATAAACGATCAAAATACAAAATCATTGATACCATCAATTGCAGAGGGAAATTTATAAGTAACCCAATAGCATTCACCATAAGATGCTTGCATTAACACCAATAACTTAAAAGACCTCCGAATAAATACATTTTAGATACTCACCGTAAGGTATCATTATTTATCGAATGTCTATATATTTTGATCAAATATGAAAACCCAAAACATAATTAACCGATAACGAATCCATGCAAGCATCTATAAACAACTTAAATTTAATGCATTTTTATTTAGTGTCGAGTATGAATAGACTACATAGATTTGCATTTGAAGATAAAACATTCTATCCCTATTTAACCTTAGGCTAAAAGTTCGCAGTCAAACTGGCGTCAATCCATCTGATATATCGATGTATTCAATGTAATACGAAATACGGCAGCACAAAAAGTTAAGAGAAGAAATTGCCTCTCATCAGATAGGAATACTACATCTATCTGACAAGAAGAGCAATAAAAAAAAACTCCATAGAAAGGAACTGCATTCTCCATCTTATAATTCCTTCCATAGGCAAACGGAAGTGTGCGGCGTATACTAGCGATTCTGCCCATAGCGAATCTTGCATTACATCTACTAACTACACCAATATATCCAATCCATTGACCCAATTCAACAATGACACAAATAACCTAAGATAACCCTCCCCTAATATAACTTTACAAATCTATACAGCCATTCATGCCTGACTTAAGTTTAACATTGATATATTTTAATTTATCGGAAAACAGAAATCATAATAAAACTTAAAGAACAAAAAATATAAATGGAAATGATTTAAAATAAAAAAAAATACATCAAATAATACTATTAATAAAGAATTTAGTTTGGTCAGATAGGATTCTATTGCATTATTTACTAAAAGGTTTTAAAATTTAGAGTTCTTATTTTTTCAAGTGAATATAAAGTTCTTACGATTTTTAAAACGTCCAACTTTATCCGTTGCTTGCCATGAACATGAATTCCCATGCCGTCCTAAAGGGGTTGATATTCTGTAGGCCGATTTATTTATCCATCCGGAGGTTTTTGCTTTAACTGGTCCTCAATGTAGAAAACGATAGTTCATTTCTCTTTCTTTCTTAGCAGAACTGAAGGGATTGAAGAGTGCATCTTTTCAATCCCTTCTCCTTCACCTCCGCACTAACACATATCTGTCTACTCTTTTAATAGCTAATTAATTCTTTTATTTTCAAACCTTTCCTTTTATAATAATTTTGTGGATTAACTCAACATTACGTCATGATGGTGAAAACCTTTTCGTTGAGGTCTGATTTCCCGATGGATTTCTTTCATTTGCTAAAAGTTTCTATTGTTTTTCCTCCTATTTGACCATTGCTTATACATTTGAAATGCCCAAGGGCTAGCTTACTAATTAAAATAATCATTTCCATTTTACAAAAGATTAATTAATTTGTTTTCCAAACTTAAAGATATATTTTTATCTCTAAATCTTTTCTGAAAATTTTAGTTTTAAAATACTTTTTTTTTTTAATAAAGTTTTATTTTAATAATATTTTATTATTATCTGTGCGATTTTATATATATATGAGTTTAAGATAGATTTTTAATTTTCAATTTTTAATTCTTAAAAAGGAAGTTTTTATTTGCGAACTTTTATTCTTTTCATGTTTACTAATAAAAAAAAACAATGTAACGTCGTCTGTGCCCGTTACATATCAGTAAACTTGCTTTAAAAAAAAATGAACAAAAAAAAAATATTTTACTTAGGGTTAGTAATTACGGTACATGATTAACAAAAATTTACAAAAACATTCGGTTAGTAATTTTACAAAAAGACTATATACAAAAAAAAAAAATGTTGACTATCGTTTTCCTAAGGACCATCTACATTTCCACCTCCTCCCTCACAAGAGTTCTATTTTTTTTATACATTTTATTTTCACACATGGCATGACAAGCAAGTTATTTAAATTATTTATTTAAGAAGGTTGCATTGAGGTAAATATGTTTTGAAAGATAATGGGTTTAAACGTGTATATTTGCAGCACAATTATAAATACCACCAACTTATTTATGACTGATTGAAATGCATACATAGGGTTACACTGAAGTAATTCCCAAAGGTACTCATCGTAAGGCACCACATTTCGATCATAAACTTACGTGGCTGTGCACGCCTATACACGTTAAAGCATAATATATATTAACAAACAAAAAAAACATATTAATTGCAACCTTTTGACTTTCTTTTTAATTAAATACAATTTAATATTATTAATACTTTCTCGTGTTTAATATATGTGCAATTTCTTTCTGGCAGTGCTTTTATAAGATTTAAAGTATCCGACTTTATGTAAACAGATAAACATATTTCATTTTGAAAAAAGAAATTTACTCAGGGTATACGTGGTTTTTATTAATAGATCAGCCCAAGTTGGGTGGCCAGTTGTAACGATCCAGAGAATAACACTTAACGTGATCTGCACTACAGGGCGCCATCTAGGCATTTGAACCTAGAAAAATTTATAAAGTAGGCAGATACGTAAGTCAAAAAAAAAATTTTTTTTATTTTATTTATATATTTTGATATCCGGTCATTAGCCCATGTCACTAGCTCAGGGAGTAGCAGAGATTTAATAATATAATATCTTATCTAATTATATTTCAATATTAAAAAATAAATAAAATAAGCCACTGCCAGTAATTAACATACAAAAATTTATTTACGCACATATATATATATATATAAGATTTAACATTATTATTTTAATATGTTTACTTTAACATTTAACATTATTTTTACTTTTATTTTAGATTTTTAATTTACATTTTAAATTTTATACTATTATTAGTTCACACAGATTTGTTTTAAAATGTTGAGTATAGATCGGTTACATAGATTCCACGGTCAAAAACATTTCAAAATAAACATAAACGATCAAAATACAAAATCATTGATACCGTCAATTGCAGAGGGAAATTTATAAGTAACCCAATAGCATTCACCATAAGATGCTTGCATTAACACCAATAACTTAAAAGACCTCCGAATAAATACATTTTAGATACTCACTGTAAGGTATCATTATTTATCGAATGTCTATATATTTTGATCAAATATGAAAACCCAAAACATAATTAACCGATAACGAATCCATGCAAGCGTCTATAAACAACTTAAATTTAATGCATTTTTATTTAGTGTCGAGTATGAATAGACTACATAGATTTGCATTTGAAGATAAAACATTCTATCCCTATTTAACCTTAGGCTAAAAGTTCACAGTCAAACTGGCGTCAATCCATCTGATATATCGATGTATTCAATGTAATACGAAATATGGCAGCACAAAAAGTTAAGAGAAGAAATTGCCTCTCGTCAGATAGGAATACTACATCTATCTGACAAGAAGAGCAATAAAAAAAAACTCCATAGAAAGGAACTGCATTCTCCATCTTATAATTCCTTCCATAGGCAAACGGAAGTGTGCGGCGTATACTAGCGATTCTGCCCATAGCGAATCTTGCATTACATCTACTAACTACACCAATATATCCAATCCATTGACCCAATTCAACAATGACACAAATAACCTAAGATTACCCTCCCCTAATATAACTTTACAAATCTATACAGCCATTCATGCCCGACTTAAGTTTAACATTGATATATTTTAATTTATCGGAAAACAGAAATCATAATAAAACTTAAAGAACAAAAAATATAAATGGAAATGATTTAAAATAAAAAAAATACATCAAATAATACTATTAATAAAGAATTTAGTTTGGTCAGATAGGATTCTATTGCATTATTTACTAAAAGGTTTTAAAATTTAGAGTTCTTATTTTTTCAAGTGAATATAAAGTTCTTACGATTTTTAAAATGTCCAACTTTATCCATTGCTTGCCATGAACATGAATTCCCATGCCATCCTAAAGGGGTTGATATTCTGTAGGCCGATTTATTTATCCATCCGGAGGTTTTTGCTTTAACTGGTCCTCAATGTAGAAAATGATAGTTCATTTCTCTTTCTTTCTTAGCAGAACTGAAGGGATTGAAGAGTGCGTCTTTTCAATCCCTTCTCCTTCACCTCCACACTAACACATATCTGTCTACTCTTGTAATAACTAATTAATTCTTTTATTTTCAAACCTTTCCTTTTATAATAATTTTGTGGATTAACTCAACATTACATCATGATGGTGAAAACCTTTTCGTTGAGGTCCGATTTCCCGATGGATTTCTTTCATTTGCTAAAAGTTTCTATTGTTTTTCCTCTCCTATCTGACCATTGCTTATACATTTGAAATGCCCAAGGGCTAGCTTACTAATTAAAATAATCATTTCCATTTTACAAAAGATTAATTAATTTGTTTTCAAACTTAAACATATATTTTTATCTCTAAATCTTTTCTGAAAATTTAGTTTTAAAATACTTTTTCTTTAATAAAGTTTTATTTTAATAATTATTTATCTGTGCGATTTTATATATATATGAGTTTAGTATAAAATTTAATTTTCAATTTTTAATTCTTAAAAAGGAAGTTTTATTTGCGAACTTTTATTCTTTTCATGTTTACTAATATATTAAATTATTTAATTTAAAAAAACAATGTAACGTCATCTGTGCCCATTACAATATATATATATATGTGCCCATTACAATATATATATATATATATAATCTCAAGAGTTATTGGATCCAAATAAAAAAGTAGGACTAGAGATAAACACTGAACAGAACTAAAGTATTCTTCCATGGATTTTCTCAGAAAAAAAAAAATAAAGTTTAATAATCATTAATTAGAAGAAGTTAACAATTACAAATACTTTGGTCAGATTATTAATAGATGGAAACAATGAATAAAATTAATCATGGAATTAAACTTGGATGGAAATAACTTAATATTAAAAAGAAACATATCAATGTGTTTGATAAGGAAAGTTTAATAAATGTGCTTTACCAATTTTTATTTATAGATCTGATACCTAACAGAAAAGTAATACAAAGACTTTAAACTACTCAATGAAATATGAAGAGATGTATATTAGGAGGAATAGTAAATTATTAAAACATGCAAAACTCTCCATATAGTAGTGCCACTCAGTGCCAACCAGAGTAATCAATGGATGCCAGAAGGCTTGTGCATGAAATCCCTATCTAGTGCCTACTCATCCAACATCCCCAGACTAGTTTCTGGCTTGTGGCCTTTGTCAGTGAGGAGCTTTGGACCTGAGAGCACTGCACCTTTATCTTAGGATCTAATGCAACCCTCCAGCAGCCACCTTTTATAACCATCTTCCTACCTTCATCACCCAGTGGATGACTTGTGTGATCAAGTCAAAATGTTGGTATATCAATATTCAAATTTTTAACATGGATAAACCACAAAATATGTCTTTATATATATATTGTGACCTTTTATTTAGGTCCCTGTATTTAATAATCCAAAATTTTAAATAATAATGATATATTTGGCATGAAAATCTTAATGAGTGGCTTTCAATAAAGTCTGTTTTGGATACACTGGGAAATTGCTTGAGTGGAGAATAGATTTTAAACCCAGTGTAGGTTGGAAACCAGGGATAAAACAACAATTTAAAAATATTGTTATTAATTGGGAGATAAATATATTGCTATTTTATTATTGTTGAATAGCAATTGAAATAAATAAATGAAATCAAATTTGTAAGCCTTGTAAAATGAATCATTACAGTAAATTAATTAAGCATATTTTTTTATGTAGTAAATCTAAAACTGTCTTGAATCATTATGAGTTGTTTATTAAAAATGAAGCCAGAGAGGGTAATATTAATTATTCACACTAAGGTTATTGGTTTTAATTGTTCCCATAATCCATTGTAAAAACAAGCTATATATGATCTAACCAAGTTGTAGGGGGGTTGATTAAGAAAAGCAAGAACTACACAACCACAGACCTCAACTCATCTAAAATAAGGAGAGAAAAACTAAAAATCAAAAAATTTTGAAATCTAATTGAATGGAATTATATCTTGCTATCTAGAAATGCTGGAATAAATCTAAAAACCTTGCTATCATTTTAAGCACCACCTCCACAACTGCATACTTCCTAGGATTTATAACTTGAGAAGGAAAGCCATGGGGATAAGTCTTTATTCAAATAAGTATTGCTTCAAACCCAGATTCAAGAAAAAGTAAGCTTTTGCTTTTATTTTATTCATGTTTTTGAAAAATCTTCTTTGAAAATGATGCACAAATTATTTATAAGTAAACCAAAAAGTCGATAATGTTTGTATTTTGCACGCTATTCTTATTATCCAGCAGAACAAGATTGTGCTTGTAAAGTAAAATATCAAGAAAAAAAAATAATTCAAGATAATTTTGAAAACAAGTGTTATGAATGATATATATAATAAACAAATTTAAAAGTCATTTTTGAATCATCTAACTTTTAATAAACATAAAATAATTGCGTGATTTTATTCTCAATTCTCATCTGCTGATTTTTCATATTGTCAATTTTGTGTAATGACAGAAATAAATGACTACCAATTCATTAAAAGTGCTTAAGATATCAGATTAATAATTGGATAAATTCCTTTTAATTTTGTTAATTATATAACATTTTGCTAATGAAAATGGAACAAAATAATTATTTGCTTATAAAAGTTTTCTGTGCAATATGTATAAATAAGATATTTAAAAAAATGTTTGAAAAATGTCCTAATTACTTAAAGTTGTTACATTTACCATGGAGGAAAGAACATAATCAATAAATCATTAAAAAAAATAATAATAAATAAATATGTTAAGTGTAATAAAATTTGACTAATTTTCAAGGAAAATTATCTAGATTTTAAATGTAAATAAATGATTCTTGTTATACTTCATTTGAAGTTCTTACAGAATAAATCAATAAAGGTCTTTAAAAAGTTTGTTTTGAAGAAAAGTGGATAAACCTATCCTTTTAAATATGCTACAATTGGAAGTGTGAATTTTAATTGCCTTATTAATTATCGATACAGAAACCATCAAATAATTTTTGCCTTTGGATAAGTGGTGAATATTGCATTATACATCCAACAGGATAATAAACATATATATGCGTTATCTGGAATGTTTGCTCATCATAATATCAGTTATTATCAGTTCAACTCACAAAGATGAAATAATTTGGACAAATTATATAAAATTTAATGGAAGAAAACATTTGTTTATTATTTTTTTATTACTGCTGTGTTATGTATATTACTTACATAATGTGTTATTTGGGAATTTTGTTTTTTCAAACATATATGTTTTATTGTGTCATGAAAAATATATATACATTGAGTTAAAGAAGAAAATGTGTAAAATATATACATCTATTACATGTATTTTATTTTATTTTTTTAGTTAGGGGGAAATATGAGATTATATATATCATTTATCTAGAGAGAGTTGTGAGAGATCTTTACTTCTCTCATATTTTAAAACAGATTTTAATGTATTTTATTAAAGGTAAACAAACAAAGATTTTGTCAAAGATACTCGAATGGCCAGATTATTTTCTTATATAAAAGAAAATTTGATATAAACCTTTTTCATTTTGTAATTTTGTATAGAAATGAACTTGTCCACTTTGAATACAAATGCAGGTTTGATCTTTATTGCTTAAATATGTTGTGCTCTCTTTAACAAAAGTATAATTGTCATTGTAAATAATTAATGATCATTTGATATCTATATTTTGGTTTGTCTATTGATACATTAATGGTTCTGCATTGTAATTTGGAGTATGTATATCTCCACTGATCTTGTTAGTATTGTTTATCTTGCTATAATATTGAGAATGATTAGTGACAGTTTTTAGCTGATAGGATGTTCCAATAGAATGGCATCCAATAGATTAATATTAATATTGAGCATGGGCTGATGGAGAGTCACCTATTGCTGATTCCATGAGAGTAAAGATTGGTAGAGGCTAAGTAGTAGTTAATGCTTGTTAGCATAAATAACCCTAAAGAAAGGATATCCATGGTCTGAATTCTATTTTTTTCGTGATGAGGCAAAGCCCACACATATGTATACTCATAGAGAGGTAGAAGAATTAGCCTTATTATTATACAACTGTCATGTTGTTTCATAAAGCCTCCCTTGTTAGTGTTAAATCCCTCATGATGATATAGTTAGTTTTTTCACCATGTATGGTGAAGTATAGTAGTTCAAAACCATATGGCAAGGACAAAATAATATTAGATTCAGGAACACTAATCTAGCTATAGTGTTGGCCTAATTATAATAGTATTTATGATGTTATAGGATCATTATCAGTTATAGACAGATCAAACTAAGATTACTAATAATGGTAAAATTTTTAGATGTAAAAGCGAGCGATGCACATTGGCAGTGTGGATTCATCTTCATCAAATAATGATGATTTGACAATAGATTGGTAAGATCAGAAGTATTCAATAATTAAGTTGTGGACATAGGTAATATTGTAATGAGATCTATGTGTATTTGACTTTTGTTGTTTATTCTTACTTTAATGCACCAAACCTATTCATTTCAAATTTGAATAAGTTATTAATTGCACAGAATATGATAATTGCCCTTATCATATTCTGATAAAAAAAAGGGCTTTAGGTGAATGCAATACTTTATAATTTTTTTTTAATTCTGAATTTAAACTTGGTGCATATCCTAAAGTTCTAAATATACTGTTAGTTGTAATTCAAGTACTAGTTCACCTGTTTTGCATTGGTGGTCGAGAGGTCAGTGTGACTGCCTTGCACTTGCAGGCAGTTGCCCAGGTTGTGGGTTCACATCCCAGCCAATGCTATGACACTTAAAAAAAAAGTACTAGTTCATCTAGAAGCATTGTCATTATTTCATTTTTTTTCAGGAGAAATTAAATAGTAGTAAGTGATACTCTTAAGATGATTGTCTAAGTTAATCACATTGACTAAAAGTATGGTTAATGGGATACCAGGTATTTTCCCATCCATAAGTTCTTTTAATATATTAGCTTTGTTTCATGCCATGTCTGTGAATTAAAAATTTGTAAATAAAGTTTTTTGTGTTTAAAAATTTATTTAGTTGCCTGTAATCTTATTGCTTATTACCACATATATACACTATTATTGTTATTGCTATCGACCTATCAGAAGATTATAAATGGAAATCATCATCGACTGATATAGTACTATTAACTATATTATGCTACATCATCATAATTTTTGTTAAACCTTAAAATTTATTAGTACATCTAATGCATTATCACACAATAATCAAAATGTTAATAACTTAGAGTACAGATTATTTTAAGTAATGGATTAAAAGATAAATATAATATTGATTTCATTGATTTAGTTAAATCTGTAGAGCTATCATTCACTAATATTGATCACATGGTTTATAATTATTTCTTAAAAAGGGATTCCTATTTCTTAAATATTAAAGTTATAGGAGTTATTGAGTTCATAAAGTTTATGTGTAACTGCTAAATATAGTTCTTAATTTGAGTTTATATTGAGAGCTGTTATGTGCATTATGTTTGGGTAGTGGTAAAATCCCTCTTACTGACCCAAATATATTTTGTATAATGATTTTGAGTGTTAGAACCCTAAGAAGAATTAGTTGTTAAGTTTCAAGGTAGAATTTGAATTTATAATAAATTTTATATCTAGTTAATTATTATAGTTGGACTTGAAATAGATTACTTTCACTATTTTATGAAAATCAACCAAACTTTAAGGTAGAAATTACTTCTTTTGTTATAAAATGTATAGTTTGTTTTAACTTCGTGATAAATATTCTGTTTGTGTCAAGCTTGAAGTCCCTATTTTTATTTAGCTTATCTTTTTACCATTTAATGCCATATTAGTTTATAGTTTAAGATTTCAGTCTCCATCATTAACATTGTTCTTCAATTTCATCTTGATCATTCTTTTAGTTATTCAATTCTTATTTGACATTAATTCATTATCATAATTGATTAATCATACATTAACTTTTATTCTTTTATCATCTTAACTATTCATTACTCTTAGTCTATCATCATCTTAATCCGTCATTATTCCCATACATCTTCAGTCTTTTCTCTTCATTCTTAGACTCATTTCATTCCACTATTTAATTATCACTTCTTTCTATCATCCATTTAGTCATCTATATCATAATTTACTTATCATTTCATTTATAAGTTTAATTTCATGATCATTCCAGACATATAATTATTAGTTATTTATTAGTTTGCTGAATATCAAATTTAACTCATCACCTTTTGTTTGTGTGGATTTTAAGGCTGGTTTGACCAAAAGTTATTATCTTTATTAGTTGCCTTGTGATCTTCTTTAGATCTATAGTTTCATGTTAGTTTTATTCAATACAGGAATCATTTCGTTAGTTTTACATTTTTGTTTCTTTATGCTTACATTCTTGATAATGAGAGTATGATAGGTTGCATAGGAGAATTTAGTTGCTAAAATGTACGGCATGATTTGTTGATGACCAGATAGATCAGGGTGAAGATTACAATATATATATAACGGCATATATTCCGTTACAATATATATGAAAATTTTCACAAGGTATAAATATTCTTATAATATTCATTACCCCATTGATGGTTGGTGTTGGCCAGAAAAAACATCAATATATTAGTACTATAAATCATTCATGGATATACTGGATATGTCACTTATATATACTGTATATTCTATACTCTATATCTGTAAATGAATAAGAGTTGGTTTACATGAAAGAGGTGTTGTTAAAATATGTATGTATTTTACATATTGTATACAGATGTATTTTGGATACCAATCTAGGCAAGTAAAATCTTGAAATTTTTCAAATCACCAATGTGCTAGTAGATAATTGATTACATCTTACATAGATTTGATGCATTAATAAGGAGTTTTCTTTAGTTCTGAAAACTTGATTGATTATATATGCTTCTGGCATTGATCTGCCTGATTTATTGTAGTGACAAAGTTTCATTATTCTGGAGCATTCAAATTAATTCCAGCTCTTGTACTTTTGGTTTTTGCTCAGGAATAAAGCAATTAGCATTCAGCTTTCATATAAGATTTTTTTTAAATGTGATATAATTTCTACCCTGTGTGGTGCTTGATATTGTGTTAGTAGTTTAAACCCCACATGTAGATGATTGTGAATTTATTTACAGTATCAAACAAGTCAAATTGCTATACATAAAAATCATATTGTTCTGATGTGGAAATCAGGTGTCCACTTCAGGATTATCTTACAAAAACAGATTGAAATATAAAGTATGTTTAATTAATAGAGGCTGATCTGAAATTTTATGCTAGACTCTTGTGGTGCAGAAGTTAATACACTTTGCTGCTAAGCTCTCTTCTTATTACCTTATTGTTTAGAGATCATCACGTTCAACTGTTATTATCACCATCTGGTCTCAAATCAAGCATATCAAATTTGGTCATTTTTCCAAGTTGCAAGTATTTAGATATAAAAAACATTTTTGTTGGAAAACCAATGGTTAACAAATGAATATCTAGGCATTCATAACCAGAGAATAAAGCAAAGGTATAAAAAATCTTAAATTCTCATTAATAGACAGTTAAAAAAAAAATTGAAAAAACTAATTTGTTATTTCAAGATAACCCCTTTTAATTTATCTTTCTATATAAATAATACATATACCTATATTTAAACAAGGCATGTGGCTTTATTGCTTGTGAGTTTATAAGAATGTCGAGCGCCAAAACTGCAAGCAACAGAACAGATCCTGGGACCTACCGATCCAACAAATTCAAAATTAATAAAACTAGCCAATACATATGAATATTATTTAAACTTATAAACAAGTTTTAATATCTTACCGGCTTATAGGTTTTTGTGACATTTTATCTGAGTTACTTTTTTTGTCATTTTCTATTTGTTTATTTTTAACTTCTTTCTTCTTATATTTTTTTTCAAATTCGCCACAAACACCAGTATAAGAATTAGGAATAATATATGTCGCCTTGTCTTTTGGAAGCTGATATTTTTTTTTAGGTTGTGCCAATTCTTTTATTCTTTTACTAAGTGGTCCTGTAGGATTGGTTGGTTCAATATAAAACATTGGATTAACATTATCTGGAAAAAAATATTTTGACTGGCGTTTGTTAATCGATCGTATTGTAGGGTTATAAACCTGAGATCTCCGATGTACCCGCCGCCGTTCAGGTTCCTCAGGCAAACAACATCTATAGTTTTATAAAAATAAAATAAATTTAAACCCTTGATTAAATGAAGGAATATACTCAAATTAAATAAGGGATATTTTTAAAAATATAAATGTTTTGACAAAATGGTGTGAGAAAATGAAAAAACACTTCATGATCTTAAAGTGATTGTTAGAGACATTAATCTGAAGCTGAGAAAAAAATAATAAAGGTATAGAAAATATCCGCTTTTAGTATTTGTTTCTTATAGTCAAAATTTAAGTAACTAACAATCTTTTTAAGATCATTACAAATGAAATAATATCCAAGTATATTGCGACTAGTCTCGCAATATTAATTGCACGATTATCAACTAGGATTCGAATCTTTGATTTATTTATAATTTTACATTGGAAAAAATGTTTTATTTTTTCAGATGGTTGTACCATAGTTAACCCAATTATCCATCAAATTGTTAGTAAATGGATATCTAGCTATTGTTAGATAGAAGACAATACAAGAAAGAAAAAATATAAACTATCAATGTGCCTAAGTTTATAAAGATTTTTAAAAATTCATAGTAAAATTTAATTATTTATAATTTTTATTGTTATGCTAAGGTTTAACAAATTGAAATGTACTTTGATCATTGATAATTATTTAATTGTTATAAATTGAAATATTTGGATATTGTTAATTAATGGATACCCATTTACAACTAATAACTACTTACACAAACAGTTTTTTCCATCTCTTTTTTTTTGGACTCTTTTTCTATATATTTATTTAATTTTTTTATCGAGTTGTAATTCTGAGATTCTTATGACATAACATTTGTAGTCATCTTCTTTTAATATAGAGAAGAGAATAAACCTTCAGACGAATTTAACATATTGTATGGCCTGATATATAACTTAACAAATGAATTGTATAAATTTATTCATTCTCTAACAGGAGAGAAATAGAATCTCATTTTTAACTACTTGCAATTAGTAATAAATAGTAAATTTTGAATCTATTTCTAACTGCAAGTGGCTATATCAACCACACAATAGGTTAAAGCTTTTTTTCAGCACAGTGAGTAAGTCTTGGCTTATATAATGATAAGTTATAAGTATAAGCAGTCCTTTTATGTTTTTTTAAATGATGCTTATGGCTGAATGCATATGAATTAATGGAAAGTGTATGACTAAATGTTTATACCCTACTCTATATTACATAAGTAGTCAAGCACTGTATAAATAGACTATTTATTAATTTCTTTTAATATATTTTACAAAGTTTGTTAAGTTTTTTGACATCAAGATAGTTTTTATAGAACATCCCCAAAGCAATTGGATGAATTACAATTATATCTTCTTTCATATGTGCTAAAAATAAATACACCAATCACCATGAGAAATTAAATAGTATTCACTTATGCAAAATCTTTTAAAACTTCCTATACAATACCATTAAGACAGCACATGATTTTTGTTTACATCTTGTTATTCAGTAGTATATTTTATTCTCACTATTTTTATGCTATTGATTACTAAAACGTACCCTATATGACCTAAAAGTACTGAAAATAGAATATTCTTTATAGTTAACCACCCTTATCAATTTGAAATTAAATAAACGTTTCTCATCTTAGAAGTTACCACCTTTATCCATCTTAACTGCTCAAAATCAATTTTCAAATAATAATCATTCAACCTTCAGAAATTAACAGATTAATATTTGTATTAATAATTATAAATATGAACCCTTGTAATTATTGACAATTTAGCATAATTTTCCTTGTATTTTTTAATTAATTTTATCTATTAAGTAATTAAGCAAACAATCTGAAACTGGTATCACAAACAGAAATTATACCAATCTATAATAGTATTTGTCTGGCTCATTTTTAAACCAAATGTAAAGTTGTTTTTAATTAAATATTTTAGATTTTTATAAAAATTGTAGATTAAACATTATTATTTTATGTGTGTGACAACTGAGAATATCATAACTTCTTAAAAATTTCACAAGGAAACAAGTTTCTGCCATAAAAAGTTATAAATATATATATTGTGCCCTTTTCTATATGTCAGAAATAGCTCATCACAGTCAATTACTAAAAATTTTAAATTTTGGAATATGTTCTCTTGATGTGTTGATTATATTGTATTAATACTATCTTAAAGATACAATTTGAGGCTAAATAAAATACGTAATGCATAGAATTATGATAAATCACTTAAAAACAGAAGTAAAGCTATAAATATTGTTACATATGGTTGCAAAAGCTGGCCATAATAAATAACTCAGCTATAAATAATGTTTAAAAAGTTCAATTTTAATAGTCTTCAACTTATAGTTAAGTAAATGTTATATTTAAATTTATAAATCATATTTAATAATTGTAATTAATATCATATATTTTAAAAAGTAAGTTTATGGTAGTGAAAGTTGTATTTAATTCTATATTTTCTAAATTATTTTTCTAAATTTTATATAATTGTATTATTCTATTTAATACAAGTATAGCAATTTATTTATTCCCAAACAGAAAATCGGATCCAACCTGTCTTAGTTATATTAGTCATGTGATTTGTATAATAATATAGTTATACACACTTGCATGCTAGTATTTAGATTAATCAAGTTTAAAATATTGTAAAATTGCATTATAGAATTGAATGTAATTATCACCTATCATAAAAGTCAATATTAAATATTAAGTTAGTCATTTTAAATGTTTCAAGTAATGTAATGAAATAAATACAGCTAATAAAAAAGTTAAATATTTAGTTAAAATAAAAATAGATAAATTAAATATTAAAAGTGGGATAAATTATTAAATATTATTTTTATAAGTCATTTAAAGGTATTTAAGTAATTTGGTAAAGTAATAATTGATTTAAAAGTAGTATTTTAAATAATATTTTTTAAAGTGGTAATACGTCATATTTTTATATTTTTTGAAATTTAATTGTGTAAGTTTCTAACATTATGCAAATTTGATATCAAACCAAAAGTAAGAATCAACCAATAGAATGATGTATTTTCTAGAATATAAATACAGATTGCCTGGGGGTTTTCAGTAGTGATTTAAAATGCATTAAAGGTAGCAGAATCATATCAGAAGCTATCAATGTGATAGTAATTTTAATTTTATTATTTAGTCAATTTTTTAGTGCTCTCGTATAACTTTATTTGCAAAAGCTAATAGGTTATTATTATTTTTAAAAAGTATTTTGCAAAGAGAGATAGTAAAATAAAAATATTAGTAATAACTTCATTTAATATGTCTTGTTAATTTTAAAAATCTAAATTATAACTTCGCAATAATAAAATGGATATACCAATAAGGAAAATGTATTCAACTTATAATACTTTAAAAATGAGTATAATATTTATTGATGTAATTTCAATAATATTGAACAAGAGAACTATTCAAATGAATAAATTATTGTAGACATTGTATGGGAAACTTATTAAAAAAACTGTTTGCTGATTTAAAGTAAAGATGCATTATTTTATATAGCAAGATTGTCTTGTCCAGTATTAATAAACAATAGAACAAGTATCTTTTATAATAAATTTATGGAAATATCATATTATAAGAATAAATGTTATATTCTTTGTGAAGGAAACATTAAAAATATCTACAAGAAATTATTTTAAGAAAAGATTCCTGAAAAATATTTTAGAAAAGCATATCTTATTGAAAACCTGAGGCGTATACAAGGTTAATATGTGTATATAAAATGGTTTTAAAAGCTAATAATTTAAGACCAGAAAAACCTCTGAATATGTAATAAAAAATAATAATTTTCTATGAAGAAAAAACCTATAAAGAAAATGAACATGTTGATAAATAAAATATGGAATTATGGAAATGAGTATTGTGCAAAAGTTTATCCAGATAATTCAAGGTAGGCTAAAAAGACAGGATGCATCATTACTACGCAAATATGGAATACTATAGCATAGAAGCTTCATGGGATTATTTTTTAATATTATAATTTTAATAACCATCATTCTGGACTATAGAAGTCATAAACTATTATTCTGTAACTTTTCCAGGATGGATTGATTATTATTCTATTTAATTTTTCAAGATTTTAAGACGTAATATTTTTTTTATTATTCTTTTTTAAATCTGAGATTTTTGTACCGGAAGTTTGGATGACACTTCTGCAGGAAACGTATTGTCTTGTTCATCATCATAGCAATGGGGGAAATTGTAGAATTATTTTTGAAGAGAATATTTTTTAAAAAAAAAAACTTTTGTGAAAGAAAATGGAAATATTAGGACTTATAAAGAACATTCATTTTTTCAGCTGAAGTTATGTAAATATGATTTTCATTTATTACTATTTATTTTAAATATAAATTTTCTAGTTTATAAGATTAGGAACATGAACATTGATCTATTGATAATATTAAAATCCTATAATATAATAATTTAATAATTTAAATAAGAAAATTTTAAATAAAGGTATGAATGCATTTTTTTCATATATGCAATGTATATAATTGATGGAAAACCAAAAACTGCATAGGTGATAACCAGATAATATCACTTGATAATAGTTAATGAATATTTATATTTTATGATGTATATTTTGTTTTTCTTTTAGATTGCCTATGAATTATAATGAATTGAAGTATAAATGTTTTAACATGTAAACACATTTTGTACACCACTTTAAACATTATGATATTAAGATTTATTTTGGGAATATGCATACTATAATTTTATACTAATAATATAACCCAACATGATAATAAATATTTATGTGATTCTTTTAAAAAACTTTCATATTATTGGATGTTCAAAGTATTATATGATTAGTTTGTATATGTTTTAGAATATAGAATAAGGAAGTATGCAGGCTTTTCTTATGTATTAGTAAGATGCAAGATAGTTATTTTGTCAATGTAAGATGTGATAAATCTTTAGGAAAAAATGATAAGATAGTAGCTTGGTAGTAGTATTGTAAACATGAACCCGATATGATGTTATAATAGGATATGATGAGGGAATATGAATAATATTTTGTAATCTTAGTATATGCAATACAGTTAACAAAGCCCTGTAATTGTATATTTATTTTGGACAGTGTCTATTTTTCTTGAAGTATTGATGTTTAATAAAGCTGAAGGAATAGCTTTAACATCATTGATGTATTTGGAGAACATTAGACAGGAAAGGTCATGCCTCTATTTCTTATTGATACACTGTGCCATGATATTTCTTTGATATGTGCTATGAATTATACTTGAGTTTTTCTTCCTAAATCCTACACATCTATTCACTATCTGGATTTCTAATGTAACTACATCGTTCAGTATGATATATTTGAAAAAAATAATAGATAATTTAGAGTTTAAGATATGCTATTGTTTGAATGAGATAAGTTCATTTACTTAGAAGAAGTAGAATTTGTATAAGTTGGAATTGAAAATCCAATGAATCCTAAAAGGAAAAAAAAAATCATAAGATATATTTTTGGATTTATTTTGGAAGTAAAATAAAATTTTAAGAATAAATTATATAAAACAAAGTTGTTCTTCAAAATGTTAAATAACTTTTAAATGCTTTATTTTGTTTTAAAATAAGTATTGCATATTTTAGAAAAATATAATGTTATAAAGTAAAACGATATAAATAATAAGCATAGGTATAATTTTGAATTTATTAAATAATAGGGAATGTATCGGTAATTACAACTACATAGTATTAAAGTAATGCTAAATGGGAATATGTTATATTTAATAAACATAATGTAATAAACAATGATATCCACAAAATCTGGTAATAAATTATTAGATAGATATTTTATGTAACATCTTTGACATTGCAAGATAAAAATTGTTTAATTTTAAGAAAATCCATACTCACAATAATGTTATTTTTTATGTTTTCTGTAGTATGTTTCTATGAATGTTTCTTAGAAAGAAAGGTATAATTAAATAATATTTAAAGATAGGATATATTTTTAATAAAAATAAATTAATGTAATTTATCATAAGTTTAATTAGAAAGAGATAAATAAAATGGTATTATTTTATTATTGTTGTTTTAAGCCAGAATGAAGACATAAAATAATTCTAAATTATTATTTTTAATAATTAAGTAATAAAGAAAATGTAAAACGGTGTAAAGTGAGAATATCTGATGTAAATATTGTAAATAAATTGTTTATTTTATTTTATTGTTAATAATAAACTTTGTTAATTTTGTTTTCAAAAAGTTGTGTGTCTGGATTGTTTATTTCTCCCACTACACTGCATGAGACCACACAATACACCCAGAATAATGGAAACGAACATATAATTTTACACAAAAATAAATAAAGAATTATTTTTAAAATTCGAATATTTTTTGGTATTTATTTATTTAAGTAATCATATTTTTACATTATCTTATGGTCATAAATTAGTTATCATAATAGTATATTTAATGATATATTATCTGTTGCCACATACTTTTAATTGTCAGATTATAAATGCTACCATATTTTCTTACCTTATTATATAGAAATAAAAGATTATATCATAGTATTTTATTATAGTATTAAAATTATAGTGAAGAAAAAGATATACAGAATTAGTTCATACAATGAAAAATATTATTATTATTTGTTATTATTAGTTTAAGTGTAGTAGAGTATGACATAAAAATCCCTTCTCATGTGTTACTACAGTGATTTGATTATCTTAGAATAATTTTATGAACCTGAGATTTTATTGAGCTAAATTATTATGAATAAAAAGATTTAAGATTTAATTGTTAGTCTAATCTTAATGAGTAGGATTTATTAAAGTCGTAAGAATACTATAAGTTTATTTATTTGAGATAGTAATAGGGGGGATAGTATTCTTATCCCATTGAGGTAGTATCCTATGGGATATTGGCTCAATGTAATCTTTCTTGTCACATGTATTTTCATTTCCAAGTCTCATGAAATATTAAATATTTATTTGATTTATTTTATAAACTGAACCTTATTCTTATTTTTGAATTTGTGCTAGTAGAATGTTTAATTTTAATGCAGGATATTTTATTTATCAATTATTTGCATTTAACCAAACGTAATTTGTAACTGAGCTAACCCATTTTTATTTTATATTTATATTGCCCAGAAGTGAATATGCAAATGATAGGTTAGAATATATATGTAAATTTATAAATAAATATTTAAAAATACAATATTTAAAAGTTTATAAAAAATATATGTATAACCATCACTTAGAAGCGCTTTCAACTAACTTGTAGCTTTGTCAACTATCATTTTTAAAAATGTCAGCTTTCCCATAATTCCATGATGTCAACTTTCCCATAATTCTGTAATTTTAACATTTGCTGCTTGCCTATTAATTAAATCTTGCTTATATTTAAATATTACCATTGTCTCTTTAATTTTTCTTTTATTATTATTTCTTTCAGTTTCCAATATTTTTACATTGTTATAATTAAAATCAAAACCATATATACATAATTTATTATGGTCATAAAAGACAGAAGCTGATAAATTATTGTTATTTTTAAAATTTTGTTTTGTATTTTGAACCCTTTTAAATAATATTAAGTGCTCTTTTGTTCTTTTTTCCAATGTGCCCCTAGATTCACTTATATATCCACTGCCACACCTACATGTCCATTTGTAAATGATATAATTTTTATATTTCAATAAAGTTTTATCTTATGAATTGTTTATTAATTTATATAATGTGGGTGGTGCATAAAATGCAATATCACATGTTCCTTTATAAATTTTCTTAATGAAACTTGTCCATTGATTTGAAATATATAGTATTGATATCCACAGTTTTTTGTCAGAAGAATTAACACTATTATTATTTTTATATTTAGAAGTAAAATTTTTAACAGTATAATAAACACAATCATATTTGTATCCAATGTTTAACAATTCATTATAATAATTTTCAATATTTTTAGTTTTATCTGATGCATATTTACAAAGGTTATCATTTCTAAATAAAAAAGATTTCAAACCTGCCATTTTATGTGACATTGGTACTTTTGATTCATATGGAATAGATCCTCTTTTTGCTATTGGTTTAAGAGTCATACAGTAATCCAGTGTATCCTTGTTTCTAGTAATCTTAAGATCTAAAAATTGAACACTCATTGAATTTTCATCTGTTTTAATCCACTTTAAGCCCTTTATATTATTTAATTCACTAAACAAATCATTAATAGCATTTGGCTTTTTACATCCAAAAACATCATCAACATATCGATTGTATAAAATAATATCTTTCTGATAATATTCCTTTTTTAAAATATTTTCTTATCAGAAAAATATTATTTTATACAATCGATATGTTGATGATGTTTTTGTATGTGGAAAGCCAAATGCTATTAATGATTTGTTTAGTGAATTAAATAATATAAAGGGCTTAAAGTGGATTAAAACAGATGAAAATTCAATGAGTGTTCAATTTTTAGATCTTAAGATTACTAGAAACAAGGATAAACTGGATTACTATATGACTCTTAAACCAATAGCAAAAAGAGGATCTATTCCATATGAATCAAAAGTACCAATGTCACATAAAATGGCAGGTTTGAAATCCTTTTTATTTCGAAATGATAACCTTTGTAAATATGCATCAGATAAAACTAAGGTTGTTTTATAATAGCGTGTTGAAACTGCTGGAGGGCGGGCTTGGTTTGTAAACAAAGATAAATATAATGTTGCCGGGCCGAGTTTCTTTTCTTTTTTTTTTTTTGGTTGGCTTTGGTTTTTTGATTTTTTTTTGTTTATCACATTTATAAAAGTAATATCAAATCAAATTTTTTGTTTAAACATGACCAAAACAAAAAAAACAAAAATAAACAAATGCATAAACAAAAAAATTACAAATAAATGAATTTACAAAAAAAAAGTACTTCATTTTTTTGGCTTTTGATTCTTTTTTTTTATTATTTATATTTTCAAAGGGGATGGGGGTTTTTTTTTTTCTTTACCGTCTACGTATTGTTTTTTTTTTTTTTTTTTGGTTGTTGTTGTTTATCACATTTAAAATAAAAGTACAGCGAATATCAAATCTATTTTGGCTACCCCAAACAACAACAAAAAAAAACCCAAAACCAAAAAAAAACGGATCAATTAAAACCAATGATTTTTAAAAAGTAGTTAACCGATTTTTTGTTTGTTTTGATTTAATTCTCATTAAACCCTTTTCTATTTTCAGTTCGGTATTATACGACAAACAAAAAATCAGCCGATTCAACTACTTCTTCTTCTTTCTTTTTTTTTGATTTGTTTTGTTTTTATTTTGATAAATAAATCTATTGTCCATTTAACGGTAACATTTACAAGCCAAAGTCCAACTTTGGGAGAGGAGGGGAAGGGAAGGGTGTTTGCAATTGCTAACAGAACAGAATGCCAACAACTTGAAGATTGACCAAGTTTTGACGGTAATTCCCCCTCAAAAAACATCAATCTATATGGCAATTAAAAGAAACTTTTTGGGCTCTTCAGGCAAAAAATAAAAATAAAAAAAAAAAAACACAGCAGGCATGCAGCTTCAATGTGTTTTGTTTGATAAACCACCGCCGGTTCCAGCAGTCAGAGAAGAATCCTTGTTCTTTCTTTGACATTCGGCAAAACAAGTTGTCCTATTTTTTGCAGCTATTCGATTAATCAGCTCGCAGTTGTTGTCGCACGAAACATGACTTAGAGCATGATTTGATGGGAAGCGTGCTTTGAACTACACTTGACCCATTTTTTCAGAAGGAAATGGGGGCTAGGGAAGCATGAGACTCTACTGATAATTGTTAGTAGACCTTCCTAAAAAATGCGAGATAGAGGGGGAGGTGGTCTTAATGAATATTAAAATAGTTTCGACAATCGTAATTCCAGCCACCCTCAGACAATACTGTAAACAAAAGTGAAATATGATTGCTAGTCCGAAATGCCTAGCCCGAATCTGAGCCATAAGCTGACACGATAGCTTCTGCGGCGAGATTGGCTAAATGTTCATGTTTCTGTGCATTGGCATAGAAATAAACACAGTCAGCTGGTGCCCTCCCCCGTATCAATGGACTATTTCTAGACTTACGCATTAGAAAGAGAACGTTCAATAGTGGCGGAGGTGGCCACCTAAATGGCATATTTCTGTGCACTAGCATTGAAATAACGCCCTCCGGTGGTTTCAACATGCTGTTGTAAAACAACCAAAACTAAAAATATTGAAAATTATTATAATGAATTGTTAAACATTGGATACAAATATGATTGTGTTTATTATACTGTTAAAAATTTTACTTCTAAATATAAAAATAATAATAGTGTTAATTCTTCTGACAAAAAACTGTGGATATCAATACCATATATTTCAAATCAATGGGCAAGTTTCATTAAGAAAATTTATAAAGGAATATGTGATATTGTATTTTATGCACCGCCCACATTATATAAATTAATAAACAATTCAAAATATAAAACTTTATTGACAAATAAAAATTGTATCATTTACAAATGGACATGTAGGTGTGGCAGTGGATATATAAGTGAATCAAGGTGCACATTGGAAAAAAGAACAAAAGAGCACTTGATATTATTTAAAAGGGTTCAAAATACAAAACAAAATTTTAAAAGTAACAATAATTGATCAGCTTCTGTCTTTTATGACCATAATAAATTATGTATATATGGTTTTGATTTTAATTATAACAATGTAAAAATATTGGAAACTAAAAGAAATAATAATAAAAGGAAAATTAAAGAGACGATGTTAATATTTAAATATAAGCAAGATTTAATTAATAGGCAAGCAGCAAATGTTAAAATTACAGAATTATGGGAAAGTTGACATCATGGTATTATGGGAAAGCTGACATTTTTAAAAATGATAGTTGACAAAGCTACAAGTTAGTTGAAAGCGCTTCTAAGTGACGGTTATACATATATTTTTTATAAACTTTTAAGTACTGTATTTTCAAATATTTATAAATTTACGTATATTATTTTAAAGAAATACAGACATCGATATGTAATATTATATATATATTATAATGGGACGACCTATTTGATAGCCCTAGTTGAGGCATCAAATATAACAGAACGGCATTTAATCATCCCAGTTGATATACCAAATATAACATAATCGATTATATTTAATGCTTGGAAATCATTAACTTAATGCTTCACAGTTAGGTTTGCCAAATATAACAGAATGGATTATATTTAAAATCTAAGTTGGTCTTGTTAAATATAAGGAGATGATTAAATTCCCTAGAAAGAGGATATGCATTTCACTACAATCGGACTTTGGGTCTTCAGGTAGAATGCTAGAAATGAATCGATGAATACTAAGTCCATGATTATATTTATCTTTATTATGCTAGCTCAATAATCTTTAAATAAGTTTTAATATAATTTAGACTAGTTCATCCATCTTTCATCCCTCTTTCAGTCACCATTATGCCACGATATTCAAACTCATGGAAAATTTGCAATTAGCTCTTTTTAGGGATAATTTCAAAACAAGTTATTATTTAATATGCCTTTATATAAGCATGAATTATAATTGATATTCATATGATATTTATAATACTAGCATATATATAATATAATTCAATAATGATTAGACAAAGAGATCAAGTTAATAAATCAATATTTAATAAACAAAAAAAATATAATATAATAGATAATAAAATATTAATAAATAAATACGGATGAATTTTACCATTTTAAAAATATTAATAAATAATATTCTCATTTAACACCCTATGATAAAATTCAATTCTATAATAAACTTTCAAAAATTAAAGAAAATAGTTTAAATTAACAAATATATAAAAACAATATCTGGATTCAAAAATTAATAATTTATGTAACTTATTAACTTATTTACCATTCTTATTTATATGTTTCATAATTACTAATATATACTATTTATAATTGTATAACTTATATATTATATTATATTTACTACATAATATTGTAAACGTTCAATGTATTTTATTTATTAAAAATACATATATGTTATACAATTATAAATAGTACTTATATATTAGTAATTATGAAACATATAAATAAGAACGGTAAATAAGTTAATAAGTTACATAAATTATTAATTTTTGAATCCAGATATTGTTTTTATATATCTGTTAATTTAAACTATTTTCTTTAATTTTTGAAAGTTTATTATAGAATTGAATTTTATCATAGGGTGTTAAATAAGAATATTATTTATTAATATTTTTAAAATGGTAAAATTCATCCGTATTTATTTATTAATATTTTATTATCTATTATATTATATTTTTTATTGTTTATTAAATATTGATTTATTAACTTGATCTCTTTGTCTAATCATTATTGAATTATATTATATATATGCTAGTATTATAAATATCATATGAATATCAATTATAATTAATGCTTATATAAAGGCATATTAAATAATAACTTGTTTTGAAATTATCCCTGAAAAGAGCTAATTGCAAATTCTCCATGAGTTTGAATATCGTGGCATAATGGTGACTGAAAGAGGGATGAAAGATGGATGAACTAGTCTAAATTATATTAAAACTTATTTAAAGATTATTGAGCTAGCATAATAAAGATAAATATAATCATGGACTTAGTATTTCATCGATTCATTTCTAGCATTCTACCTGAAGACCCAAAGTCCGATTGTAGTGAAATGCATATCCTCTTTCTAGGGAATTTAATCATCTCCTTATATTTAACAAGACCAACTTAGATTTTAAATATAATCCATTCTGTTATATTTGGCGAACCTAACTGTGAAGCATTAAGTTAATGATTTCCAAGCATTAAATATAATCGATTATGTTATATTTGGTATATCAACTGGGATGATTAAATGCCATTCTGTTATATTTGATGCCTCAACTAGGGCTATCAAATAGGCCATCCTGTTATATTTGGTGCTCAATGTTTTAGGCTTTGAACATTTAAGTTCATCACAGGTATAAATTATATACTATTACATATTTAGTATATTAACTGGGGCTTTGAATCAATGATTCTATATTATTACATATAGTGAAAAAGTCATGGATAGATTAATTGATTATTCTTAGTAACAAGTATGTTGTTATGAAGATTCATATGGTGTTTATAATTACAAGATTAATATAAATAAAAAAATGATAATATATATAATATGATTTAGAGAGATCAATATTTAAATAACTAATTATTAAATTATGTTTTAAACAAGAGTTGAGTGGGATAAAGTTTTTCTATAGACATAGATGTTTAAAAATATACACATATATCATTAGAACATCATAAGTATATATGAATAGCATGGGGTGGTAGAGAACTTTACGATATAATATTTTGGTTATAAAATATATATACACTTGAGTAATATTTGAATTAAGTTAAAATTTGTTATGCTTCGAAGTGGGAAAATGTTTTCAAACAAAGATATTGAATGCTCTAGTCAAATGCAAGATGATTTGCAAAGTGAACTAAGTGATGATAGTAGTATTATAGAACAATCATCATTAGTACAAGCATCAGGGGGTTCTACAACCATAGTTGAATACCCTCAACAAACACAGAGTTTAGATCAAGTAGTATCTCAAACACAAAATATAGTTGATGAAGATTTAAATCAATTATCTAAAATTGAGATTAACCAATCACTTAATGTTGGTTCAACAAAGGTTATAGATAATAATACAACTATGATGGAAATGTTCCAAATATTTATGACTAAAATGGACAGTAATAATCAAAAATTACTTGATGATATTAATAAAAAATTAAATGATAATAATAAAAAATTAGATGATAATAATAAAAAATTAGATGATAATATTGATAGTTTAAGTCAAAAATTAAGTGATAATAATAAAAAATTAGATGATAATAATAAAAAATTAGATGATTTAAAAAGTGATAATAGTAAAAAATTAGATAGTTTAAAAAATGATTTGAAGGTTGAAATAACAGGAATTGAAAATAAATTATCTACTAAAATGGAACAGCTAAATTTGAATGTGGATAATGTTCAAAGAGATAACATAGAAATTAAACAAGCATTAAATGACCTAAAGAATGAAATTGATGAAAATAATTCAAAATGTCAACAACGGTTTAGTGAGTTCCAAAATGACATCATAGATAGATTAAATGTTAAATGTGATGAAATGTATAAAAATCAAGGAATTTTTAGGGAAGAAGTAAAGGAAGAACAAAATAAAATACGGAATGAAATCCAAGAAGATAGACAACAAACACACACAAGAATAGATCAACTTTCTACTAAACATAATAATGAGGTAGAATCCCAGAATAATGTATTAGAGACTATTGATCATCAACTTAAAACTTTGGAAAATAAAATGAATTCAATAGAAATTAATACAAATAAAGATAAAAATGTATTGGAAAAATTAAGGGAAGATACTACTGAAACTTTGAATAGAGTAAATAAAATAAAAGAATCAACTGATACTAGATTTTTAGTTATTGAAACACAAATATGTAAAAAAACACCAACTATAGAAATGCATCAGGTTGAAAAGAATGTAAATACTTGTAGTAGTAATCAAGAACAAAATCTTGGTGAAAATCATTTGGAGGTTATTCAAAAAGATTCACAACAAGTAATTGATTCTGGTGATAGATCAAATTTTCAGTATCATATAATGTCTGAAGTTGAAAAATATCCTAGTAATTTTGAATTAGAAGGTTTAAACTTAAATACTTGTAGGATTAATCATGAAAATCAAACATCAACTTCTCAGTTGAATATTTTAGAAAAACAAAATGTATACAATCATTCAATACCAAGTAGTACAATTAACCAATTTGTTAGGTTAAAAATATTCAAGGGGTCTCATAATGAATCTCCTATAGAACATATTAGAAGCCTTAATCTTTATTTTTCCGTTAACCATAATTTATCAGAAGGAGAAAAAATGATTATTGCATACAGTCACTTACAAGGAGATGCATTAATGTGGTGGGAGTCTTTATCACAAACTCCATCTACTTATATGGAATACCAAGAATTATTAATTAAAAATTTTTGGAATAGGGATAGACAAGAGGCTTTATTGTACCAAATATTCCAGGATAAGTATAAGCAGACACCTGGAGAAACCTTGACCAAATTCTTTCACCGTCAAATAACAAAGTTAAGAACACTTAATACTTATCATTTAAGTGAAGGCGAAATGATTAGAATAATAAAAAGAAATTTACCACTTAAAATAGAACAATCATTATTGTGTACCAATATAACAAAAATAGAACAAATAGTAGAACTTTTAAATAGTATTGATATGAATCAAACCAATTTATCAATTAGATTACCTGATTAAAAAAAGGAGGAAGCTTCAATCAATACAATATTTTATAATAGAAGGAAAAATAATAGAGATACCAATTATTGGAAGGGAAAAACATCTCAAAGGAATATACCTTATGACCCCTCTCCCAAAATAAATCGTGATAATTTAAATAAAGTAAAAATAACTTCTTCTAATAATCCAAGAAATTCCCCAAAACCGGGATGTAGTAAAGATATATCTATAGTTTCACATAAAACAAACTAAAAGGGTACTTGAGGAAATGTTCCTCACCTCAAGAAACCAAATACCCAATGAGGAACTTGAATCAATCTTTTACACGAGAAATCACTAACATGATGTGTTCATGGGAAGATAAAACACCAAATTTTGTTTTACAAAGTTGCCCTATGATAGAAGTTTTGTTTGAGAGCTTGCTGGTTAAAGCATTATTAGATTCTGGTAGCCAAATTTCAGTGATATCAGAGAAATTTTATCAAGAGATTTTAGCAATAAATCCTAACATCAAAATATTACCATTAAAATCTATGCAGGTTACCATGGCTAACAGCAGAAAAGCTAAATTAATCCAAAAACAAATTTGGATTGAGATTAAAATTGGCCAAACAACTCTCTATCATGTATTTTTAATTTTGAATGGTTTGATTCACAATGTTATTTTAGGGGCAGACTTCCTACATTTGAACACTTGTGTAATTGATTTCTGTAATAAAACAGTTAAAATTAATGATGAAGTCTTGGAGATGACATTGCTTCCAAGATATGATCTAATTGAAGTTGACTGTATAACATCTAGCATTCCAGAAACACTCTTAGAGAGTAAACTCACAGAATCCAACTTGCTTGGAAGTGATGATATATTGAAATTACGATTTGTTATAAGAGAATTTAATTCTATTTTCTCAGACATACCAGGAGTGATAAAGGGATTCCAACAGAGAATTAGATTAATTCATGATCAACCATTTCAATCCAAATCGTATCCTATTCCATACCAATATCGGGAAGATATATCTAAGCAAATTAACAAAATGCTGGATTGGGAAATCATTTCCAAATGCTCTTCACCTTACTGTAATCCAGTAGTAACTGTGAAGAAGAAAGATGGGTCGATGAGATTTTGTTTAGATGCTAGACAACTAAACAAAATTACTGTCCCAGACAGAAATATACCACCGCCCATACATGAATTATTCGTGAAATTTGGAAATAAGAAGGTATTTTCTACTTTAGATTTAACCTCCAGCTATTGGCAGATTGAGCTTCATCCAGAAGATCGCCAATATACTGCTTTCCGTTATGAGGGTTTTACATACCAATTTAATAGGATGCCCTTTGGATTGATAAATAGTGGTGCAGGTCTAATTAGGTGTTTGGATAAGACTTTATCTCCTGAGGTAAAACAAATCATAATTATTTATGTGGATGATGTAATTATTGCATCCACCACAGTTGAAGAACACCTTCAACATTTATATATATTTTTTAAAGAGTGTTTTCTGAAAGGTATAAAAATTAACTTCAAGAAGAGTACTTTAGTTTCCAACCAAGTAGTCTTCTTAGGTCATATTGTTGGTTGCAATGGGATAAGACCTCATCCAGAGAAGATCTCTGCCATTCAAAACTTTCCTAAACCATCTACTCGAAAACAAATTAGATCATTTTTAGGCCTATGTAATTTTTACAACCGTTTCTATCAGAAGTTCTCAGACCACATGGAACCGTTGCTAAAATTGATTAGAAAAGATGAACGTTGGAAATGGACTGAAGAACAAGACCATGCATTTGAGAATATTAAAACAGGGTTTTTAAAGTTAACTATGTTAGCTTTCCCTGATTTTAATAAACCATTCATTGTTCAAACAGATAGTAGTGGTTTTGGATTAGGGGTAACACTGTCCCAAATCCAAGAGGATGGCCAACCAGGTGTCCTCTACTTTATTCACCAGCTCTTGAAAGGTCCAGAAATAAATTACATGGTTACAGAGAAGGAAGCACTAGCAATAGTCTGGGCTTTCCAAAAATTTCGACAAATGCTACTCGGATCAGAGGTGATAGTGATCACTGATCACAAAAGCCTTGAATTCCTGAATCACAGTTATCTGACTAATAGTCGTCTAGTTAGATGGTGTTTACTATTACAGGAATTTAATTACACTGTGCATTATTGCAAAGGATCCGAGAATATTGTGGCTGATGTGCTTAGTTGAAATCCATGTAGGTCAGAACAAAATCATTTGATGGTAGACAATGCCTACATTACAAATGTCAATGTGATGGCTGATAGTAATGTAGAGAACGAGTTGGAAAACTTACCTGAGCTACAATTTAATGACCCAGAATTAAACCCAATTATAAAAGTTTTATTAGGGGAGGAAGTTTTGAATGCACCTAAAGATCTTAACCATTTTAAATTAGAACAGCAGGTTTTACTATATAAAATGAATGATAACGTTGATGAGTGGAGGACAATAATACCAAAGTCTTTACGTGACCCACTCATAAAATATGTACACTGTCTATATGGGCATTATGGTGCTCACAAGACAGAACATACCCTTAAGAATTGGTTTTACTGGCCAAAAATGTATAAAGACATCTTGAAATCACTCCAAGATTGTCTAATTTGCTTAAGAGCTAAGTCAGTAAACCAAAATTATATTAATTCAATTAATTCTATCATTCCAGAAAGACCAAATGAGATCTTAGCAATTGACTATTATGGGCCTTTGCCCCCATTTAACAAACAAAAATATTTATTAGTCACTTATGATCTCTTTTCCAAATATGTTGCTGCTTACCCAATACCCCAAGCCAATACTAAACATATAATCAAAGTATTGAGTACTCTCCAATTTCCAATGATAGGAAAACTGAAAACCATACTAACTGATCATGGTACACCTTTTCTATTTAAAAAATGGAAGAAATGGGTAGATATATCAAAAATAAAACAATATATATATATATATATATATATATATATATTGTTTTATTCTTGATATATATATATATATATATATATATATAATTAGAAGACTTTCCTGAGTATTCTTTTGATGCTTTCTTTCAGGTGTGAGTCTGGTGTCTGAAAAATCTAGTAATTTAATTTACATCTTTAGTACTCTATTGAAAAATTTTGCTAACTTTTTTTCTCCCACTTTAAAATTCACATATATGTTTTTTAATATTTTAATTTCAAAAAATTCTGAAGATGTCAACACAATCAAAAAAGTAGGTATTTCAAAGTATGGTAAGCTCCACATTGCTGAGTGCTCACTGTATTCTTGGTGGTCTCAAACTTTGCAATAACTTTATGATATTACTTTGAGAAAATAATACAAATGTCTAAAAACTTGATTTTTTTGGAAAGTTTATGATGATTTTTACATAGTGTGATAATTACTAGAAACCAAAATATATATTATTACATATTTATTTTTTTACAAAAATGTTTTATTTTTAAATATAAAAGATATTTTATGAGTAACATTACCATGAAAATTGTGATTACAGGGAATACAATCTGTCTAGAAAATGTCACTAAAAATATGTTTAAAAATATAACAATATCATAAAATTTACTAAAAAAATTAAACTTTTAAAGCATACATTAATAGATATTAATAATTATTTGTTGAGATTTTAAAAACAACCATCAAACAAAAAAGACTTTGTTCATTTACAAAATTACTCTGCTCCTCCTAGCAGTTGAATATTAAAATGGTGCTTTGCTTTGATAAAAATCTAATTTTTAAAATAATTCCAAAACTTTTTTTAAAATTTATTTAACTATTCCAAATTGCAGCATCACATCTCTTACATTTCAGCATTTCTGACATTTTTCTTTATCTCACACATCAATGTAAAATATATGATAAAATGATTTTTTTTTCAGAAAATATTAAATTTGACTTCATTTGATAGATATTTTTGTCTACTATGAAATAAATTTCAAATGTTCACATTTTGTTTCTGCATATATTAAAAAATGAGGATGTAATCAAAACAAAGACTTTACACATCATCATTTCTAGAAAGATTATTTTCAGTTTATAAATATATGATAAAATGATTATTATTTACCTGAAAATAATAAATTTAACTTCATTTGATAGATATTTTTGTTTACTACTGAAATAAATTTTAAATGTTTACATTTTGTTTCTGTAAATATTTAAAAAATGAGATCGCAAACAAAACAAAGATGTTACACATCATCATTTCTAAAAAGTTTACTTTCAGTTTATAAAATCAATAAAATATTTCTTAATTTTTATTATTTTTAAACATCTGAAATGAATAATTATTTATTTTTCTTCTAGCAAATTACACTTTAAATGTTTAATTTTTTTTATATTTATTGCAAAATTCTGGTATTTTCTTACTGTATATATAACCTAGATTGTGTACATGAAAGCTAGAATTTTCTATTTTGTTTCAGGTCATATTTATGTTAACTGCTAATATAACATTATATTTTTGAAAACAAAGTATTTCAAGTCAAAATAAGTTATTAATCATTTATATTTCTTGATATCTAATAAATATAGTGCAATTTTTTTTAAAAAAATCTAAAACCGTAATAAATTTGCAAATAAACAAGTTTTTGCATCATTGGAAACTACAACATAATAAAACACCAAACATTTTAAAGCCTTGGCAACAGACAATGGCTGAACATGTCAGACAGGGCTTATGTCTATTGTAAGAGTGGGAATTTTAAATTTTCCATCTTTTAGTGCAGAATTTTCAGGAAAAAAATTATAATGAAATATATCATTTTACATGCATTTTAACATATAATACTTACAAAAAAATTCACTAGGGGGCAAATTGGCCAAAAGATAAAATAATTCAGTTTAACCAGTCATAAAGTTAATTTCTAAACAAAAATATCTATGAAATGAAGTCAAATTTATTATATTCTGATAAATAATAATGGTTTAATATTAAATGAAAATTTGAAAGCTTATATCAAGTGAGAACAAAGAAAACTGTCAGATGTATAAGAGGGTTAAGAAAAATTTCAATTGTGATTTAGTCAGACAAATAGTATTATTAGATGGCTTAATTTCAGTTTTCAATACCAGAATTCAATTGGTTTATCTAATTACATATTTGAAATTTATTTAAAAAATATATGAAATGATTCCACTCATTTATTAATATTTACATCTCTTAGTCTGTAAAACTTTTAATATATATTGTAACCCTGTACTTTGTACATTGGTTCTTGTACAAGCTAATTTAAAGGTAGTAGTCAATAATGACTAATGTTTAAAAAAAAAATAGTAAGTAATAAATAATATTTAGCTATTTAGTGCCTTCAACCAAAATTGCAGTTTATAAAGCCATTTGCTTAAGTTAATATTTTAAAGTCAGAAGAAAAGCTTGTTAAATTAGATTAGGTTATAATAGGATGCATTATAATAAAAATTTAATTAGTAATTTTAAAATGTGTTGGCTATTAAAGATAGGTATTTTAAATAAGTAAAGCTGTAAAGACAATTTAGCTTAAATAAATTCAACTCTTATAGTTAAATAATAATTCTAAATGAAGTTGTTTAAATTAGCCTCAATTTAATGTTGAAGTAGTTTAACCCTTTTCCCACCTCTTACGAGGCTCCTCTTCGACATCTGATGTCACTCTAACTCTGCCAGTTCTTATGCTAAAATATTCGTTTGACAGGTATTGAATAGATTTTTAAAAGTTCTGTAAGATGGTGCCTTCTTCTGAATTATTTTACAAATAAAAAATAAAAAAAAATGCATTTAAACCTAAACAAAGAAAGAACATGAGTTGTGATTGGTTCTTAGCATGCTCTCAGCTGAAAAAGACATTCTGATTGGCTGGAAAGAACAAAGAAACCGCCTGATCAAAGAAAATAAAGAAAAACGCTGAGATTTTCATTTTGAATATGATTTAAAGTATTATAAAAGAATATTTTGAGAAATTACAAATTATTTTCAGAGAGAATACGAAAAAAACAAAATTATTTTCGAAAAATATTGAAGATTTTAGTAAAAATATTTAAGATTTAGTAAAAAGAAATATTTACTTTTCTATAATGTAAAAGTCGACCTTTTTGTTTATATTATAGCTTTTATGTTGCCGAAATTGAATATTTTAGAATAAATAAATAGCAATTTATTTTTGAAAGAACTTTCGTTCTCTTCATAACCTGAAAAATTAGTAATATACTTTTTATAAACGTATCTGAGTTGAATTTAATATTATAGGCGAATATGTTTTAACAATAGGCTTTGTCTTCAGTTTGTGAGTTGGCCAATTAAAAGATTTGATTTTTACCTCATACAACCAATAATATAATTAGCGGTTTAAGGGTTAAAAATAAAGAACTAGTTAACTTCCTTGTCTAATGTGTGTGCTTGAATGTTTGTGCTTGTATGTGTTTAATAATTACTTGGTCTTAATTGCTAAATAATATAATTCTAAAACTTAAAAATTCCAATGTTAAAACATTATCAAGAAAATATGCAAAATAGAGGGTTAATTTTATTAATTTATTGGATTTATTTTGTTATTAAAGAAAAATGAAAGAAGGGATTAGTTTATTTAAGAATAGAATAATTATTTAGAACATTTTTTTTATGTTTAAGTTTCGTTAATTAATAAGTTATAGAATCTCTCTTTCATTCAGACAGTTATAGTATGTGATATTTTTTTTGGATTGAGTAGATCAGAGTGACGTAATAGTTATTAATTAACAAAAGGTCAATTAAACCTTTTAAAACCCAGGGGTCCCTCCTAAAAAGGAGTTGCTAAATTTGATTGACCAAGGTTGTTTTTTCTATAAAAACAACTGATCATCATGATAAGGTGGGACAATTACAACTTGGTCAACAGCTGCTTAATTCCTGTACTCAGTAATTTTTTTATTATTATTTTTTTTTCTTGAGCAAAAGTTTTAAGATTCATTTAAATTTCAAAACCATTAATAATGTGCTGAGAAAAATATAAGGTAAAACTGTCTTTGTATTCTCTTTCAACATTTGTATTTTCTTATCTATTACTTAAAATGTCTCGAAACACTAAACCAACTCTTCAATGTAAATTTCTTCGTTTTTGTTTAAATTTAAACTGCATAATATTTTGGGTAATGTTTCAAAAGATTTATTCATAATTTCATGTCGAACTTTATACTAATCCACTTTTGTTGCACTTATTATTATTATTATTGTAAAAGGAAGAACAAGTCAACGTTTAGAGAAGAGCTTATTTTAATCATAACTTAAGAAAATTATACTACCGTTTTACTGACATTTCTAATAGGATAGACTATTTGAATAGAAAAATTATATTTCCTGTTAAATATTTGATATTATGTTTATCAACTCTAAGAAGAAAGGAAAAGCAAAGAATTAATTATGCAATTATATGATAATAAACTATTGTTTTAGACTAGAGATATTGCCAAGATATATTTGTTTTCTGTCTTGAATTAATACTATTAAAAACTTATTATCTGTAGAAAACCTGAAAATGACTTTTATATATTATTGTTGCTATATTATAAAGATATGAAAATGATTGTCTATGCTTCGTTGTCACCTATATTGTTAAAGGTATAATATTTTATCAAGATACGAATGGAAGAAACTTTAAGAAAGGAAATGTGTTTAATTAAATGTTACTAAAAAAAAAAAAAAATGCTTTAAAAAAAATTTATTAATTTTAATTACCTAGAATTGACTTTTATCATTGCTTCCTGAAAACTTATATATACGCGTGTGCTTATTAAAAATTATGCAAAAACTACAAATATATTATTTTGCTTTTATTTAAAACTATGAATCCGGAAAGGAAAAGAAAAATTCTATAAAATGAATAGCGCTATATTTTGACGTCGTTAAATAAATACATTCCAAAAATATTATTATATTGGCCAACTTTTATGAACTGCCGCTAATTTATAATATATTATTAGAATTAAGAACTTTAATATTTATTTTCTATTGTTATTATTGTGCTTACCAGAATTTCATTTGCCATTTTTAAAAATGTTCATTTTCATTGGCACGCAGTACGTTTCCTGACATGGACAAGCCGTCGAAGAAGGACTTTACACCCCCAGTAAATCACAACGGAAAGTTCCCATTAAATGGACTCATGTGTTTATTTTTTTATTATTATTCAAATATGTATTTGACTTTCTTTTGGGTTCTAAATATTATTATGATATTATTATAATTTCACATGTCAAAGTAATTATATTAATATTATTTTATTTAGGGATTATGCTAGAATGTATTGGGATGTCCACACATTCCCAGGTAATTTTATATATCTATTACGTGCTGGTTTTTAATTCCATTCGCAAAGTATTTTATCAGTAAGAGATATTCATCTCTTTCATTTATTTGCTATTTTAAGATTTTGAGTATTTCAATCACTCAGTAGCTAAACAGTGCTTAAATATTTGCTAGAAGTCTAGTATTTTTTTAATAATTATTATAACAGAATAGTTTACAGTTATATATATCAGTTAATCGCGAATCTAATTATTTTAGCGTGTCATACCTTATTTTGCATTATGTCCACTTATTCATTTAATTTATATTCTATATTTTATATATGTGTGTACTTGTGTTATCCATTGCCCAAATGTATATGCTTTTAGTCGTAAATAATTTAATAGTCGGTTGACAAACTGCTATTGCTAGTTTCAGAGGTTGCTCATTGTTTGATAATTTTATGCGTATATTAAATTAGTTATCTTTAGTGTAAGTTGTGATCTTGCCATTGTTTGTTTATATAAGGTGTCTGCCTTAGCAATTAGGCTTACATATTATAATCTTTTATTGTGCCTGCGTGGGATTGAGAGATTCTCCCCATGGCTTATAGTTATTCCATGAGTTTGATAGTGTTATATATTTCTTGTGATATTGATCATTTTATTGTTATTGAAGGTACCTATATCCCTGAAGAGGATCATTTATATTTGGTGTGTTTTCCCGTATTTTCCTGGTACACTGTGACAGAGTCCAGGCATCTTCTTTTTTCTGCCTCAAAGATAGGCATTTGGAAGCCACCATTCTTTTTGATATTTACTTGCTCTGTTGTAACGGTCAGGTTTGTACATTTGCTCAACCGACCGAGAGTCTGAGCCAGAGAACCCAAGGGCTGACCAAGGCGGGATAGTGATATCCTACATCTGATCATACCTCCACTCTCTCACTCGTGCTTCCAAGTCAACACATCGCGAATGACATGCCTGTGGTTACACTCACTATCTTTTTAGTCACGTTCCGGCAGTAGCAAAGCAGTAAAACATGAGACATGCCCCCCCTTTATTACCGATTATATAACTTAACTAGTGATTCATAAGGGAATGAGCAAGTAATGAGGCTGAGACCAATATATATTTCATAAATTTAATATAACAGTTAATGAATAAAACAAATAGTTGAATATAGCTAGCTCACACACAGGTGAGGGAATATTCAGAGTTATGAAGATAGGTTATAACAATGTATATGGGCTCACACGCAAGTGAGGGCTCTAGGTTCTAAAACAAATTATCAATGGATCACACGCAGGTGAGTGGTTTGGAGTTACAAATAATATTACGAATAATTTATATATTTTTAGCTCACACGCAGGTGAGTGGATATTCAGAGTTACAAAGGGTTTAAGTATTCTATAACCTTTTAATAAACTTATGCCATTCATATCCCAACCTATGCTATGTTTTATATAGTAGGAATAATTAACCGTTAATAGTAATCATTTATTATTAATTGACAATGACTATATTATTATTATGCAGTTCAAATCTAACCATAAAAGTATTTGCGTGTTATATATATATATAAGTGTAGATTATATTTTATTACTAAGTTTGAACCTAACCGGAAAGATATTTGCGTGTTATATGTCATACAGATAAACCCGTCAACTCAGATTCTGAGTCGGATCAAAGCCGAAGTTATTTCTAGGGAAATTGAACTGAGGTGCGGCAGTCGAACGTCAAGACTCTAGTGCGTTATAAACTATAGTATTTGGATAAGTGCGTCTCGAATGTACTCTTAATTGAGGTTTATTACCAAGTAAACGGTCCCCAAATCGATCTGCTTGCTATAATTGAAGAGGCCCTTTTATTAAAGTAGAAGAATGGCTTATAAGCCTTTTGGAATGACTGGTTCCTCCAAATATAAATAACTGTCACGGTCGCCTAAACTTTTGAGGCGTGACTTGATGAAATAGGAATAAGGTCACCTTTGCCTAAACTTTCGAGGCGTGACTTGACGAAATACGAATCTGATGTAGGCCGTTAGGGATAGCAAGAAGATATGCGAACTAGCAATACATTCGCCACGCTAAATTATTATTTTATAAATTAAAGACACTAAATCCTAGCTTCTCTCAGTACAATGCCGGTCAGTTCATAAATGACATTATTGAGTCACATGGTAATGTCGATACAGAGAATCTGATTTACGGTTTTCGGCATAGCATATTATTCTTTTAATTATATGAAGTTATAGCAAACTCTAGATTAATCAGAACTTGAACATTACATATAGTATAACTACTATCCCAAATCAAACGAACTGATTCTAAAATATGGATATTAAATAGCTTATAAATTACACCAATAATCTGAATCAACTTGTCAAAATAGGCTTTACTAATAATGCAAATTGTATCTTGAATAGATTACGTAAAGCCTACATTTTATAATAGCCTACGCAAAATATACTTTTCAAATAAACTGGCAAAATATATTCTTTAAATATCTTACGCAAAAGACGCGTTTTAAATAACATACGCAAAACTGCGTTTGAAATAACATAAGCAAATAAATATACATTTTAAACAACTTTAGCAAATATCCCCATTTTAAATAACTTTAGAAAAATATACTTTTAAACATGTTATCGCATTATAATTTAACGGATTCTCGGGTATCATTGTAATTTCATTTCAGAAAGGAGTCTTAGCTATATTCTCTCTATTACAATAATCTGATGTAGCAGAAAAGAGACTACCCGCTCCCCTTCCCCCGATAATTTACTAGCATAAAAGACTCCATTCTGGTGAAAACACAGCATAAGTTAATAAAGATAAACTTAAACTAAAGATCGATGGCATAAGAATTTATTGTATGATTCTATAGCAATTAGATATTTATGCTTATTAAAACTATTAATTTAAAATATTAATGATCAAGCAAGAATTTTGAGTGCTCTAAAATTTAAATAAGTTTAAAACAAACATTTTAGTGGGACATTTAGATGATAATTATTTACTGGATTTATTTAGTTAGCTAGCTTTTTTAATTTATAAATTTAGTTATTGAATTAAATATTGGGTAAAATGATTTACCGGTAAAGTCTTTAAGGCATTCTTTAAGTACTTCTTTCTATCGAATCAGGCTGGGCTTCTCTGTGTCTTTAGTCTGGATGCAGGTTTGAAATTTAATACGGTGGCAGCTTTTTCCATTATTCTGTTCTGGAACTATCTGGCATGGCTTCTTTCTCACTGGTCTGGGCATGGTGGATGTTTTTCTCATCGGTAGCCGCCCTTGGAAGAGCAACGGCTGTCCTTAGTCTCTAGCCGACGGTCATCGTTGGAGCGGCCTGGGTGGTGGCTTTCTAAGATTCAGCTTTTCAGAATTCTTCAGTAGCGAAAACGCAAATTTCACAGCAACAGGAAAATTTAAAGTAAGAGAGAGTGATGATGGAAAAGGACCCTTTTTATATTATTTTTCTGACGGCAGTAACCTCCCACTTTTAGTCATGCCACACCGTATGATTCTTGGTTTGAACTAGCCTTTAGGAAATATCCAGTTAATAACTTATTTGGTGGATTTAAATTTGGACTTCAATTGACGTCATGGTTGCTTCTGGTCAAAGATGATAAGAGAGTTGTATTAGCATTAGTATAGATTTATGCTCCACTAAACTTTATAATTGGTCTAAGTTATATAATTTAAAATAGGTCAAGTTTTTAGTTAAAGATTTATTTTTGGAAATGCCAAAACTGATAAACAACTTACTGCTTCAATAATTTTACACAAACAAAGAACTGAAAATTCTCTAACTTGAAATTTATTTACAATGAATATTGACTGAAATAAATAATTATTTAGAAGGAATATTGAAAATATAATATTATAGATTTAAACTTATTGTTATATATAAATTTTAACTACCGTTGTCCATCCGTTTTAACATATGTACTGGAATATACGCGTATATAATATTTTGCGAATGTAATTTTATAATATAATTAATGGGACGATTATATACGCACATACTCTGTTATATTATAGCACACTTAATGTTTTAAATTTAGGAAACACACGCAATCTGAGTGTAACGAAGTAAACTATTATCGAAGATAATAGGTGAAACAGGTGTAACCATTTCACTGTGAAGCTTTGTTGTGCCTATCACTCATGATGAACTTTATATATTCCACCATAGTAGGTGAGGTAGTATTTGTATTTGAATTGACATGGCAATGATTAGTAAGTTTTGAAGAGTTAGTTCTTCTGGTTGTATTATATACAATGCTTAGTGGTGAATGGTGATGTCTGTATTGTGTTGCTGAGTCGATTGGCCAGCCACAAGTAAACTAGCAATAGATTATATTTGTATGCATTTAATATCTAGCACTTGGCATTTAGATAATAGATACACGATATGTTTGCTGTATACCCATTTGGATCAACTCACCGATGGAATTGTAAGTTCTTTGGTATTTAAAATATTATTATTATTATTAGTATGTGGACAGTAATTTAGTATGATTTATGTGTGACTTCTGGTAAATGGCCCATTTCTATTTAAAAAGCAATGTAGATACTTAGATTCATATCAGACCATCTTTGTTAAGTTGATTGCATTCTTCAATTATTAACATTTTCACCAGCTTGTTAGTTCAAATTTAGTTAATGCATAGTGCGAGATTTATATAATTGCCTATATCTAATGTCATTGATACTGTATTGGTTTAATTTCTATAAAATTAGTCAATTGCAATTTAGCTAAGTAGTGTGTTAAATTGCCTTTCAAGGTTGTAAATTGCTTGAAAAATATAAATGTTTGAGTTATATGATAGTTTAGCTTAGTCCAGCTAAAACTTTTGGTATCATTTCTTTAAAAATTTCAATATGTTTAAAAAGTACATCAAGCTAGTTTGGGATGACTTAATTTCATTTATAAGTTAATTTTTGTGGGAATGTTTGTGTCAAACCCAGTTATTGTTCCTGTAGTTAATCCTTATGATAAATAATAATAAAGGTTTGGATGTGCTTAGGTGTCAACTGATAAAAAAATGTATAATGACATTTGTAACAGCGCTTGTAGTAGCAAGGAGTTCTGAGTATTATCTGTAAATAAATAAATAAAAAACTTGTATATAATATTTATGTTTGACACTTAATGTTTAATAAATTAAATTATTTTATTATTAAAATATACAGTTTCTGTTTTCCTTTTCTATATGTCAATTGTCTTGGGTTCACACACAAATCTTTATATATCTATTAGAATTAATGAGTTTATCATTTGCAAAGTTTATAATGTCACAGTTCTGATTTCTGTCAGATAAATTTGGGTAACAGATAATCTAAATGTGCAGTTCCAAAAACTTGCTTTATTTAATAAAAATCTTTTGTGAAGCTTTTCAATTTTAAAAAATGAAATTTTATAGGAAAATAATTAGAATCGAATATTGTAAATATTCACTCAAAATTGATATAATTTAGGTTTATATTATTCTAACTATTTATACTGCATGGATTTTATAGACCATTCCATTATAATGTGGATATGCAAATTGTGTACTTGATAATTTGAGTTGTCTGTGGGATAATGGAAGGACATAAAATGTACCCTTTTCTTTCTATTATTTTGAATGACGTCCTGGATAAATGGCTATAGCTATTCTGAATTTAGAATATTTACTTTTGCCATTATTTAGCAAATGAGATGTTTTTTTTCTGTAATTATTTCTCTTTTAAGTATATGTTGGGAGGCATCCTCTTGCAAGAAAAGTTTATGCCTCCTAGAGCCTTCCAGGATGTCATTCATACATTGGCAACCAGTGATTATAGAAGAAGTCTCCAAAGTACTTAAAACCCTGAGATCATTATCAGCATTAGTATTCCTTTCTTTATTGTAACCGCCACTGAGCAAAAGCCCATTCTGTAGGAGTTTCTTTATTATTATTATTATTATTATTATTATTATTATTATTATTATTATTATTATTATTATTATTATTATTATTATTATTATTATTATTATTATTATTATTATTATTATTATTATTATTATTATTATTATTATTATTATTATTATTATCCATCTTCATCACTTTCCTCACCATCACATCCCCCTCTCTGTATTCTTCTCCCCATCCACCATTCCCATTTTCCCGATCTCCATCATCATTTCCCCCCCACCCATCATCATTCTACATCCATCTTCACTCTTCCTTTGTCCACCATCACATCCCCCCTCTCTGTGTTCCTCTCCCTATCCACCATTTCCATTTTCCCAATCTCCATCATCATCATCATTTTCCCCCATCCATCATCATTCAACATCCCTTCACCCTTCCTTCGTACATTTCCATTAGGTTACAATATATATATATGACAATAGATGGCGTTATACCAAAAACACCTTCAAGCGTTTGTTTACATAAACGTCAGAGCGAGTATTTCACTATCTCTAACTTAATTTCCACCTTCAGATCATGATTTCAAGCTATTTGCTATCGTCAGTGAAGGACAGGATTAAGAAACTAGATCTAAAACACAAACTCTGAGCATTTAAAAAACAGTTTCTATTCAGCTTGCAAGCGTGAATCTTTTAGACATGTAATGTCTTCAAAGTCAGCATAGCATGCCAGATAGCTACATGGGTCTCAGAGTTTGTGTTTTAGATCTAGTTTCTTAATCCTGTCCTTCACTGACGATAGCAAATAGCTTGAAATCATGATCTGAAGGTGGAAATTAAGTTAGAGATAGTGAAATACTCGCTCTGATGTTTATGTAAACAAACGCTTGAAGGTGTTTTTGGTATAACGCCATCTATTGTCATAAATACAAGCATATGCAAGTTTTTAACTTGTGTTTATTGTTTTTCATAAATGTACCTTTGAGGTCTTTCTTGCAATGATATATATTGCAGAGGCATCTACTATGTGGTGATGCTGAACTGATATCAGACCCATGTAGCTATCTGGCATGCTATGCTGAGTTTGAAGACATTACGTGTCTAAAAGATTCACGCTTGCAAGCTGAATAGAAACTGTTTCTTAAACACTCAGAGTTTGTGTTTTAGATCTAGTTTCTTAATCCTGTCCTTCACTGACGATAGCAAATAGCTTAAGTTAGAGATAGTGAAATACTCGCTCTGACGTTTATATAAACAAATGCTTGAAGATGTTTTTTGTATAACACCATCTATTGTCATAAATACAAGTGTATGCAAGTTTTTAACTTGTGTTTTTTGTTTTTCATAAATGTACCTTTGAGGTCTTTCTTGCAATGATATATATTGCAGAGGCTTCTACTATGTGGTGACTTTCTTGCAATGATATATATTGCAGAGGCTTCTACTATATGGGGATGCTGAACTGATATCAGACCCATGTAGCTATCTGGCATGCTATGCTGAGTTTGAAGACATTACGTGTCTAAAAGATTCACGCTTGCAAGCTGAATAGAAACTGTTTCTTAAACACTCAGAGTTTGTGTTTTAGATCTAGTTTCTTAATCCTGTCCTTCACTGATGATAGCAAATAGCTTGAAATCATGATCTGAAGGTCAAAATTAAGTTAGAGATAGTGAAATACTCGCTCTGACATTTATGTAAACAAATGCTTGAAGGTGTTTTTGGTATAACGCCATCTATTGTCATAAATACAAGCGTATGCAAGTTTTTAACTTGTGTTTTTTGTTTTTCATAAATGTACCTTTGAGGTCTTTCTTGCAATGATATATATTGCAGAGGCTTCTACTATGTGGTGATGCTGAACTGATATGCTGAACTGATATCAGACCCATGTAGCTATCTGGCATGCTATGCTGAGTTTGAAGACATTACGTGTCTAAAAGATTCACGCTTGCAAGTTGAATAGAAACTGTTTCTTAAACGCTCAGAGTTTGTGTTTTAGATCTAGTTTCTTAATCCTGTCCTTCACTGACGATAGCAAATAGCTTGAAATCATTATCTGAAGGTGGAAATTAAGTTAGAGATAGTGAAATACTCGCTCTGACGTTTATGTAAACAAACGCTTGAAGGTGTTTTTGGTATAACGCCATCTATTGTCATAAATACAAGTGTATGCAAGTTTTTAACTTGTGTTTTTTGTTTTTCATATATATATA